>CM062079.1:10645396-11162449 GCA_031163375.1 Conogethes punctiferalis
TATTAGTAGCACTAGCACAAGTCATCAGACGTCTTGTCAGTAACAAGCGTAATAGTTGTGATGAGCTGTCACGCAGCAGAGCGTATTCTGCGTTCTGATTGCCTCTCTGATGTCTGCAGCAGATACGTGTTCTTTAGTGAACTGCCTGGTAATGGCGCGAACAGAGCATAATTAAGTAAAACCGATATATAAATCTTTAAAAGGGTATGAATAACTTTCGAGAGTTAAACGGTCAATTAGAAGCGGGGCCAAATAAAAGAAATTTCAAATGGCTTAACTGCACCTCATCATGCACTATACTTTAGTTAGCCATTTGACTTTTATTATCTCTTTTCTAAAACTGCACAAGGCGATAACGAGCTAAGCTTGCCAAGTGTTAAATAGGCTCAAGTGATTCTGGATTTTAGGAAAGTAGCAGGCAATATGAGAATGTGGTTTTCTTATTATAGCTTGGGATGTAATAAAATAATCTTTTATTTAAAGTGAGTAGCGTTTTAAGTTCAAGGCTTGCACGCAATTTCTCTGCGTTGTTCTATGTCAATATGTAGAAATTGATGTATCAAACATATTTTCGAGTACAAAATCAAAATTTCTTAAAAAATGGACGAGATACATTCGCTTAAAAGTCTAAAGGGCTAATGCAATAAATATTATGATTATGATTATCCGTCCGCCTCTCTTACAAAAAATATTTTTCTACTGAGAATTAAGTATGGCGCGAATGTAACGTGACGGCGAATCGCCTGTACACATTGTTTCCCGATGTCTAATCAATAGCTTTAAGGCTTTAAAATAAGTCGTATAATAGAAAAGATATTTTTTAAAATCTGTATCTGGACGATTTTATCGTTCGAGTTCAACAAATATGAGTATATAAAAATGTCATACATAGGTATTCCTTATTTGTTCTAACTCACGTCGTACAATTGTCCACGTCCTGTATTTCTATGACAACCCTACGTTTATGGCGTGACTACTGTGTACTGAACTTGCTTCTTGCCTATTACGTTACAATTTGTAACTAACAAACAACTAATTGAAACTGATACATTTCCTTGGATCTCCAGGACTGGCGTTCCGGTATGTTGATGAAACATTGATTTGCTTCAGTTACTATTTTGATGAATCTCTTCCTAATTTAATCTACCCAATTACTATAACATTTTGGCGATCAATTTGGTTCAGTGTTAGTGAACTCTAACTTCGATACAATGATCGCGCGTTCGATTCCCGCACAGTACGTAAACTAACATTAGTGTGTAGATATGAATAATGTCTGTTTGTAATGGTCTGGGTCTTAGGTTATTTGTTTATTGTTATATCTTAATCATAATAGCTTAAGTTCAGTATCGGTTATAATATTACTTTCATTGGTTAGGATTTCCATAACTTAGCATTAATTGTTCCAGAATGAATTCTAGATGTGTGGGATGTTGTCTGATATTTATTTACTCAATTTCAAGATCCTATCGACCTCGACCTAGTTTCGTATTCGGATTAAATAAATTTGTATATAAATAAGTATTTGTCAACGCACTTATAAACTATCAAATCGGTTCAGTAGTTTCGGAGCCTATTCAATGCAAACAAACAATCAAATCTTTCCTTTTTATATTAGGTATTAGTGTAGAATCGCTCGTGGGGGGTTAGGGTTGGGTCGGCATGGCAGTGGCAACTGACAGGTAACTGAACAGTTACTTGCCAGTTGTCACAGCGATTTGGGCTTCCATCAGGCGTAGGAAAGCCATTATGTCGAGCTACTATAAAAAAAAGAATCGGTTAAATGACGTATGGATTTCACTCATAAATTAGGCTATTATCATACTCGTAATGACTAAGTACTTCATTGGTCTAGTGGTTACTACTGTCACCTAAGGACCCAAAGCGCCGGGCTCAAACTGGCCGAGAAAAAAATTTCAGACAAGAAATTACTTAGGAGTAGGAAAGTTAGCGGTGATACACCCCCGTGCATCGGAAAACACGCTAAGCCGTTGATCCAAATCGGATTATGAGATCAGTCTCATAATCTGAAGGAACAGAGAGCATTTGCCTAGTCTCCTTGGAGACTGGCCGTTGTGGTCGAAGTTCGGTGAGGACATTTAGTGACTTTGATAGTTAGAGATATGGTCGTCAGTATGTAACAGATTATGAATAAACCGACTTCAAAAAAAACACAAACGACCAAAAACTTTAATCTGACAAAAACTGTACCTGCATTAAAAAGCGATAAATAACTAAGTAATTATCTACTAAATACATATTACATATATAACTACATATAATTATTTAAATAGGTATTCACAACTATCATTTATTTTTGGACTCGGTCCCTCTATGATATAATTGTAATTTGGGTTATTTGCCATAATCCGAATGTATGTGGATAACGGTGTTGGTTGTACATTTACCTAATTCTATACCTAGTATATCCTTTTCTGTAAGCTCACAATGTATAAGTGTTTGTCGTTCCTAATAAATAAAATAAAAATAAAATAATTACTACCACGCTTGTTGACAATAGTAAAAGTTATTTGTACCCAGATAAACGCTGCTGCCAATTTCCTGATTTTCCCTTAGTTGTCTTTGTGGTTGTCTTCTACTATACTCACTGGATGAGATGGAGTGGTACTATCCTAAATCCGGAAACGACACAGTCGAATATTTAGATTTTCTCATTACAATCGACCTGTGTATTTATCTACGTCTTCAATTGTGGTGGTTGGTTATACCGCCACGAGTTGGTTGCCAGACCCTCCTTTGTTATTCGGCAAGATGCACCACGGGCAGGTGAGAGTGGCTTGGAGCGAAAAGATGATAGGTCGCTCCACTGTATCCAATGAAAGTATGCCATGGATCAAAACTAATATACATATTGCCTGCTATACTTTACGTACGTATACGGTACTTTCGTAGCCACACATTATTATTTCACACAGTGGTTGTTTACGTCCGATTGGATAACCGGATGGTGTGTTCGTGACGTCGACCGGAACCGTGGAAATCCGGCCTAATTTATCGACACGACAAACTATGTTTATTTGGGAATTTATGATAGCGAACTCTCGTTGTTGTGTTATTTGCAAAAATCTACCTCCCATATGAATTCAACAGTTACAGCGAAATTACGAAAGCTACAAAATAAATACTTGTATTTACTCTTGTTAGTTTTCAAATAGATTGTCAATAGAACTAAAAATTCAGTCGCAATTCTATCCATACACGCATTGTTAGGGTTAGCCTTACGCGATGGAATTTTAAATATTGAACCCAAAGCCAGATAGAGATGTAGAAACTTTTTTACACACGTACAAAATTTGTGTTTCGTGGAAAATTTGTCTAACTTTCACGGCCCATTGTGGTGCTCGGAATAAGTGAATATACCCAGGAGCCCGAAGCCCCGGCTAAGGCTTCCTTCAGATTGACGTTTAACCGCCATCAAACCGCCGTCAAACCGCTACCCCTGTTCACACTACGAACGCGGCGGGGCGCGGCGTTCAAACTGCGGTTTGGCGGTTGATTCGCTACCTCTGTTCACGGCGTATCGGCGGCGGCGGCCGCGTTTTGACATCGGCGGGCTAGGGCTGCTCTATAGTCAAATTGTGAATATCGATGAAAGTAGAAGACAAATGCCCATCGCGAATCTTACATATGCAAAGTAAGCGTATCTGCACTACGTACGTAGTGTCACTAGGAAAATAACTTAGTGCCGACGTAAGTTCTTTAGTGTAGGTACTCTCGTAATTAATGGTTCACAATTGGTGGGCAGCAATACTATCCATATTTTGGGTAAAATTTTCAGCTACTAAATATTTTTAGCTAGAAGATATACTCTACCACAAATCAATGTCGCAAAATTTCATATTCATTAATTCTAAAGAGGTTTGCTCTTGTCAGGTGAGCAATATCCACCATTCCCTGAACTCCGCCAGTGCCTTCAGGTCCCATTACGTAAAACAGTACTCGAAGGTAATATAGAATAGGAAAGAAAGGATGAGAGAGGCCACGACGACCATTACACAACAGCTAAGGAGAAAGTTATTTAACTATTTCCTAAATGATAATAATGGCCCGTTTGCACTATAAAAAAAAATACCTTTCTTTACTCTTTGTCGAAATATTTTCTCAAGAAACTATCCATTTCCATTTAAAATTATTTTACTTTTCAGCTTATTATATTTAGATATTATCGAAACTTTAATAGCACTCTACCTCCATCACTAGCTAGTGACATTTCTTCTTCTGTTTTATAGAACGTAACTTTACACGGTTAAAATAAAATATGAAACAAATTTATTTGATAATATATAACTAGCGGGATTTAACGCGCATACCTTTTTTAAAAACCAGGACCTATTCACAGACGACGAGTATGAGAAGTTGTACAGACCGAAGTCACACCAACCGCCGAAATTATATGGCCTGCCGAAAATACACAAAACCAACGTGCCATTGCGGCCAATCGTAAGTCAGATATGTTCGCCTACTTATGATCTCGCGAAGCATGTTGCGTCAGTGTTGCAGCCACTCGTGGGAAGAACATCGTCGTTTGTGAGGGACTCGCGACATTTTGTCCAGATATTGGAAGACCTCACATTGGAACCTGGAGAAGTAATGGTGAGCTTTGACGTCGAGTCGTTGTTTACCAAGGTTCCAATTAAGGAATGTTTGGATGTCGTGAAAGACAGGTTGTGTGACAGCGAGATGCCGTTAAATTATATTGACCTGCTTGAAAACTGTCTGGACGGGAACTACTTCCTTTTTCAGGGCCAATATTACCTCCAGATAGATGGCGTCGCAATGGGAAGTCCTGTAGCCCCTGTACTTGCCAATTCTCTGGATGGAATATTTTGAGCAAAAAGCCTTGGTTCAAGGTCCGAAGATCATCAAGCTTTGGAAGAGGTATGTGGATGATGTCTTCAGCATCGTAAAAGGAGGTGAAAAAGAAGTGGGTCAATATATTGAACATCTCAACTCCATCCATCCAAACATCAGATTCACGTACGAGATGGAAAAGGATAGATCGCTGTCATTTCTGGATATAAAAATCACGGTAAGGCCTGACGGGTCTTTGTCTCGCTGTGTATATCGGAAACCCACCCACACGGACAGATACTTACACGCTACGTCGCATCATCATCCGAGGCACCTGCAATCCGTTGTGACATCACTCACGAATAGAGCCCATGACCTCTGTGACCCTGAACACCTGGAGCGTGAGCTTGACCATGTTCAGGAGGTACTCAAAAGCAACGGATACCAGGTGAACCGATGCGGGAAGAAACCGAAGGTGAAACCTAAGCATCTGGAGGTAAGCAGACAACCAGCTTACTTGCCTTATATTAAAGGAGTGACAGACAAGATTGGGACATTGCTTGGAGGTCTGTCTATACCTACGATATTTAAACCAGGCACGAAGATCAGCGGTATGGTGGGCAGTCCTAAGGATGTCTTGCCATTAGATACTCCAGGTGTTTATAAGGTGGATTGCAGCTGTGGTAGTTCCTACATAGGCCAAACGAAGCGGACCATTGCTGAAAGGGTCAAAGAACATATTGCAGCTGTTAAAAACCGTCAAACCACCAAATCAGCCATAGCCGAACATCTGCTGGAATCGGGTACCAATCACTGGATTGAGTTTTACCGGACACAAATACTGTCATCCGAACGTCATCACCATTCGAGACTTGTACGTGAGGCGGTTGAAATAAAGAAACACCCAAATAATTTCAATCGTGAGGATGGTTTAAAGTTGTCTACAACATGGAATCCAGTGATTGCAAAAACACTCCCCCTTTTTAGTGCGAAGTCGGTTAATTCTCGTCAAAATGTGGACACTGTTAGTGTGATTTGTGATGGTGGT
Source organism: Conogethes punctiferalis (assembly GCA_031163375.1). Taxonomy (NCBI): domain Eukaryota; kingdom Metazoa; phylum Arthropoda; class Insecta; order Lepidoptera; family Crambidae; genus Conogethes; species Conogethes punctiferalis. The sequence continues at coordinate 10,651,257 of CM062079.1, forward strand.
TGGAGAAACAAAAATGTGCGGGTAGAAAAATATTCTGCCGCGCAGACGGAGTAACATCGCTGCACCAGTACTTCCCGTGACCACGGTCGTTGTAACACGGCCGAAACGTCGGGTTTTTAAAAAAGGTATGCGCGTTAAATCCCGCTAGTTATATATTATTATATTATGCAACGCGAAAGCTTAAAAGTTATTAAATTTATTTGAATTTATAAATTATGGTGGAAAATATAAGTACACGATGAGGCCACACTAATTATTTAGAAATTGTTTTTAAACTATAGATACATTTTTAGTTAGCATTTTTCTATACCAAAAATCAAACATTATTTTCTATGAAATACGAAATAATGGAAATCTGAACATGATTAATTCATGAATACTTATATCTACCTATTTTATGTAGCTTTAGGGAAAGGATTTTTTAAAAGAATATTAGTAGATTTTAATTAGTTTTCCTTGTTCAATAATATAACATATTTTATTAAATTGAAAATGTGAATTGTAAGTAAATTAAAAGCGCCGTAAACTGCCATCGGTTCCGGTAGAACATGTTGCAAAATCTCGTTCCTACTTCCCTGAGGATTCAAACCACATAGAGATTTTGGTTAACGCCTGTTGTGATTTCCACGGCAGTAAATAGGCTTTCCAGGTGTAACTGAAACTTTTCAGAAGGGCCCTTCTCGTACAAGGCATCAAAAGTTAGGAGTGGGAGTCTTTGACGTCACTCGCTCCCGTAAAAATGCCTCACTGAGTACGTCACGCGTAATTTCAACAGGCTATAACTTTGTAATTTTTAGTCTAATTTGCAAATAAAAAAATACGTGTCTTTTATTTTTTTTTTGATATAACGCACCCCCCGGCGAATAAAACGGTTATTGCAGAATTGCTATTTTTCAGGAGAAGCAAAAAACCGAAATCGGTGTATTCACCGATTATTAGAGATATTTCTCTGAAACTATAACTTTCAAATAAATGCTTTTAACTTTAATTGAAAGTAGAAACAAGAAAGCAGTCGTGTCTGTCCGAGTTGCAGCGAAATCTACCTGATCCTTGTCTATAAATGTAGCCACCGATCTCCAGGAACCGCTGGCAAAACTTTTCAAATCGAAAAACGGTTTGAGTTCAGTTGAATACCCGATTGAAGCAGTACCCTCACTTGAGCAGCTTCATCAAGTGCGATATCCATATTCAAGCTATGTTTCTTATTACTCATCTTTTATTGTGTCCTCATAAACTTGTTTGTTAGCGAAAACCCCCAATTGAACCGTTATCGACCCTGGGAGATTTGTTTGTGTGCGCGTCGACGATGGCACCGGCATGACTGATGTGTACTTCTCCAATTGAAAGTACCAGGAGTGCATAATCACATAGGAAGTTTAAATTATTCAATTCCTATACAAGAAGCATTGTAATATTTGATAAGAATTTCTTTAAGTATTGTGGGAACGAAAACTCCCATTAGATCTACCGTAAAAACAGGTAGTAGAATACAACATAATACATCATAATTTTAGTAAATACAATAATTCTTTATTTTCGCAACGCGCTTCAAAAATGGTTACGTTCTGTTAGTAGATACGTAATTGTTTTATTTTTAGTGTTGTTACAATTTAATCGTTACGTTAATGGATCATAATGATTAATCGATATGTGAAGAGTACAAATTGTAATCACAGCATGGGTCACCAGAAAGTTAAACGATCACTAGGAATCGTTAATTATTTGCTGTTCGCTTAAGACAATTGTGACAACTGTATTAAATGTGAGTTTATGAAATTTATTTCTTAAGTGAAGATGTTATTATAGATAAAAATACGATAATATTATGATTTAATCAAAACTTAACTTTTGTAATAATATTTGAAGTTTGTAGACGTCAATAAACTTCTCATTTGCAATCAATTTAGTACTCATGGCTCTCAAACAAGTTAAATTGTACTTCTTCTTAAGGTGACCAGAAAGTAATATAGAACAGTAAACAATCGTGTATCCTATTCCCAAAAACAGAGTTATTAAAGTCATACATAAATTATCTTTAAAGCGATTATCGATGTTTAGATTGTAAAATCATTTGGTACTTGAATCGATTTATTCTCACTAAAGAATCAACTATTATCTATAGCCGACCATCGATCTACAACACTACCAGCTGCCGAACCGCAAAACCGCGACCGCTAGTGTGAACACCTCGGCCGTTTTGCGGTTGATCGGCGGTCGATTTGCGGTAGCCGCCGGGCGGATCAACCGCTAGTGTGAACGAAAATAAACGCTAGTATGAACAGGCGCTAAATTACATGTGACGCGTGTCACCGACTCCGCACGGAATTGAAAACAAGGCAATGTTGATTATGACCACGGATCTGAGGAGTGAGTGGAAATGGGGAGAGGACGTGCCGTGCGGCGTTAAATTGAACTCTGATTTGCCTATCGTCACGTCAAATCCGTCGTTGGGCTTATACGGTGGATTTTATGTATGACTCGACTATTACAAATAGAAAACAATTGAATAAATAAAAAATGTTCAGAAATTCAAAGCAGTTACATATTTATATGCGGTAACATAACACATTTCACTTTCACCGGATGGTAGGTATGAGTATCTAAGGGAGAAAATAAGGTAAGAAGAAGGTTAACCAAATTAATTACATCAGGTACTTATTATTAGTGTTTATTAATCAAAGTATTACCTGTGATTCGGCATACTTTTGTGAGAAACAATAACAGACCAGAATATTTCACATAATGTGTAACATTTATTTGCGTTGACGACCGGGAATCATATTAAGATACAAAGAACTTTTATTTTTTCTCTTCTGTGATTGTGACAGACAGTGGGTGCGATGAAGGGAGGCCGAGTGCTAACAGGGCTGCCTCGAGGCTATTACCAAATGGGTAACCATACCTACACTTAATTTTATTCACGACTTTATTACAAGTATCATAAATCCACAAAAAATATTAGAGTATAATTTCTATCGTCGATCGGTTCCAAATGAATGTCCTTTGTTCTCGCCGAGGTCGCCGCTTTATAAGCTTTTGGAATTTCTGTCTCTCAACAATAGTGCGTAACAGGATTTTTATTTATCCTTGCTTTAGCCGTGTTATTTCATAAGTGGCAGAGATAATTGGCCCTTATTTTGACCGAATACAAACATTTGTGGGGATATCCATCCTTAACAAAAAGTTTCCCATACAACATGTTGTAACTGGTTGTATTATTGATTAATGTAAAGAGCAGTATATAAAAGCATTTTTTAGCAAAAACTTCAATATGGTGACAATGGGACCAACTAGGAAGTACACCCTTTCGAACAGAATCTTCAAAATCGTTCACAATTCTCGGAGACATGTTGTAACAAACATACAACAAAAAAAAAACAGTCAAATTGAGAATCTCCTTTTTTGAAGTCGGTTAATAAAACAGATTAGTTATACATATACACAGAGCTTATCCTGGCTCCAGTCTTGTAACAGTGTTATTTATAATACATACATATGCTTTCAGCTTTAAATATGGTTAGATTTAGAAAATGTTGAATTGAAAATTTTTATTAAAGTTAGAAATGATAGGTATAAAATAGGTAAGTTTATATTAATGAAAACAGAGTCATTGTACATGTACAGCTTAACTAATTTTTATAAATGAACTTTAAAAAGTGAACATAGGTAGTAAGTATTGAAATTATTCAATAAGTCTAATAGACTATTCTCTCAAACAATTAATAGCCAGCCAACCCAATGAAAAGCTAATTTGCCAAGGTTGTGTTATTTGTTAACCGTTTCATTATTAGCAATTTTATTGCTTTGTCTAGATGTCAACATCATTGATCTGAAAGCAATTAATATTTATTAGACAAGTTCGCTCAAATAGCCACCCTGCAGGTCCAAGAGAAAATTGCCAATTTTGTTCATATGTAGCTAATAAAGTAAAGGGTACCGATAAGCTTTTCGATTATATTTGATTGAATAAAAGTTCAGTCTCATACATTTTTTTAAAGAAGTATTAGATCTCTTTGCAGGTAACGGTATTTATCATTAATTTTAGCCTTATATAAACATACATATTGATAACACAAGAATTGATAATCTGAAAGTATTTAATAAAAGAATCCGATTACAAACACTCATTCCACCAGAGAGAGAAAAAGTAATAATCCGCGGGAGCTCGATGACAGCTGTCAGTGTCCACGTTACGTCAAACTTCAATTTTTTTTTTTTTGGTTTAAGTTTAACGGTTTTGGATCAAGTCCATAACAGCCTATTCTTTTGTTCTATTCATCCTCCTCAAACTTCAATTGTCAACGTTAGTGCGGGGACTCTTGAGCGTGGCAAATAGTGCTGTGCCGCAGCTGTTGATTATTCTCCTCTAACAATATATTCCACCATTAAACATCAATATCAAAGTCGAAACAGGTCCATTTATCCAAACAAAATTCATACTTACTTATTAAGATTTTACTTGCTAATAAAATTAATCGGTGAGGAAAATTTATCCATGTGTTTTTTGACCGTAATCAATGGTATGGTAAGAGATATCTTTGGTCGGACATAATCAAATTCTGCCTTTTATATATGTGCCACTGTACCAAATTTCATAATTTTTTTTACACACAATTTTTTTCACAATTCACTCAGAATTTTACGCATCCTTTATTATTTTGACGTCTCTTTCCGAATAAGTTTGTTTGCTTGTTATTGAATTGCGGTAATAAAATGCTTTCTGATATTAAACTGTAGTTAATACTAATTTACTAGCTAGTGGGTCGTTTTCCGCAATCCGACGTCCGACCGCCTATTCAGCGTGCAAGAGACTTTACATGAAATTGCTTATTCTCGCCTGTCATCTCGCCCAAAGAGGCATCCCTAGCGACAGTCCAGCGGGGCGCGAACCCGCCGGGCCCGCGAGCGGATTGCCAATTCTGCACAGAGCTAATTGCGGCCGATGCACGTGACCTATTACACCGGCGACCTCGCTGCGGCAGCGGCGGACGCTGCAGCCGCGGCCAGTCACGTGTGATCGCTGCAGCTAGCATTATTGAGCAGCTGTTTGTACATACTTGGTACCTACAAAGCCGTAACGAGCCTGTTATGCGCCCGGTGCGAGCTTTTAACTTTTAACTGCGCCCCTGAAAACTGTGGTCTGGTCATTTCTGCGCCCTGTGCCTAGGCACCATTATATGGGGTGGAGGGTTGATAACCCGAGACACAGAATTTATCCTAGTTCTGGTATCATCATTCATCAGTCAGCGGCGGTGGCCGGTGTTTAGACATTGTTGATCTTTAATGAAACACATACACGTAAATTAAACTCATACCTATCTACTTTTAGATCTTTATTCCGTTATTCCTTCATATCAGATATGACACACCGCACGAACATAGTGTTGCCAATCAAGGAAACCATAAATATAATGTACTAGCTGTGCTCGCGACTTCGTCCGCGTGGAATAGTTATTTTTTCCCCGTTTTTTTTACATTTTCCATTATTCTTCGCTCCTAATAGTTGCAACGTGATGTTATATAGCCTAAAGCCTTCCTCGATAAATGATCTATTCAACACAAAAAGAGTTCCTGAGATTAGCGCGTTCAAACAAACAAACAAACTCTTCAGCTTTATAATATTAGTTAAGATGTATGTATGTTTACATTTCTAACAGCCGGAAAGCATTGCACTAGGTTGGGGATGAATCGTGTAAAGCGGCGAAGAGAAGAACCCTAAACTCAGTAGTAGTGGGCTGAAATTTCGATGATGACTATGGTTGTAACACTGAAAATCCAACTTTCTATAAAATTGAGAATACTAATGAATGTTTTAATAGCTTTAACTCTATGTTGAGCATGATGTTTTACTGTCACCGACAACTGCCGTAACGGGTAACCTTTAACGAGTCGCTACCATTCCCACAGGGCCGACAAATGTTGCCCCCTCAGCACGCAGAGCTATTTGTCAACTATATCACTTAACTTGACAATATGATAGTGAACTTAGTCTATACCTCAGTGCAAACTACTCTCAAGGGTGTAGTCGCGTTAAGCGGTCGCAATGATACATACAATTTAAGATAATGGATGATCCAAATTTCTCTATGGTTAGAGGTTTGTTATACTGAACAATGTTAAGCTTAATGATAATTATTTCGCTTCCTTAGAAGTTTTTGGTATAAAATAACTAAGTTTACTGAAATGAAAGGTATTTACGACTTTACCTTGCAAAATAGGTAGAAACCTGAATATCTATTTATAAAATACTTACACATCTATTTAAAATGCACCAGTCCATACATAAACATGACCTAAGTATGTTCCAATCCCAAATGTCATTAGGCTTCGGTATTTTCTCTTGAATATAATTTATTTATTTAATCTTTATTGCACATAAAGTTTGTACAAAAGGCGGACTTAATGCCGCGTAGGCATTCTCTACCAGTCAACCATTGGGCTAAGCAGAAACAGTAAGAAGGTAGTGTGTTACAAACAAATAGGTAAATATGAGACTTTTAGGAAGACCCAAAACAAAAAAAGATGTAGTATATAAATGTAAGTAGATCATTTTCTAAAGGTGAAGGTCATCAAGCATATTTATCTAGTCTCAATTTCCCAACATCAGTTTTGTTCGTTTTAACTACGTCTGTGGGCTTAACGATAGCTGCAGCGAATACGAATTGGCGGGGCGGAGTAGGTTGCAGTGACCGAAATGCATTGTTCTTTGGAACAGAAAATATATGTACGAGTATCTACCTACATTAGCTGCAGCCCGCGGCAATGTGCGAACGAATATCGGTTATGTTAAATATCATTAAGAATTATAGCTTTTCTGTTAACCTGACCGTACTATATTTCTGTAAAGCTTCAATTAAGCTTCTACTAAATTAAATTCGTTTAAGTAGGTACATAGTACTTTTCGCGTGACGGAGTAACAAACGTCCATGATTACATGCAAGCAAACAAAAAAACTATTTTTTAAATATCGGTCGGATTATCCCATGTCTATTATGTATATATACATACGTACACAGATATTTTATGTAGGTATCATCATCATCAATAGCCTATATCAGTCCACTGCTGGACATAGGCCTCTTCAAATTTTCGCCAATATATATATATAGTTATATTCTAATATAATTCCAGGGTTGCTTTGTTAAACAATAGTGACCCACACAGTAAGTTTAAACAAACATTTATTGTATTTCAAAAGTTAGCGACGTTTGTTCACTTGATTGAACTTCACGAGGCTGTTAATAATGAATAAGGACTATGCAACCTTAATGTAGAGTCAGATTAACAGCTGCTTGTTAATTCTAACTACATAATATTCATATGTACTCCAAAATCATGAACATACATGAGGAAAATAGACCTGATTTTCGAGAACCAATCAGGAATTCGCAGCGATCGAAAATAAGACCACCTGGAAAACAAGAGCTCTTTTTAGGGTTCCGTAGCCAAAATGGCAAAAACGGGACCCTTATAGATTCGTCATGTCTGTCTGTCTGTCTGTCTGTCTGTCCGTCCGTATGTCACAGCCAGTTTATTCCGAAACTATAAGAGCCACATTATTGAAATTTGGTACGTAGATGTATTCTGTAAACCGCATTAAGATGTGAAAATAAAATCAGAAAAAAATCCTAAATTTTTGGGGTTCCCCATACATAGAACTGAAACTCAAATTTTTTTTTTTCATCAAACCTATACGTGTGGCGTATCTATGGATAGGTATTTGAAAATGATGTCGAAGTTTCTAACAACATTTTTTTCTAAACTGAATAGTTTGCGCGAGAGACTCTTCCAAAGTGGTAAAATGTGTGTCCCCCCCCCGTAACTTCTAAAATATGGGCATGATAAAACTGAAAAAAATATATGATGTGTATTACTATAAAAACTACTAACGAAATTTGGTTTGAATGAAATCTAGACAGTAGTTTTTTTTAAACGTCATAAATCAAATTACCTAATTTTTTCATTCAATCAATGGTACGGAACCCTACGTGCGCGAGTCAGACTCGCACTTGGCCGGTTTTTTTGAGCTACTTTCAGAGATTAAGCTCGTTCAAGTCAATTTCTGATTTAATCTCTTCATTAGTACAAGCTTAAGTGTTTGTGTGCTCCACATGGCGAACTGGCATGAGATGGCACACGACAGATCGGAGTGGCATTTTGTACAGGAATCCAAGACTCATTTAGCGTCTTGGTCCAGGGTATGTGATATGCATAGCTTAATAGCACATAACCCCCAGGTGCTACCTGGATATGAAGAAACTCATAATTTTAGCTGTCAAATGATTTATGGCCGCGAAACCATAACTTATAATGATAGTTATCGAGAATTGAATGCTACATCCGGGAATCCCGATCCTTCTTACACAGAGTGCTCGTACCACGGTCGGGTTTAGTCCGTATTCTCCGCTGTAGGAGTGAGCCCGCATAACCCAGGTGTCCCATACCCAGGGCCTTGGTGTATGCGCAAAGGCATACCCGACGAAAAAAATCCCATGTACACCTGTGAGTGCGACTCTCGACGCTGCTACATCAAGACACTGTGTGATAACACAGGCTTTGCCAACTTTAAAAAACCTAAGTATCACTTTAAGTTACCAATAAATAATCCAATTACGCCAATATTAAAACAAATCAATTAATTTAGTCCGGGCCAGTGCGCGCCGCCATCGGCGCGGCATGCACTGCGCCGTTTGATTCGCGAGCGCGAGGCCTGCCCGGAGCACTGCTGCCTCTTCACGCGCCGGTGCCCCCGCCTCAACCCATCGGGGACACAGTCAAATGAATCTCTTTTCCCTACTATGTATGTCGCACCCGCGATGGAAAAATAGTATAAGTCAAAAATGAAAAATTTTCAGTAGTAGTTTTTAGTTGAATTAAAAAAACGAATCGAGAATTCATAATAATATTACTTATGATTTTTTTCCACTGAGGGTCCAATGTGAATTTTTTTTTATAACAACACGTCAAACGTCAATTTGCTCAGTGTTTTATCAAATTAGCCGTAACGCAAGCTCCGCAGAGCTGGTTTTTAGTACTAAGCGATATTAATAATAAAAAATATGAAACACTGAGGATCTAAGGGAGCGATTTATCACCTTTGCGCTCCAAGCAATCCTCACCTGCCCGTGGTGAATCCTGCCGAACAAACGAGGCTCTGGCAAACCGACTGGTGGCGGCAAAACCATCACGATAGAAGGCGTTGCTAAATAGCACAGACCGATGACGGGCAGCAGCGTCACCGGAGCGAGAATCTAAGACCTGCGATCGCCAACCCGCCTGCCCAGCGTGTCGATTATGGGTATATCCTCCAGATGTTTTCCCTAAGTGGCGAACAACTGAGGAGGCCTATGACCAGCAGTGGACTGCAATAAGCTGATGATGATGATGAGATGTTCGCTTATACAGTAAATTAAGCAGGTTCGCGAAACTAAAACCATCTAGTGTTGGTCAATCGATCAAATGCTCATTTGATCAGAACAATGATTGTGAAATCGGTTTGCATCCGCGAGATTCTTTCCACGTGGTTAACTTTGCATTAACACGATTATGCGATAATGAACTCTGAACATACCAAGGTGTGTAATTAAGTGTATAATATAGAGACTTACGTATTTATTTCTTACATTTGAATCTGTTTGTGTTCAAATGCTGCCAACAACTTAAATCGGATTGTAAATATTGACGCGCAAAAGAATTTCTAATTTGAAATCTATTTGCAGAACACAAACAAGCAGTTCCATTTCAGATTAATACTCGTAAACAAAATACGTTATATTGGCTTTTCTTCACTGACCTCTTATATGCACTACGTTCACTTTTATTTGAAAGGTTGCTTTGTTTTATATTCATAGTTGTCTTTCATTATGTTGCAAACATTAGAACTCGATGAAAGTTTGTTTTCTTCAGCTCATTGAGCTGGCGTCAGTGTAGCGCGGGTAGAATGAAAAGTACAGTGTTCAGGCGAGTTCAAACCGTAATGCACATTCATTGACTGTTAAATCGGAATAACGAGTCAGATGGGACCTTGAAGTTTGTTCTCAACGTACTAGTTGCATCTTAGCTTAGCGCATTGGAGCTAAAATGAGGAACCGAGGTTCAGCAGGACCTGTTATTACGATCGTGCGAGTGGTTAGATACCAGTTATACTTTTTGATCATATGTAACTACTAGCTGTGCTCGCAACTTCGTCCGCGTGGAATAGTTATTTTTTCCCCGTTTTTTTTTTTACATTTTCCATTATTTCTTCGCTCCTAATAGTTGCAGCTTGATGTTATATAGCCTAAAGCCTTCCTCGATGAATGTTCTATTCAACACAAAAAGAATTTTTCAATTCGGACCAGTAGTTCCTGAGATTAGCGCGTTCAAACAAACAAACTCTTCAGCTTTATAATATTAGTTAAGATTAAGATAATGATATGCACAGTTTACTTGGATTTGAATGTCACAGATTTTATCGCGCGAGTAAGTATGTCTTATCTATATTTTTCGTATAAAATTAGCTTTTTTTAAATAGTAATTGAGAAGACATTCCCTCCCTTATTTTATTTGCTGTATTTTATATAATAGGTACACAGTACTGCTTTAGATAATTTTACAAAATAAATTGAAACACATATTAAGTTGTGGGAAAAAGGATGTAGAACCTGATATCAATATAGGCAACTAAGGCAATTTCATAATTTGAATTTAAGAGACTTTTTGAAGATTTATGAAATATTTCTGCAAATATTTTCTTTAAATCCAAGATATTCAGTAAACATTCTTATAGACTTACCTACTTGAGCGAACTTCATAGGAAAAAAAGTGTCTTTATCTTAGGCGAGTAAATTAAATTCCGAACGAAGTGAGCTGTCCGGGAACAATATTGTTGCGTATTATGTTTCAAAGAAGAATATTCGTTTAGTCGAATATACGCTCGTCGAGTATGTCGTAGTGATGTAATAGAATACTTCCAAAATAACAGGACAGAAGTGGAGTGGATGTTCTCGTATTAACTGTGACGGAGCTGCGAGTGACTTTGCGCAACTGTGCTTGAAGCAGTTACGTATGTTATTAATATTAGTTAGATAATAATCATAATATCAGACAACATGACATACATCGACATAGCCCACAGTATACTGTGTGATGTTTATGTTCTTGTAATAGGTATTGTACCTACATTGCTATCCATAACACAAGCTACTTATATCTTGAGCACTTGTGTTATGGCAATCAAAACAATTAAAGTGAAGGCGTTGTATGCTGAGTCAATAGTCTATTTATAAATAAAATGTGGAATAATTTATAGATAATAATTCATCTACTGACACGTTACCCCTTTCTTCATTTATCCTATACCTAGAGGTCGTCTTAAAGCGGTACTTAAATAATAGCGTAAATTATACTTTTGTTATTGTCAACTTTTAAGTCAACTATTTGGTATGCAATAAAGAATTTCTATCTATGGTGAGAAATTTGACAAAGATGTTCGTGATCTTAGTACTAAAGTAAACTGTCCACTATTTCATTTGCGTGCCACAGGATCGTCATATTGCGTACGGCGTTCTCTATTGGGCAAGGCAAACAACGTTATAATTTGGATACCAACCACGGTAGTTTCATTCAAGTAGTAATAAAACGTAGCCGAACGCCCTTAAAGTTTTTACGAACTAATTCTGGAACTATTTAAAGCAGCACGTAACCAAAATTTATTACAGTGCCATCTTTTTTATTACAGTGCCAGCTTTACGAGAATATTAAATAGACGCATAATTTTGAAGTGTAGGTCAGTACCTACCTACATAATATCGACCCATGACTTTGTAACCCACGAAAGCTTATAGGACAACGTACATTTAATAAGGATCGGTATTGCCGATGTAACAAATTCGCATATTCGCAAGAAATCAATGTTGCGAATGTTGGGTATTCACCAACATACACATATGTAGTACATTCGTACTTGACAGTGAAATGTTTAAATTCGTTACTCAATAATGATGATATCATCGGAATTTATATTAATCATTCATCATATTATATCATATCAGTATTAGAATTGACTGACGCTGATTGAGTTTATGTAGGTATATAAATATTATGCATAAATTCTATGTTTACCGCCATTGTGCTATCAAGGATGTCAAATAGGCAAGTACCTACTATAAAATGTAATATGAGGTTATGTTTTCCTATGGGGAGTTGTTATCTTGAAGCTTTTAGTAAATAGTAAAGAAGGTTTAGAAAGTAAGTAAATAGTGTTTTCAGAGTAAACTCATACAGGACGTGGTCAGGCAATATTTTAATATTTAAACATTTAACCTTGTATTAATATTGCAGTATGCTATTTTATTTTATCTATTATTTAAATAAATGCCGTGCCGAAACTATGGGCAGATTATGAGAAAGTAAGACCAGAGAGTGTCTCTTATGTTAAACCTATTATATAACCAATTTTATATTTAAATTATGTAGTATTTAATATACAAATATACATTTTTAAATAAATGCACAAACTTTGAACAGAACTAACAAGTTACAAAATAATCCAAAGCTAATATAAATTCTGCAGTAGGCTTAATATATCAGCGACGTTTGATATAGTTGCAGGCTCGTTCTGTTGATTTACTGCTCGCTATTAAGAGACTCTTCAAGAGCCATAATTACGTCCATCGTTTGTTGTTCTTGATACAAGCTTTCATTTAGTTTTATTTGTTGAAAGAAAGAAAAAGATTTGTTAGTATCACTTTCAAAAAAACATAAGAAGTAAAAAAAATACAACTCAACATAAGCTGAAGTGCGAGTGTCTTGTAAGAAACTTCGACACTGGTCTTTCACCTACCGCAGACACCAATAGGGTTGTTATAAGGAAAATATTATGTTCAAACAGCTCTCCTGTTTGTTATTATGGGTTTACTTTAATTTACCTAGGAGGAGTCGAAATAAGTTCTATTACTTATAGTTTTAGAACAGCTCAATTTCGTACACGTTTGTTTACCCGACCCTAGTATTGATTGAGTCTCCTTGTAATAAAATTGCACAAGAAACAAAAGCTTACATAACACTTCACCTAAAGATTCTTTTCTCACTTTTTCACTAAATAATATGCCGCATCCGCACTCGCGCGAGTCTCGTAGGCGTGAAACATCCGCGAAGCATGAGTGTGTTATAAAAATGCGAAGTACAGCGAGATATGAATGTTTTTAGCACTTGACCGAAATCGTAACTAATGCTGGATCTCATATAAAACGTCACCTTTGACGTCGATTTGTGACATTTTTGTTTAACTGTAACTCCCTTTATGTCAATGTGTATGATGATGATGGTGACCATCATCATCATCAGAGCGTTATTCCCGGTTGCTTCCAAAGGCCGTGCCTCGGAGCCCGGGGTCCGCTTTCCTGCAAAATATCTTCCACTTTGGGCGGTCGTCCGCATCCCCGGTGGCGAGTCCACCATCATCTTTATGTCAATGTCACCCACGTGCCAAAACATCTTTGTATTTGCTCCGTGGTCTGCTCTGTACCCACAGTCTGTACCATTCATTGATGCTTTAATACTTTGAGCATTATTGTTATTTTGCGACAAGCACATTTTTATCTTTGTTCAAGTAAAATTTGTCAGGTTTTCTGCTATCGAAAAATTGCAGAGAAAGTCAACTTATTCTTTTGGTTTTGCTTTTGCCTTCGCTTTAGTAAAAATTTAAGAACACTTTCGTCGAGTGAAAAGAATTCCTCAAGGATATATTTGCTTGCTCAGCTTTTATTATACTTTGCTGACGTCGGTGCCAAAATGCATCACACTCTGTATTACACAACACCTGGATTTTATTTGCAAAAAGGTTCCTACACCTGTTACAAAGTTTAGTAACATAAGTTATCAATATTTTTTTATAACTCTCAAAGTATGTAACCTAAATGTTGGTACATATTTTATGTACTTGTATAAATGTTCCTTACTTACTTGTAACATATCCTGGTAGTAGAAATGATAGCAAATTATTATAATAACGATTACGAAGTCCAGAGCTTCAATTGAAATTTTACGTTCATACATAACGTCACGCCTTTTTCCCAGAGGAGTAGGCAGATACCACCTTTACCTTCATAATGAGTAAAAAGTTACAATAATAGGCTCGATTTTATCCCTTGCTAATAAGTCCTAAGCTGCTTTCAAAGTTGGCATTCTACCAAGTATGTTAACATTATCTTCATAATACTGTCAGGGATATTATTAGCAAGTTACGAAAAATATTTTTGTATTTCGTATCAATTCAAAAAACTTCTTCAATACTTAGTGGCATCTACCGGCAGAATCTCGAAGCTTTGCAGTTAATTTTCTCTGTTCGCAGGTTGTCGCACATTTTCACCAAGCGGGCCACCAGCCTTCAGTACCTTTCGGATGGAACCGGCAGATGGCGCTAGTAGTTTCGCTGGAACAACGTTTACTGTGCTATTAGTAGAATAATAAATCACGACCCTAATTTATGTAAGGTACCCAACATTCTGTTTAAATTTTATTATTTTACCACGTAAAAATTTGTTTGTTGTGTAAGTATTATGAAAATAGGGTACATTTTACATACCTACCTGAAAATAATTTTGTGACTTTGGGAGAATACTTTAATACATATAAAAGTTATTTCTAATTATTTGTAAGTAAAATATTGCTGTAGTTATGATACCTAGAATGTACTTACTGGCATTGTCTGTTGGAATACAACATTTTTCATGCTAGTAATACATACCTATAATACACTAACGCGTACCTATAGTTTCATGAATTTTACACGTAAAATATTCAAACTTTTAAACATAAAACGGAAGTGTGACGATGTCTTTTATCTACTTATACCTAAACAATGTTGAACGAAGTACTTTAAAAAACCAACAAAAGCATTTCACTTTTACGTAGATATTGGTTCAAAACAAACACCCGTTCCGCATTTCTCACCACTAAAATTGTTTTCGGATAAAGTTTTAGCGAAAGTAGTTACAGAACTATTCGCTGCAGAAGTAAGTACATACAAACAAAATTCATACTTCGGTCGAGCCAATTTCGCGCCCAAAACCAATCGCCGCTGAAGTAATATCCAGCAGTGTTGCATTTCCAACGAAATTCGCAGTTCAGGTCAACAATTTTAGTAGCTTACTGCCCGCAGCGTCGCTTGCCGTTTAGATTACTCACAAAAAGCTATATATTACTACTTTTTACTATATCCACAACGAAATTATAATATTAAATTGTGTTCCAATGGAAACTATTATGCAGATTTCATATTACAGTATTAATGGAATTGTGGTGCTCTTCGTATAGTTTTATTTTTTCATTTCATTAATCATCGCTTTTCAATGTCCACGGCTCCATTTGCCTCCCCGAAGACTTTTACAAGGATCTATCCTAAGCGGTCTGGATCCACCCGCCGGCATAGCATCTTTCGTCGGTCCATCTTTGTAGGAGGGCGCCGATTACCTCATTTTCCAGATAGTGGTAGCTACTTCAGAACTTTCAGTACCCTTCGATCTGTTCTGCGATATGGCCAGCGCATTGCCACTTCAACTAGCGTATTATTTGAGATTTTTATGATCATATAAAGCTACTCTACTAGCACCACTATTTATGTACCTACTTATATAGCATCAAGTTTACTTGCCCCGCAAAATTCTGAAATTCTGATCTTTGATTAAATAATGTTATTTCACGTTTGTAAGAGTGAATCAGAACTCTATGCGAAGTTGAAATCAGAGCTTTCCAGGCAATCATATCTTGGCATAATATAATATAGGAAATGAAATCAAAGCATTCATCAATATTTTATGGAATGAGTTTGCCACAAAGCCATATTAAAACATTGTTCAACTATGTGAACTATGTGTGAGCAAGCTGAACAATGTTTTAACAACTGAATTCAAAATGCGGTTACGTAGAGTCGGGAGTGCGAACTTTGCATCCGTGGTACTTACATATATAATACATATATTGTAGCGAGATCTAGCAATATCTTACATATACATACATCCCTACAATATAGTATCCTACAATGCGCAAGCGAAGTTCATCATCGCGACTAACTATATATACCTACGACAAACCAAGATGGTCCATCGGAAGTACCACTTTTCATAGGGACAAGTCTGTTTCTACATATTATTTTATTACATATGTACTCGTTGGTCTAGTCAAACCAGAGGTCCCCGGTCGGGCCAAAAAAGTTTTTCTGTAAAAAAATTTACTCAGTAGCAGCTCCGGAAATGTATCTATGTCATCATCATCAGCCTATTGCAGTCCCCTGCTGGACATCTGGACATTTGTTCGCCACTTAGGGCAAACATCTGGAGGACATACCCATAATCGCCACGCTGGGCCGGCGGGTTGGCGGGTTGGCGGTCGCAGGTCGTAACTTCTCCCTGTGGTATTCAGCTACGCCTTCAATTGTGATGGTTATACCCTTAGTATAGATGCCAGCGCCTCATTTGTTTAATCTGTCACACTTCCGTACACTTTTATTAATGTAATTAATGAAACATACTTCTTCTCGATTCAATGGTAATCTATCTCAAATAAATCAGACAACATCACATATACGTTGTTCCGATCCGAAAGTAACTAGCTTAAACAGTTGTGTATCAGAACAACGAAGGTACCACAAATATATAATACGTACTTAAATACAAATATAAACACCCAGACACGGAACAAACACAAATGTTCTTCACACGAATGTTTGTCCCGGGTGGGGATCGAACCCACGACCCTTGGTTCAGAAGGCAGGAGTCACTACCAATTGAGCCAACGAACCAATAAGACCAGTCTATAAGAAACATTGTACACGTATAATTATTAATGAACTCAGTGTCTGTTCATTATTATCTAGAAGTTTTGTAACTATCTATGTACGTATATCAATAAATGATTAGGATTAAATTGGCCCTCCAGTTTAAAAATGAAGGATTGCTCTTTTACAGGAGGAAGTAATAATTTTCGTGTAACATCTTCCAACGACTAGGAAATTATAAAAGCTAATTTTGGTCCGTTGGAGATCCAATAAATCCTGTGGGAGACGTGTTCGTGGATGCTCATTTTTTCCGGTTGGATCGAGAACAATATGTTGGCTACGTTGCTAAGAGGCTGTATATCAGTCAGTGTCCAAGGGGTACTTTAATTGTGCCTTAATTTATTGCTTACATACGAGTACATACTAGTAGGCCCCATTAGGTATACGAGCCCGCACCTATTTATTTCTAGCGAAACGGCCGAGCAATTATGACGGACCTTAATCATATCGGGCTTGGTATTAGTTACAGTAATATAACATTAACATTATTCATTTCTTTTAGCAAATATGTATGGATCTGAATAATACTCGAACAAATAGTGCTTGTGATTGGAATCGTCGAAATTAATATACCTATTGGTAGAATATCTAGCAACAGAAAGAGAGCTTATAATATTCTGTTCTTTAAATTATTTTTGAAACAGAAAATAAACATCAGTAAAATAAAGAACAAGAAAACACGACTTTAATTCTACAAAAAAAAAACAGAGCCTTTAAAAGAATAAGCTTTGAATTTAAAGAATTTTAATAAATGTGTATGTAGTAAACAGCCAGTAGGTATCATGTTAATTTACTCTCTACGACTATCTAAGCATAAAACTAAACGTTCCATTAGAATTCTCATGACCTATCAAACTGATTCACGAGCCGCCATTCAAACACTATAGCAGAGAAATGATGACGTAAATGATACGAGATTTGTATATCGTGTAAATAACGTGTAGCGTTAATGGAAGCAGTGTTTGTAGCATTCGTAAACAATTCCGTTTCGAGCCAATTTTCTCTGCGGTAAATTTAAAATTTTTATTAGTATTTTAGAATGTACGCTTTGTTCTCTAACAAAACTAAGACAGGTTTGCGAAAGAAACTATTATCTGCATTACATCAAGCCAGTGCTTTCAACGCTCCAGGGGTAATAATCGTTTAGTTACTTATATTTAGAACGCTTGTAAAATATTCGAAGCGAATCACTCATGCTATGAATTGAAATAGATAGAAAATATGAATATGTAAGGTTCCCAATGAGGGCTACCGTTTTTGTGTTCACCAGAGGGCGCCACTGTATAGTGAGGTCCTCGGGCAAAGCTTAATAGCTCCTTCCTTAAAGGTTTGTTAATAGGTTTGTTTTATGCATGTGAGGACTGTTTGTTCGATAAAAAAAAGGACGACATACGTTTTCGAAAGGCAAAAGTGTTTGTTAACGGTTAGTAAACAAACCAGTATATTTTGGACCAATCAACACATATTTATTCATATTTTCGTAGACAACGTTCTGAACCAAACGATAAATTAAGATGCAGCTTCCATCAATGTGATTAAATTATCGCCGCAGAAAGTTGGGGAAAATAGATTCAATGTGGCGTCATTAGATTCGCGCCAGACGGCACAGTTACAAAAGTAATTATCGCCTTTTGTCAATGAACGAACTAGCGTCATTGCCATTGCGGCAATACCTGAAAAATTTAATTTATTATCGACACTTCCTCTTTGCGTGGCGACTGCTAATTATGTTTTACGAAAATACAACCGTACTGCATTGGGGGTAAGTTATTGTTACTGGATTTTGCGTCGAGATAATTCGTAGCAACTAAGGGGTTGGCTATGCTGTGTGTGTGTGTGTATGTGACGCATACTGTTTAACGTTAGCTTTGAATTTGTACCTTAAATAAAACCCTAACCAAGTCTACTTTCCTTCTAAGCTTAGGCGGGGTCAAAATAAGTCACTACAAGTCTTAAAAATTAAACAGGCGAAAAGGTATTCGTAGGAAGAACATTTTCTAACTTCAGCACAAAACATTACATTTTAATATTTATACAAAAGTAATTCGATATGATTCGATTCTTTTGTTTACACTTTTATGCACCTACCTACCTATATTCATTGTTGTTTTATAAATACACCAGTGTGGGCCCAACATCTATGTCTCGTATAAGGCTGTTGATTGTAGAGCTTTAGAGCTTTCGATATCGCCGCTGTCCGTTCGACGAGTTCGCTTCCTAACCCCGTTGTTTCGACCGCACGTTTGTACAGTCGAAGTTAAAATTGAGTAAAACAAACTATCTACTCTACAAAATATTTATAAACAATAAAGCGACTAAATAACAATGGTTGAGATAATATTCATTCTACCAATATTTTTAGGATGTTTAGTTTTATTACTTTTTATCACACTTTGCTTATTCATCATCACGAATAACAAAATCAATAATATACAATTATATTAAAAGTATTAATACATTTTTATGTAGTGTAATAAATAAATTTTATGTAGATTTACTCTTTTAATAGATTTAGTCGTATGAACGAAGAAAGCTGTTGTAAGAAAAATGGGCACTTTGTAAAGCTCGCCACATACGCCCGAAAAGAGGACCACGACCATTCTTTAAAGGGACATCAACGAAGAAGATTTACTAGCTTCCCACTCGCAGATATGCTCACTAGCATCAACTTTATTTTCACAGACGGGAAGAAAACCGTCGTGCAATATTTGAGCTCACATTATATTTCACTCTAAAACACAGAGGGTGAACAAATATTTTTATAAAAGAATGGAAAATGTTTTGCCTGTGACTGTACACCGGATACCACGTTGTGTTCTGTTTTGAACCTTCCGTTATTCGTATAAGATTTTAAATGTTTTCTCACCGGTTGTTAAGTCAGTGCTGCGTATACATAGACACTAGAAGGCACGGGTGCCTTCTATCGTCTTCTCAGAAGCTCTTCAACACCTTTTATCTTTCACGTTCAAATAGGAACGGACTCGAAAATCTTCGAGCCTTCACGAAAGTCGTGTCTTAGGGAGACTTAGGAATACTTGTGGAGACGTGATTTTATGCACGTAACCTTCCATAATTCAGATGAAAGCATACATTTTAAAAAAGCTTCAAAATGTATTTATCTACCTTTGGACGACATGGCTATGTCAGAAATCAGAAATAATTATTCCCGATAAGCGTACTATCGGGAATAATTATTTCCAGTGTTAAAAATTCGCAGTGCTTAAAATGGATCATATCATAAATACATACATAATATGATAATATCCTTATCCTTGAATGCGAATTTTAACCTTTAGAGGAATATGGATCATACACACCCATCGACGCTGTCATCATATTATATAGAAATAGTATACCTAGTAATTCAAATCGATTTAAAGTTTCAGTAACTTCTGAAAATAAAAAAAATCAGATCAATTGTATTAAAACCTTTATTTTTTAATATTCCCTTTATGAAATCCGTCGTTAGTTCAAAGTTTAATTAAAAAAGATGACAGCGAGCCCGCTCTCTAGACCACAATCAAACAAATTAGCGCGTAATACGTCATACTTTCCGCGTATTTACTCATTTAAGCAGTCCGTTATGAGATTATACACATCCATTTAACCGCTAATGGTGAAGTTGGGCCATTAAAGGCTACTGAGGGGCGTCCATGACGCCTATACAATTTGTTTAGGCGCCCTTCACACTGACGCAAATTAAGCTGGACTCGCTTAGTGAGACATCGTGACGATAATAATTATTTGGATTTCCTTTTATGTTGGACCATAACCAACGCTGGTAGGCACTTACGGATATTGTCGTTGATAAAAAAAAAAGTGTTTGCTTAGTAAAAAGTTGCACTTTGAAATTACAGAGAGAATTTTTACATTAGGGTTTTATGAGGCAGTGAAATATTTTAGTATCCTATTTATTTTTATACTTTTTGCATTAAAGGAAATCCCAAAAATATCAACCGGGTATTACTACTTCCGAAAAATGTTAGGATTAAAAAAAAAGTGTTTCCGATTTATGTATATTTTTAATTTCAGTGGATTCTCTTACAAAAGAACAAATAATCTAATCAGTTTTAATAACTTTCATACTTGGAATAATTTTGGTTAATACCAAAATTATATTGGTATTATAAATTATTTTGGTACCATACCATCTTTGCATTTTTCCTTAGCGCACCTATATGGGCAACGCCTTACGAGAATGAGTTCAGCTCGACAGTTGTTCTAACAAATTAAAACCGTGGAAATCCACAAATCAAGCAAGTTGTCACGAACTGGCTCATAGGCTCTCCAACTCATACCTATTCTGAAGCAGACTCGTCGTTGCCTGAAAATTAGGTGCTCTCACTTTTGAGTGATATTAAAACAACCTTTTGAGCATAAGTACCTATAAGAACAGGTTAGACCTAGTTTAGGTACTTAAGTGACAAACTGTGCTATAACTTTAGTTTATTTTGAACAATAAAGGTTTTTATTATGATTATTATTCTTTATTTTTGGTTTTATGGTTTTAGGGGTTAGGTTTATTACAATATAAAATCGGTAAAATAGGTAAGAATATTAAATCTTCCTTTTGGAGATGTTTTAGATTATTCCTACTAGATTAAAAGTGTAATCAGTAAATAGGTCGAACCTGCGGGCATATTCACAAAAATGCAGTTGGAAACATCTCTGTCGGAAACATTCTCGATCGTTCATTTAAATATTTGACCGAATTGTCAAAGTTTTTGCACCCGCTCTCGGCAACAAGCTCCCGTCATAAAAAACTGTCAAATGTTTCCGCACGGATCGAGTCTCACGTTTCCGAGGGAATCTTTCCGAACAAATTGCCAATAGCCCCGCTGTAAGTTACGAAAGCAGTGCCTTACCGGTTCATTCCGATAAAAGTTACATCCAAAAACCAGTTATTTTGGTCTGTATATAAGATGCTCAGACTTTATATACCTATAGCATGTCAACATTAAAATTTCATGTTTTAAGATCAGTGCTTTTAACGCAAATAAATTATTTGAATTTGTAAATTCAATGAAGTTTTGGGCTAAAGTTCGGTGAATTGATAGAATATTTAACTAAAACGTCTTCAAATGTGCTTTGTGTCTGGAATGACTTATCATTTAGAGACTTTGCTCTGTACTTTGTAGTGTCTTGAGACTTGTCAGTGGGAAGATCAAACTTGAAATATCCATGAAATTAAGTCTTTTAAGTGCAGATAATAATATAATCATTGAAATCATTTCGGCTTACATTGGTAAAAATAGAATGTACAACTATTCTCAGGTTGCATATTAATCCAAGTACAAAAGTTATCATATATCTCCTCATTTAAATATCAAATATAGGTACATGGTAGGATTTTATACTTTAACTAGCTTAAAAATCGCCCGATTATCACATTTTCCAATATATTTTATGTAATTGAATTTGCCATCTGACTTCGGAGCTTTCGTCTAAAGATTAACTTCTAAGATTTTTATCTGATCTGATCGGATAAATTATTATATTAACAAGCTTAATTACCCGTAATTTCGGCCTTTAAGCCGATTCCAGTAGCAGATAATCGTGTTGTCTGATACTAATCCGTTGTAAGTACAGTTATGGGTTAAGATCAAATTGATCAGTTTGCGAAATACAGGATTTAGTGGTCCATAAAATATAAACAATACTTTATCAATAATTGAAAATGTTCTGTGCTATAAATAGCAAGACAAAGTCAATAAATAGAAGATATAAAGTCTTGTTGGATGTTATCACTAAAATGAAACCAATATTGTTTATAAATAAAAACGTCCCACCATGTTAGATCGAACAAAATAAAGAGCCCTCAGAATTGGCACAGCGAAACACAACCAGCCAATATTGACGACTGGGTAGGGCTGTACTCTATTTCGAATTTATTTTCCATTTCAGATAATGTAAGATAACAAAACCTAGGCATATATTAGAATTATTTATTGCATCTGTAATGTGTGTATTATATTTTGTAGTAGAGTAATATCGTGACAGTTCTATTGTTGAAGAGGTTATACTGTGGGTTGCAATTTCTGACGTCAAATTAATTCATAAATATACTTAATCTTTAAAGAAATAGACCAAACTTTATATTCGGATGGTTGAACCTTGGTCGAAGGAAAGGTTATCAAATAATTAGTCTATATCAATTACTATAAAATGTATCTGACAAAAGCCAAAAAAACACTAACCCTAACGCTCGAAAATTTACTCCGTCCTAATACTCGGAGATTTGTGGACTGAGCGCCAACACTTGTATTTACCAATATATTGTGGACTATGCTCACTTTAGTCCCAGAAACTTCACATTTGAGCATTTCCCAGTGGAAATTTCCTTGTACTCATTTTGATTGCATAGGTTAAGAGCGTGAGGTTCAATGTCATCATGATTGTCGGCGGTAATAAGTACATGGACAATATGGACATAGACCAATACATAGATCAGATAGGACAGATTGTAACCGGGCTGCATCCAGGTCGAATTACCAAATTATCTGCCTTGTTGATTTACGTAATGTATGTACGGGTTTCGGATGTAGATGTTCGCCTTAAGTGGTGAACAACTGGAAAGGCCTATGTCTAGCAGTGGACTGCAATAGGCAGATGATTATGATGTACGGATTTCAAAATGTTAGAAATTAATTGATAAGAAAATCGCTTTTTCATAAAAAGTTTATTCTAAAATGTACCTAATTCGTTTTCTAGATTTACAATCATATTTTTGTACATGTCTTTATCAAAAAAAACAGCCCATAAAAAGTATCCAGCACATAGCAACGTCGATCAACTTCTCCCCGATCGCAAAAATAAACTCGAGCGTCTTGGCTAAGAGCTTTTAACGGTGTTAAAGATGAAGGAACTAAATCGAACGCGTGAGTGGCAAAGTATGTAGCAAGGCGGTCTACGTTCCCAGTGTTTTTGCAAAAAAGCGAAAGGGGCCGTGATCAAGAACGGCGTAATTGACCACGATGTTATCGTCGAGGAGAGCGGAACCCGAAAATGCAGATACGATCAAACCAAATCAAAAGTGAGGATTAGGGGTAAAGCTTTGTGTAAATAAAATGTCTATTTTTATTTTTTTATTCTAATATAATTTAGTTGGCAAATTCGAGTATTAGTACTTAGTGTGCTACTACGCGAACATGCGAACTAATTTAAACGTTTCGTTTTTCAATAATACTCTCCTGACCAACTCTCCAGGTACACTAGTCAAGTACACAAGTGTGTGTGTAAACGCAGGTGAACTCTATGTGCCTTTACTCTCATAATCCGATAGGACATTAGTTCGATACGGCTAATACGGAGAGAGAAGCGCAAGACCACAACGGAATAAAGGGCATTCCGGTGCACGAGGATGTAGCACTTACAACTTGTTACAATATACAATACAATGATACCAGAAACTCTGTCACAATTTTTGATCCGACTCGTGATAGGAACCTGGCACTTCTCGGTTGCCAGCACTAAACCAACGACACTGTCACTGGACTTACTGCATAACAAAAAATATGTAAAAGTGTGATTTAGTACAACGAAATTGGGCAGAAAATTTCACATAGGTACAACATCTGCGTGACAAATTTCTCCATACGGCTAAGGTTTCACTCTGACTGAGCACGGAATTACAATTGAGTTTCAGAACTGTCTTTGTTTGGTAGAAAAATATCATCTGAGCTATCAAACTTTTCTAATCTGTCTTGCCATTTCGGCCTAATTCCTCGGAAGACGAAGACGGCATAGTGCCGCTGTGGCCGCACAAGTTTTGAATGCTTTCATTCAAACTTGTCTCTGTGACTATGAATGGCGTATGGTACAGTTTGTCTCAACAACTTCGTCGATTTAACTCCCGTTCTGTTTCTTCTGGGCTTTCGTGTGCAACGTTTGTGAATAATATATTTTTGGGAATAAGAATTTGTTCTTATGAATACTGATAATATTCTTGATATTGCTGTCTGAATCTTTATTGATTCATATAATAGGCATGAACAATGTTAAAGTTTGTGAGTTGGGATATTGGAGTAATGCATATATGCTAACAAAAAAATTATTAAATGTCATAGTGTGCCTTGAATTTTACTTAGAAGGTTTCTTATCTTAAGTCGTTTTTGGAGAAAATGGGCATAAGACTCACTTAGTACTTACGTGTACGTATTGAAATTTTCACTACTCTTCATGCTGAACGCAAGATAGGCGCTCATACGTCGAGATGCAGAAAATGGCCAGTTATAACTAACTAACTACTCTTTGTTACTTTGACCGTATCTCCTACTGACACAATTTTATAAGTACCACTCATACAAAGGTTTTCCCTTGTACTATGTATGTCAGATGATACTGGGGGCGTCTCCCAGAGAAAAAGGAAGTAATTATTTGTAAATGATCACGTCACCGATTACCATTTCGACGTTTAATAAAAACATTTTCGTTATATTAAAAATATCTCTCTGTAGACCACATTGAAAGCGGAAAGAATTTCCATCTGAATAAAAGTCACATGTTTTGATAAGTCCCAAAAGATGTCAACAAAACTTTTACGAAAATACGCTGTCCGATTCTTTGAGAGTTATTTTAGAATAAAGTTATCTGTTCAGCAAAGCTTTCTTGCAAATACTGGGGTAGGGGTACTTTCTGAATAGGTTGACTTTGTTCGACAGTTCCACAGATAAGCAGAGTAGTTATGACCCAAGGAAAACAGGTTACTCAATTGTAACCTCGACGTCTTCCAATAAGACCATGAAAATACGATTTAAATTTCACACGGAAAAAGGTGTCGAATTTATTATTACTGCCAGTAATATAAGAGGGTATATTGGTCCAACCCTGGGCATAAAATATGTTCAAGATAAGAGCAAGAAAAGCAAAGAATTCGATTTTTTACCCATATTTTCATAATTCTATGTAATTCTACTAAGTAAATATATTTAATTTCGGAATCTTCTGTTACTACAACTAGATCTATAAGATAAGAGTAATTACAAAAGAATAGATCTTTAAACTCATTCGCCATTCTCATCAGAAACGTAATAGGTTACTTTCAATCTCAGGAATCGCCGCTATTCATCCGAACTCTGCGAGCTTCATTGCAAAACTCGAAATATTGCCAAGTTTCGTAATAATGCCACCAAAATGTTTGTTTATTTTTTTATTGCAATCAGTCCGAAAATGAAACTGGAAAATCGCTTACATCCCCAAAAGCTGTGGAGTTAAAGCGCTGCACTACGTTGTAGATTACTAGGTCATATTACTACTAGTTATATTACACGACTTTGTTTGATTTAAACTCGTCACTCGTCAAAACTTTGTATTTCGAAATAAGTATCGAACCTCTCAAAGTTGTATTAGATTTTGCGGATAATGGTCTTGACACAAGCTATTGTATTCTCCTCTGTTGGAATGAACGGAATTCATTATGAGAACAATGCATTAAAATTATCGGTATCAGTTTTAATTAGGCCGCAGTCTTTCGAGAATAAATTCGAAAAAGCCGTGGCTTACTTTTTATTGACAAAGAGCCTTAATATTTGGTACACGATATTAATACAGTATTTTAAATTTGTTAAATACTCATAACAAAGTAGTAATTGTTGATACTTGATATTGCTCATAGATACATACAAGCTTTTTGCTTGTCCCCAGTAGACACAAAGCAATATAATTGTAGCTATCAAAATGTATACAAATAGCGTGAAAATACATACAAATCATAATTTGAGTTTCTCATATTATGACGACAATATTTATATAATCCTAAACTAAAAAGGGTAATGTAAATTGAAATTGTTTTTTTTCTATCATTCAAATTTACTTAAGCCCCATTTTACCTGAATCAAGCAGGATTATAAGGGACTAGCTTTTGCCCGCGACTTCGTCCGCGTGTTTAAATTTATACATACAAAAGTTTTTTCCCGCTAACTCCCGTTCCCGTGGGAATTTCTCAAAATACAGCCATAACTAAACTTTATATTTACTAAGGTACCTGCATGCCAAATTTCAAGCGTCTAACTTAAGCGGTTTAGATTTTTCATACAAAAGGATTTTCCCGCTAATTCCCGTTCCCGTGGGAATTTCGGGAATTCCTTTCTTAGTGCACCCCTACGGTACCTAAGCTACGTCCCTTCCAAATTTCAAGTGCCTACGTTTAGCCGTTTGGGCTGTGCGTTGATATGTCAGTCAGTCAGTCAGTCAGTCAGTCAGTCAGTTTCTCCTTTTATATATATAGATAGATTTTTATTTGTAGATATTTATTTTGTTTTTAACCGACTTCGAAAAAAGGAGGCGTCAACATCTCGTGCTGATGATGAAGCCACAGAACTCCTTAACGGTTAGGAGTTAGGGAACAGTACTGACATTGGTCGATATTAAACTAGGTAGTAGTATGTACTTATGCAGGGCTAATAGGGCAGGTGATTTGGTAAGTGATATGCTTGATTCTAGATCGCAAAGTCTTCACTTGACTTAAAGCAAAATTTTTCATTCTTAAGTAAAACTCTTAAGGACATTAATTAGCCTTTACTCAAGGTCACAGCACATCAACGCAACTAAAAATAGTGAAATAAAATTATTTTTTAAAAAAAAATTAAACCGACTTCAAAAAAAACACAAACGACCAAAACTAAAAAGCGATAAATAACGTAAGTAATTCTATCCTTAATACATAATTATTTAAATATTACAATTATCACTTATTTTTGAAGTCGGTGTCAGCCAAACAAATAAATGTGTAATTGTCGTGTGGATTTGCCGGCCGCGCGCGTCATACAACAACAGTCTACGTTAGGTACCGAGAGCTGGCACCGACTTCAAAAATAAGTGATAATTGTAATATTTAAATAATTATGTATTAAGGATAGAATTACTTACGTTATTTATCGCTTTTTAGTTTTGGTCGTTTGTGTTTTTTTTGAAGTCGGTTTTTAAGTAATAAGAATTTCGTTAATCGACTGGACTGTTGAAACATGAGTAGATATTTTGTACAATTAGTTAAATAGATAAGTATTTATAAATGAAGGTTCCAGGTCGAATTCGTATAGTATTCTTAGATCAATTAAGAAAATTAACTTTGCTAATGAGGCTTGGGTTCGCTAGTGATAGCAGGCGTTTAATTTGGTATTCGTTATGCTCTGGATTCCGTTTGAGACGCGGTTTGTGGACGGTTTTGTATTTATTTTAGCAACCGTTAATAAGAAATGACGTGACGTGGTTCTGTGGAAAAGGATATGCATAAAGATATGTCAAAGTACTCTTACAGTCTCGTTTTAACAATTCCAAACTGATATGAATGTAACAGTGCAAAAAAGGCAGCATAGTAGGTACAATGTACTGTACATATATACGACTGTATAGTACATATCTTGGTTACATTATAAACGGGATCCCTATGGAAGCTTCATTCAATTCAATTAATTAACTATTTTTTATTTTGGCGGCATACCCTCAAATTTCATTGAAAATATTGTCAACAATTTGGGAAGACTGAAGAAGCCTGTAACAGTGAAATCTTCCGTAGACGACAGTGTAACTGTGAAATCTGCCATGTTTTATAAATAAACGATTTATAATAATTATTAATTTTATCATGTATCAATATTAATAATTCAGTAACACTGATTCGTGATAAAATCATAAGTCAAATAAATAAACGACACATCTAACGTTTATCTCAATACACTAATGCGAAAATCTTGTGGCCATTGCAAGTGGTAATGTGAGGAGATACGGGTATGTTGAAAGCAGTAAAAGGGTAAGCGAAAAACGACCGTCAGCACTCTATCTGAAAAAATAAACATCTTTTATATTGGCAGAAGCGAACCTAAATATTCTTTTTTTAAGAGTCGACAGACTTCTTTGGGTTGATATGTCTACATTTGTTATATATGTTATGGACCAAGTGATTAATGCGGGCATTATTTATAATGTTCGGGCATTATGAATAATGTCAAGCTCTATTGGGCAAAATGATAATTACTATCTAAACTACATTATTTATCATATTGCCCGGTCATTATTGCACTGCTACTTGACAATTGGGCAATTTGATAATAAAGCAAGGAGGAGTGACGCGCGCGTAACTAATCACTTATTCGGAGATCGCTGCATCCGCTATGTTTTTGTTTAGTTTTACATACGATGTTTGCCAAAGGGAGGTGCTGCAACTGTACATAACTGTAGTGTAGTAGCTAT
The DNA here is from genome assembly GCA_031163375.1 of Conogethes punctiferalis. NCBI lineage: Eukaryota > Metazoa > Arthropoda > Insecta > Lepidoptera > Crambidae > Conogethes > Conogethes punctiferalis. The sequence goes on from CM062079.1 coordinate 10,680,259, forward strand.
ATTATTTTGATCTATCACGTTTTAACAAATACAAATTAGAATTTAATATCGTATTGGCCAACAATCGCGTGTATGGAAGCCCCCTTGAATATTCCTGCCTTCGAAAACAGGCAGGATAAAGAAATCCTCCAGAGAGTCGATAACGCCTGGAAGAGCTTCTGGTCCATGAAGGCGTACATGAAGGGGGACCTTCCTATGTCACTTAAGCGCAAACTCATCGACATTTGCATACTGCCTATCCTTACCTATGGTGCTCAATCCTGGTCACTCACCGAAAATCAAAAGTCCAAGCTCAAGGTCTGCCAAAGAGCAATGGAAAGAAGTATTCTAGGCATCAAACTCATTGATAGAATAAGAAATACTTCCATTCGCTATCAAACTGGCATCGCCAATGTAGGGCATAAAACGGTTAAATTAAAATGGGATTGGGCAGGTCATGTGTGCAGGATGAAGGAGGAGAGATGGGCCAAGATCGTCACACAATGGGTGCCGGAGGATGGCTACCGCCGAAGGGGAAGGCCCAGAAAAAGATGGTGTGACGATCTGGTGCATCAATCAAAGGATTGGCAGGCTCTGGCTTTGGACAGAGACCTGTGGAAAAGTTTGGGGGAGACCTTTGCCCAGCAGTGGGACAGTATAGGTTAAAAAAAAATGTTTTTAATATTGATTGCAACATCATCATGTTTTTATAGCGAACAGATATACCTACATAATTTATAGGGTTCCGTTTTCACCCTTTAGGTACTTCCATACCTTATAAAAATTAAATGGCTAACGTCCGTTATATCACACCAATGGCCCAGTTATCCTGTACACAGGGCCTGTCAATTCAATAATAGCCCTATAACTTAGTTCCCATCATTATGCAATAGTGCTGCATTTGCCGTGTATTAACTAAGTGCGTAATCTTGGAGCAATCAGAAATTATGTATGCCCTGAGGATCACATACACATATTAAATTGTCTCAAGGAGTATTGGGCCTGTGCCCCCTACGCGTGCCTTACAGAGGACCAGGAGAGGTAACACTCCAAATGGAGACTGCGATATAGTTATTAAATATGTTTTATCACTCTGCCCAAAAGGTGATAAACAAAATTCATAATGCCCGGTCAATTTGATTATTTTAATAATTATTATCAAAGTGCCCTATCATATTGGCCATTTATCATAATGCCCGGGCATTATATATAATGCTCCATTTATCACTTGGTCCATAACATATACATTTCGTTTCACGAGTAGGTATGTACATTTACAAAATACTGAGACAATCAAGTTATTAAACAAGATATTGTATGTGCTATTGATTATACTTATGAATGTTTTGTTTTAGTTTACAACTTTGAAATTCATTAGCATTAATACTTTAAAACAATGATTGTCGAGTGTACTCGGTGTAAGCCAAGACTTCGTGTTCATTCATTGTTTGTGAAGTTCACGACCTCTATGTCTAGTACTCCAGTGTACATGTGTACTATATATGAGTATGTATATTGACGCAGCGTAATATGAGAGAAGATGTCATATTCAGACACAATGCGGTGTGTGCTCCACATTGATAAGCGCGGAGCGATCCGAGAGACCTTTAGGCTGTGGTTGTCAAGCGAGCGACCATATGCCTAGGAAATGACAGTCTTGAGTTGAGCTTGTTAATATATATGTCAACATTTGGGAATCTAAGAAACGACCCCAGATTGAATTGAAGTGAATATATAAATCGATTTATTTGACAAAAAGATACAATTTTATAATGTTTCTTAGCATTAGTCTTATGAGAATATGTTACTAAGTAAAGTACTCTTATAAATGTGAGCCCTGTCCTTCTATTCATAATACATAATATAAAAATGAATTCGATTTCGAGATCGCCCCTCTCAAACTGATTAGGTAAGAAAAAGACAGAGAAAAGTTGAGGAAGAGTTTCATTTCTAGGTTCATAATAATCTCAATAATACTCGTAGGTATAGCACCTATGCTTATCTAATCGAAAATTGCTATCAAATCTCAGATCTGTAACAACAAATGAAGATAAAATATAGCGCATGCTGCAATAATTGAGTTAGCATGTTACGATAATTCGCCGTTCGCAGTTCAATGTAGAAAATCAACATATCCTGACATGTATGTACCCATTTCACACAATGTTTTATATTATAATATCAATCAAATAATGACATAGACAACATCGGCTGTGCAATTTTAAAACCTAGTAAGGGACATTTTTTGAAAAAATCGGGTTTTTGCTGAGTGCTGTTTAAGGTAAACGCTCCTATTACGGAGGTATTTCGCAACATTCGAAACTAGGAGGCAAAAATAAGCATTTGTAAGTATTTCTAAATGTGCAAAACCACTTCATCGTCAAAAGTGGTTATTATATTTTGTATTTCTATTGATTTTGTGTTTCTCTTGATGTTAGTTTTTTTTTTAAAAAATATTTAAATAGCCGAGTCGATTGTTCCTAATTCGGAGGTATAATTTCGGTCAGTGCCTATTACGGCGGTAAACGGTTCCTAATTCGGAGGGTCAGAAACAAATAATGTTACGTACATTAAATAATATAAAATAGGTATGTGTTAGTAAAGTAAATTGTATGTAAGGGATGTAAGGGAGCGACCTATCACCTTATCGTTCCAAGCCATCCTGACCTGCCCGTGGTGCATCCTGCCGAACAACAAACGAGGCTCTGGCAAACCGACTGGTGGCGGTTAAACCATCACGATAGAAGGCGTAGCTAAAAACTACAGGCCGATGACGGGCAGCAGCGTCACCGGAGCAAGAAGCTACGCCCTGCGATCGCCAACCCGCCTGCCCAGCGTGGCGATTACGGGTATGTCCTCCAGAAGTTTGCTTTAGATGGCGAACAACTGGAGAGGCCTATGTCCAGTAGTGGACTGCAATAGGCTGATGATGGTGATGAAAGTAAAGTAAGGTGTTCATTCATTGATTTGATAACATTGATTCTCTTTTAATTAAATTTGCAAATATAGCAGGGATGTATGAATCACTTGAATTTTCCTTATTCTCCAGAACCTAGCACCCTCTAAATTCTAACAGTGACGTATTAAAAAAGATCTCGTTGAAACGAATTATTATTACTATATACAATAAACTACTCGTAGTAAGTATAAGTGTTACATTTTTGGAAAATAGGTTTTATACCCCGGTTCAAAGGTCAAAAGTAATAATTTTTTTTCTAGATACCTAATAAAACTTTGGTTTTGATGCAACACTTAACACAACTGTACTATTCTCCATACTATGATGGGCATTCTTCTCTTTAAATAACATTATTTACATACATTGTTAAGTTTTTATCGCTTTTGGTTTTATTAAATAAGAATCCATAAGACATTATAGAAAACTTTTTATTTATTTACTGAACCCTAAAACTTAAAATTTTATATTTTATGAATAGCGCCATAATAGGAACCCATATAACCTAATACGGAGTTACCTGAAAATAACTACCACCGTAATAGGAACACTACTCGTGTTATAATGTTCCTAATTCTGACCCATCAAACCAAAGAGTGTAAATGCATAATCACACGATAACAGTTTTTTGGCTCAGTGTTTTAATTTTAGTCAACAGTTATACAAAATAAACGATTTGTGATCAATTAAAATACAGCTTTTTATTTTACCGCTTCTAAGAAACCAACATTTTATGCTCAACAATTTTCATATTTAACTAGATTTCTAAGAAAGATAGCATACCGCAGAATATGGTCCTTAATTTAAGAGATTAATGATTATTTCAATAAAACTTGGAACTTATTCAATAAGTTAATAAATTAAAAGTTATAAACAATTAAACATGTCCAGTATATTTCATAATTCGGAGGTATACCACCGTATTAGGATCAACCTATAAAATTTGTATCCTTTTACGGTGGTATTTTGTTTCTTATTTTTTTGGGTGAAAATGAGTTTAAAATATGAATTAAGCTATTTAAATAGCTGCTGTAATAGTAGGAAAATGCAATAAATAACACACAAACGAACTTGAACGGGTTATTAATACGAAAAACTTAGTTTATAAATATTGGTGTACTTTCATTTGATGTTGCGCATTTGTATGAAAACCTCTCTCACATCGATGTCGTTACACTAAATGATTGATTTTGTTGTGTTGTATATGTGCTATACTTGCAAAACTCGGTCAACTGATGAAGGAATAGATTTGGAATAAATAGTATACATTTTGGTGCACTTATACTGAATAAAATAGGAATAAAACTCGAAAATAGAAATACCACCGTAATAGGAACCGATTTTGACTACCTCCGTAATAGGGACACTTACCTTATAATGTGATTACGCACGAATTTGCATATTCAGATTCTTAATTTTAGGTTTAGAAACGAAAATACCTACCTAGCATGTCCACTGATCTGGTTTTCAGTGACCAAAACCGGCTGAAAAAACCATTTCAAAACCTAGCAAGGCACAACGACAACTTTAAAACCTAGTAAGGGACTGTCCCTTACTAGGTTTTGAAATTGTCATTGTGCCTTACTATGTTTTGAATTTGTCAATTCAAACTGAATTAGGCGCCTACGTTTTAGTAACTCATAGATAGCGAGCGTGTGCGCTGCATTGTGTGGTTCAACTTAAATTACTGCTGATTATAATGTCTCGAAGACAATTTTATAGATCGAGATTAATTTTTAGTGCCCTAAAGAACAATAATATGCTTCGATAAGTACAAAAAAGCTTTGATCTAACATTGTGTTGATGAAACCAAATTTTTCCTTACCAGAAAACATGAAACGCTTGACTTACCTAATACTTTTATTAGGTAACTAGCTGTGCCGGCGGCGTTGCAGGCGTGGATATTGGGTTTCAAATTTTAAATTAGACTTCTAGCAATACATTGATCAAAACCGCATTTAGTTCCATGCATTAGTTTTCGCGTGATGCGAGATCAAACATGCAGATAAAAATTTCTCCCGTTTCCCACACACTTCTCGTCACTGCTCTGCTCCTATTGATTGTAGCGTAATTAAAAGTATAATAAAACCTGCCCAGGAGTATGAAGAATATTCGTACCAAGTTTCGTTAAAATCCGTTCAGTAGTTTTTCTTCTATAACGAACATACAGACAGACAAAAATTTTACTGATTGCATTTTTGGCTTCAGTATCGATCACTGATCACCCCCTGATAGTTATTTTGGAAAAAATATTTCATGTACAGAATTGACCTCTCTACAGATTTATTATAAGTATAAATTTAAATGTTTCATGTTTGTTGAGATTTCCTATAATACGAGTATCTCATTTAAATTATGTTTTTCCGTTAATTAACTTGTATTTTAAATCTTTTTGCTGACTTACTAGGTTTATAACTTGTCATATTGAAAATTTGTACCTCATTAAAACCAGAACAAAACCTAGCAAGTGCCTTTACTAGGTTTTGAAATGGTTTTTTGGTCATCATTTACTCGTAAAAAACAAATTAATCATTAGTAAGTGCTTTCTAACGTGTACTATTAAGTATTAATGCTGGATATTATATTTATTTGAAAGCCAAGGATATGCCACACATTTCAAGCTAATTATCGTCAACGTAAGTTGCATAGTTTAGTTACGGCACGCTCTCAAAGTAGCGGAGACGTTTTTTCGCTCTCCTGAACATTTTGTGTCATGTCCCTTACTAGGTTTTGAAATTGCGCAGCCGACATATAGGTGTGACCAAATATCATCAAACTGTAGATACTGTAGAAATAACTATAGTCTGTAGCTACAATACAAATAAAATCTTTAGAATCAATGAAACAACGAGTATGTAAACTTATCATCAACTAGCGGGTGCATTAGCTTATTCATATTTCAGATAAACATTGTATTGTGTTAAATTATTGGCGTAAAACGTAAGAAGTCCTAATCTTTTTTAGGAATAAATATAGCCTATGTGAATGTAGCTTTCAGATGGTGAAAGAATTTTGGAATCGGCCGAGTGGCTTTTGAGTTTATTCATTACTAACAGCCCGTCACGAACATTTAATAAATATAGCCTGTGTTCGTCGGAGATAGTCTATAGTTCATTCGCGTTAAGAAAATAGTGACTGACAGGTCACTGACAGGCCACTAGTCAATCAAAACGCTAGAAAAATTCGAGAAAAATTCTAGAATAATTCTAGCGTTTTGATTGGCTAGTGGCCTGTCAGTGACCTGTCAGTCACTATTTTCTTAACGCGAATGAACTATAGCTTCCCAACAGGGATGTTTTTTCTAATCAGTCAAATAGTTTCGGAGCCTATTCAATGCAAACAAACAAAAAAACATATTTCCCCTTTATAATAATAGTCTAACTTATACACACACATACACATCAAAATACAAATCTCTCTTGTTTACTTTATTTGTGTAGATGTACCTAGATAGGAATGAAATTTGTATATAAGATTGCAATTTTCAGTGACCTTTAATCTCGAGTTGCCTGACACAAACTGGGTCATATCGGCACCTAGCGAAGCTACCTGCAGCTCTATTCAATTCGAAAACAAAAACAGCCTTTTACCAATCACCATTTCATAAAAGGAGCTTTAGCAATTCGTATGAAAATTCAAAGATACTTTGATCAGTACCACTAAGGTTGAATTTTGGCAAAAACCACAGATATACGCTACATTTGTGAGGCTTTATGCGGACAATAGCAGTGCCTACTTTATTTGTGTTATAAAACAATAGTTGGAGGAAACTAAGAGAAGCGATGAGGGGATTGTAACTTTATACAAACTGACACAGTTCGCGGACTGTGGTTATTATTTGTTAGATTAAATTTTACGAAACAACAACAGCATCGCATGCGCTCTGTGTTATAGTCGGAACGATAGAGTACAGCAAAGTAAAATAAATTATAATTATAGGTACACACTCGTTAACAAGGCGTGTATTTTGATGCACGATATAAAAATATTTATAGCTGTGCCGGCGGCGTCGCACGCGTGGATATCGGGTTTCAAAAGCAACGGATTTCCATAATTAAGAGTTCTTCCTAAATTTTAAGTTAGACCTCTAGCAATACATTGGTGAAAACCGCATTCAATTCCATGCAGTAGTTCTCGCGTGATGCGCGATCAAACATGCACATAAAGATTTCTCCCGTTTTCCCAACACTTCCCTTCACTGCTCTGCTCCTATTGATTGTAGCGTATTGAAAAGTATATTATAACCTGCCCAAGAGTCTGAAGAATAATTGTACCAAGTTTCGCCAAAATCCGTCCAGTAGTTTTTTTTCTATAACGAACATACAGACAGACAGACAAAAATTTTACTGATTGCATTTTTGGCATCAGTATCGATCACTAATCACGCCTTGATAGTTATTTTGAAAATATATTCCATGTGCAGAATTGACCTCTCTACAGATTTATTATAAGTATAGATAATAAAGCTAGACTGTTTTGGTAAATAGATACTATTAATACTGAACATAATTTAACGGATAAGTAAGTTAATGAGTTGGTTGGTAGGTTAAAGCGAACAAAATGCTGGTACATTTTGTTAGTACGCTGACAACACCGCCTGATGTATAGGGCCTACAAACTTTCTAATTAAACAACGCATAAATTTTAAGAGAATTAGTAAATTAACTGTATCTCACTTTTAGTGAATACAGTTAATTTGCTAATGTAAGTAAATTCACAATTTTGACTACATATATACTGATTGCTACATATAATGTCATTATAGAATTTTAGACATGGTGCAAATCTTAAAAATAGATCAAATAAAATAGTACCTAAATTAAATTCAATTATAATAAATTTATCTGACCTCTTACAACTTTAATAAAAATAGTTACGTAATTGGTGAAAATTTTATAACAGTCTTGCTATTACGGTTCTTGATATGATTGACAAAAGAACCAACAGAGTATTCTAAATAATAGGGTTCCATTTTTACCCTCTAGGTACGGATCTCCACGTGTCATTAAAAACTAACTATTTTTTATCAGTCAAAACTTGTCATGCGTTAGATTTACCTAGTGTATTATTTATTTTAATTGTAATTTATTTATTTTAATTGTGTGTATTTAATTAAGATGGCTTAATAGTAAAATAAACTGACGCATTCGATTCTAAAGTCAATTTTCCAAAATTTTCCAGTGCAAGATATCGTCAACAGATGCTATTGATCGTACCTCAATAAAATTAACCATCTGTTTTGTGGCTTACTGCATTTCGGATAACTTAGTAGGTATCTACATCCCTTTCTCGCTCCTTTCACATTATCTCGTCTGAAAGTTAGAAAACATGATTACTCAACGTTGTAAATTGCTCGTCTAATCCTGTGGTTATTGCGTACTTTCTAGATTGGTGATAAAAGTGTGGACCAGAGATATGGACTTAAACTATCAGCAGGCAATAAAGTTTATCCTTCGTCTAATATGATTCTGTAAATGGATTGTATAGACGCATCCAAACTTGACTGACTGACCCGATGGCTCATTGGTAGTGACCCCTGCCTTCTGAACCAAGGGTTGTTGGTTCGATCCCCACCAGGGACTAACATCCGTGTGATGAACATTTGTGTTAGTTCAGTGTCTAGGTGTGTAATGTGTGTATTAGTATTTAAGTATTATATTTGTCGTACCTTCGTTTTTCTGATACTTATAACACAAGTGCTTAAGCTACTTACCTACTTTGGTTCGGAGCAATGAAAAGTTGTTGTCTGATATTTATTTAATTCGGTGAGTAGTTTTTGGTGCAATTACCACCTATATAAATTAGCTGCATTCTTAGTAAGTAATTCAAAGTCACTTCCTCATGAATTGTTTAGCGAGCGTAGGCTAATTCGATGTTTAATAATGTAGGGCCGCGTCAAGTGACTCCGTGGGAAACGGCTGAATTATGTAATGAGCTCACTCCAGCTTCATTCACGCTGCGACAGGTAACGGGAGCCCTGTCGCTGTTGTTAATGTACCTGATATAAAAGTTGCTGAAATCTGACACTTTGCTTAGGTTACACGACTCGCTTTGAACCTTACTCTGAGCAAATGTTTATTTTTAAATCTTGTCGCTTTGGTGTGGTTGCGCAGATTAAAGAAAACCTGTTAAAGCTATTAGATATCAATATTTTAAATTATGAATATTAGATAAAAAAAATACGTAAATTGTATTTGTTCATCGAACAATCATTTTAAGTACAAAAGAACGGAATAAACGTCGCTTCAACTCCTTCCAGTGATAGTACAAAGTGTTACGAAGTGGATTGTTACCGAGCACTCAAGTCGCCGCAAGTAAAACTTGATCGTAAAAGATTGTGGAGGTAAAATAAAACAACTGTGAGGTTATATTACGAGGAAGAAAAATGGACGCGGGGACGCGCCGACGCGATGTGAGGACGATGGAATTATTGCGTCGCCGATAGCTACGCGCTCAAACTAAATTGTGTGGAAATGCTTGTTTTGATGCGATGTGGAGTATTGACTCACAGCTGCTCGTTGATTGGTTCACTAACCTTCGAAATTCTATGTACATATGTGCTTAAATTCATCACCATCGGCCTGCAAACGTTCACTGCTGGGTATAGTGCGTGATAGGGCTTCCAATCTCGGTATACCGAGATCTCGGTATTGCGGGATCCCGCGTCATTTTCCAATCCCGCGCGATGCGGGATTACGGACGCGGGATCCGCGGGATTTGCGGGACTATCTATCAAGATCAAGATCTTACATTGCAACAGGAGTTAGAGTTAACTATAATCGTCAGCATGTAGGTAATGTACTTTGCCCGTCACCATCTAGAGCTTGATTCCATTATAAAAAAAGAAATGACTCTATGAATCTGGGGTTAATGGGAAAATATCTTACATTTACCTATAAAGCCTTAAAAGGTATACCGCCGACAAGTGTGGAAGCCGAAAGGGCTTTTTCTGCTGCTGGCTATATTTCCTCTAAAATACGCAGTATTTTGGCGGACGACAGTTTAGATATGTTGTGTTTTCTTCGCAAACATTTTCAACTGACAAACTTAATAATTAAAGTAACATGTCAATTTTAAACTTTTTTGTTGATTTGTCTATTTCTTGAAGAAGATTCCTAGTCTTTTCTTCTGTCAAGTTAGTTAATTATTACATAATGTAATTTAAATTGTTTTTGGAATAAATAAAAGGTGTAATGATATAAATACTTAAATAAATGTGGAGTTATTTGATTAATTCGTTGTTTTTTGTGATAACTAAACGGTGTAATTTGATTTATCTCATACTAATAGTAATCTTCTTCTATCTTCTATCTATCTATCTATCTATACATATAATAAAAATGTAACGAGTCGCTGTCTGTACATGGAAGATATATGTGAAAAAATATTATGGGAGGCCTTTATTAATGCAATAGTACCCAAAACAATGATTTTTGGAATTTTTGTCTGTTTGTCGGTTTGTCTGTTTGTCTGTATGTTTGTGCACGCTAATCTCAGAAACCGCGTATTCGATTAAGATGCGGTTTTCACTAATATATTGCTGGAAGCTTCCCTTAACATTTAGTGTTTGTTTCATGTTAAGCGGTCCATAAATAAAAAAGTTACGCCCATTTAACTAATCACGTCGAGCCTGCTGTACGTTTGCGCGGGTATATAAAGCGCGTCGAGATCTGCGCCTTCCGCTCCCCCAACAGTCCGGTGATGATGACAAGGCCGTCCTGGCCATCATCGTAGTCATTTAGAAAAAAAAAAAAAAAAAAAAAAAAAGCGCCGCGCCGCTGCCAGCTGCCAGGCACTGGGGGTCATTAAAATCACTACCCAAGAAACTATTCCACGCGGACGAAGTCGCTGGCACAGCTAGTGCGTAAATAAATGTGGAGTTTCTTGATTAATTCATTGTTTTACTTGCTTCATATAAATATGAATATTTTGTATTGCGGGATCCCGCAAATACCGAGATCCCGCGGGATTGAAAATTCGTAGTCCCGCAAATACCGAGATTCAATTCAGGCTGCGGGATTGGAAGCCCTAGTGCGTGAGTCCGTAAAAATCGCGCACGATGATGCTGATCTGCACTCCCGCAAGTACGCACGTAGGTGTGCCGACACGCAACATGCAGCGTTGTGCGTAGCAGTGTGTTAATCGTCTTAATGTATGCAGACATAATAGAACAAACCCACGGCATATGGGTATTCATACTATACTGTGTTGTTATCCGCATACCATTCTGACGACAGTGGCGCGCACCAAGAGGTTTAGTTCCACGTTCCTGTCCTGTGCCATTAAGTCTCGGGCCTTCTAGCGCATGTATTTCCTTCCTCTTACAGTCCTGGGTTCTTTAGGTGGGGCGTGAAACGGCATCTCAGTGGGCCTTCATGGTGAGAGCGACACGCGCGGTGGGTTTGTTCTATTATGCCTGCTGACATAACATTTGGACCACACGACCACTTACCGTCAGGTGGAGTCCCACACGCAAAATAGGCGCTTAAACGTCGAGTTGCGGAAAACGGCCCGTTCAAACTAACTATCAGGTCGAGCCAGGTCATCCTGAACGCTCTTTTTATAAAAAAAAACTCTTAGATCAAACGACATGGTGTGGCTAGCGTACATGATCTTGCTACTAATTTGAGCGCCAAATGCGGCGGGCACCAAGGGCGCGGCTTAATTAGCGCGCCCCGGGCAGTGCCACTGCAAATTGGGATTTAGATCACAGTATTTACTTACGGGCACATGTGGCTGAATGGATTCGGTAGCGGAACAGAAGCGCTACTTTAACAATCGAACGAACAAAAACAACGATCGTTAGATGGACAGATCGCGTGGTTTTGCACCATAAAATTAAGTAGGTATTAGAGTACTGTGTAGAACAATTACTTATAACCATGTATGAACTCGTATACGCTACTTATTGATAGTAGGTAATATGTTAATGTGCCTAGAAGAAATCAATATATAAACTAAGATCTCTTGCTCAGATCCGTCAAAGTCGATCTTCATTAATTTAGTTCATATACCTCTACTTATACGAACACGCAATCCGTTCATCGAACGATCGTTTTCGATTGTTATGGTACGTTTTCGATAGAACTATTCGAAAAGTTAATGACGGGTGTTCGATTTAAATGCTTGACATCCTTAATTCGAGAAATAGATAAATAAATATCTAAGACAATCCACACCAACATCCAATACGTGTTCTGAATACATTTCTTAGCGCTCGTTTCAAGGAGAACGCGCAAACTAATTGAACCTAATTCAAACAAGTGATACGCTGTGATTGTTTGAAAATAAGCCATATTGGCCTTTCTACTTCTACTTTGGACTAGATGTATGTAATAAAGGCTAGATTATGTTTGTATTGTGTTAATAATTATTTTGTCTATTGTTTATTTTTTACAGTCTTGCACAGCTGTCAAATACGTAACAAATTGTACTATTTTAATTACCTTACATATACCTACTCCTGTAATCCCTCTTAAGCGATCTAAGCGATAGTCCTTATCTTATACTTAAAAGGAGAAACTCTTGTAATAATGTAGGTACTAAATACAAACTATAAAGAAATTTTAATTTTTTTTAATCTACTCTTGATATATTTCTGTGGTATAACAGCGTAGCGTAAGCCATGATTAGTCATTTTTAATTTTGAGGGATAAGCACACCAGTGCCAAATGAAACGCGTTGTAACTAACCCGGGGCCCCGGGCAACTTGAGGCTAATTGAATGGGCTATTTACTCACTGCGGAATATGGGGACCAACCCATCATAGACACACACACACACACACACACAAGTCAGAGGTTCTACTTCGAACACGTCGGCGAAGTTTCGTCGTGATTTCGTCGTGTGGCTGCCAAATATGTACATCATTAACGGAGCTATGTTTACGGCGCTGCAAGTAATCTTCTAGAGGGGTTATCGCTTGGAGCGTTATGAATAAAAAACTAGAAGATTTGATGACCACACACTACTTAGGTAGCCTTGATAGCAGTAGTAGTATCTTGATAGAAGGCCTCTAATCGTTTTAAATTATAGATACTGAAGAAGTAATTTGTACTACCTGTATCTACTACATTTTTGATATGAAAACATTCCACATCCTTCTCGGATGTGACAAATGGAATAATCAGAAGATTACCTACATTCAAACGTAGATACAGACTATACAATAAGAGACAGCCAAGTCAGTCTATATAACGCTGATTGTAAGAAGTTTTCCAAGTAAGCGCATTTTACAAGTTGAATGTAGGTACATAACTCCTGAACTAACACGGATATCGATGCCATTATAGCTCCTTCAATCATGGACTATCATCATTAGCTTTTGCGAGGGTGAGTTAGAAAAATAAATCATCTCCATCTTTAGTACGTGAACAACGCATTTTTTGGAGTTATATTTTAGCACTTTGTTGATGTGGAAAATACACAATATCCAGGCATGTTTACGACTTTAATTATTCTAAGCCTAAAAGTGTCTAGTATCGCTATTGTATCTGAGCATTGGATAACTTTACCGCGCTATTTCAGAGTCATTAAATCACAACTCTATTGTTAAAACTATTATGTCTCAGTCCTAGGTGAGGGGATAACTGACAAAGTTGCTCGCATTTATAATATTAGCAAGATTACTTGTCGACATAACGTAAACTATTCACGCACCGAAGTTTGTGTATCAAATTAACCGATGCGGCTAGCCAGCATGATCTCCCTTCTAATTCCAGCGGCAAACACACCAAGTAGAGCATACAGCCTTGAGTGGCTCCGGGGGAGTGGCCCAAGTGTTGATACACAGCCACACGTGTACACGCGACTTAACCCGTTTTTCCGCAGATTGAAATTGATTCTGCCCGGAATATAGATGTAAGAGAGAAAAGTGATGGATGAGGAACTTAGTATTAGAAAGGAACTTTTTTATACAGGATGGAAGAGAGAGTAAACCTATTTACGGACAGACTTGTACATTTTAATGTTATATATCTCCTGCGTACGTTTGTGTCCTTGAAGATGTTCGCTATGACCGAAATACGGTTAGGAGAATATTGTGTGGTAGTTTGACGACTTGTACGACAAAGTTCCCAGTAGGCATAGTATTTGCAGCCGTCTGAGTTAGCGGCGTATCGGTTAGTATGCTCTTCCATATACTTAAAATGGTACGTACACATCACCGGCAACACCGGTCGGGTCAATTTAAAAATATAAGGGATAAAAATTGTCACCCCATTTCTTCCCGTATCTTTTTTATATAGTAGCTCGACATAATGGTTTCCTTACGCCTGATGGAAAGCGAAATAGAAGCCCAAGTCGCTGTGACAACGGGCAAGTAACTGGTCAGTTACCTACCCCTACGAGCTCCGCAAACCCTACTCACCGGCAGAAACACGACTCGCGCCTGCTATAGTGGTGGCTCAATTCGAACGAAGATTCGCTATGTCTTACCTCTCTAGAAGTATCGTACCTAAGTCACGACGAGTCAACAAAGGGAGTTCTTCAGATTGCAGCTACTCAGCTGTTGGTAGAGTTTACCCCTCTGGTTGGCAACTACTATCATATCATTAATTACAGTCATCATTTCGTATTGCAGAATATTTGGACCAAGGGATGGATAATCCTGGGGCATCAAAAAGACCCTATTTGCCTATGCAATGTTGTTTGGATGTAGGTAGCTAAGCTAAAATAAAAGAAGGGAATGAACTGTAAAATATAATAAACGATTACGTTGTACGTCTTGACAAGATTTTCCTACAAAATGTATCTTATCCATAAGTCAATTTACTCGATACAAAACCAATCTTTTCTAACGCGATAGGACGAGGATGTTACGTCATCCCGTTCACGTGTGACGTCACAAGTTTGTCAATACGGCAAATCTAATTAGTCATTACCACATTATACGTTAATAGCATAATTATTAGGTTAGTAGCCTAGTCGATTGAGAATTACAATAGCACATTGTCCAGGCCGCTCAGAGGGATCTGCCCTTTTGGGCGGATTGCACTGGCGGTGTCAGGGCAGCTTGGTGGTCTACTAGGACCTCAGCCGCCCCATGGCGATTGATGGACGGGTCGGGGTTTTGTCTTTGGTGGGTATTCCTTGTCTACCCATAACTTGAGCCAATGTGCCGCCCTTCTTTTCCCCGAAAAAAAAAAACGACGAAACGAACAAAACGGGCAGTCGCCTAAACCATGGATATAAAAATGTTTTTTATGACAGAGGGAGCAAACGGGCTGAAAGTCCCGTAGGTTTGAATTTAGGAAATGAACATTACTAAGCAAGAGGGAATTGACTTTTCTATAGACACCATAGCTACGTGATCTAGTTGGTAATCATAATAGGTACAGGAGAAAACCATACATCAAGCTCAGATGATGGGTGTGCATTTTCCGACATATTTACTATGACATTTTTGTTTGTCATACAAATACAAATATTAATCACGAACATTTGCCATTAATACCTTTGTATCGCATAAAGAGAGTGTCATGAAAAAGCTTCGGCTATAAGCAGGGTCGAATTAATGGAGTGAAACCTCTTCCGTATTATTTCAGCTGTAAGCTTCGTAAGCCATAATCGCATTTATTTTATCCGGGATTGCCAACAAGGGCCAAATGGTGAATTATTTTCGGTTGTCCGACCTGCGTTTGGTTAGGGTGACAGAAAGTTTCCAAAAGAGACCAATTTCCACAGAAACGTATCAACAATAGAACGACCGTCACTTGTTATTTTCAAACAATCACAGCGAGTCTCTTTTTCAAGCGTTCGAATTCAAATTCTCGAGGTAACTTCAATTAGGAAGCGCGTGCTAGCTGAAACGAGCGCTAGAAAATACATCGAGACCGCTTATTGGATTGAAATTCGAAATGCGCGCTGACCGAAAGCACGCCTTTCTAATCTTCCACCAGAGCACTGCCTGATTTACTCGCAGGCTAATAAGGCTTAAGCCTAGGGTACCAGGACCAAGGTGGCGGCTAACAAACATTAAGCATTTACTAATTTTAGGATAATAATGCATTAAATGGCACATTCATTCGCAACGCGCTCCTCAGGTCGTCCTATTTTATTACAATCCAGAGAAGTTCGCCAAAGTCTACTAAAGTCCTGTAACATAAAAGTTAACTTGGCGTTTTTATCCTTGTTTATGTAGGCCCCTTTCTTTAATAAATTTTATTTCGTCGTATGAAAGGACACATTTATTTAAGAACTAGCTGTGCCGGCGCGGCGGCGTCGCACGCGTGGATATCGGGTTTCAAAAATAACAGACTTCAATAAAATGGTACCTAAATTTTAAATTAGACCTCTAGCAATACATTGGTGAAAACCGCATTTAGTTCCATGCCTAGATAAGGTACCGAGCCAGTCATCATTCAGTAATTTGATTACATATTGTACTTATCTAAAATAATGACAGCATGTTAAGTAGTTAACGCATTATGTAACACATAAAAACAAACATTGAAACTCAATTGCACGAATATTTCGCTGTATTTTATAGCCTGATGAAGTTGTAAACTTTCTCCCTATTTTAACTATCGGCAATAAATTGGTCCGTTTTGCGGGCTACCCCAATTTATTCGACTGCTAACTAAATGCACATAAGTTTAGAATTTCGAGATGTTGCCTCTGACCATTAGGTGGCTATAGTTTGAGTTAGTCGAACGCCGACACCTCTTAACGACCGTAATTGAACTGGAGGATGGTACGGAAATGTTGAAATGCGGATCGTGTCCGTTACACACTGTCAGAGCTCTTGATTGCTTAAATGTGAGATGGGTATTACTGAAACAACAGTATCTGAGCTTAATTCCCATGGATCGTATTTCATTCAATTGTTTTATAATTCATTAGGCATTTTTATTTGCAATATGTTACATTAATGCTAATGGCGTAACTATACCATTCGAGGCCCGTGGCAAATTCGTCAGATTTTGACCAAATGTGTAATAAACTAATGTTGGGAGTTGATATTCTCTTTTGAGTCGGGGCGCTTTAAAAGTTTTGTATGAATGTCAGATGAAAACCCATAGGTATACAAATAGCTTGTGTCACTTTTGAACATTTCCAAAATATTTCAGCAATTTTTCCATCGCCGAAACGGCCAGAAAAAAAAGTATAGATAGGCAATATTTAAAAGCTGTACCAAATGTTTAGCCTTTTTTTTTTGCAGTTTTGCACATCATCATCGTCAAAAGTCCACTGCTGGACACAGGCCTCCCCAACTCATCATTAAAGAAAAATTATTAAGTGCCAAATATTGTAAGAATCGAATTTATTTCGACATCAAGTCATCATGATAGATATGGAACTTGCGGAACAGTTTCGTCAGATAACAAACATAGAAAAGAAATGCATAAACGAACACACTAACTAAAGCTACATTTTGTTGTTGACGGTAATTTATCTTGCATACACTCACGCCTCAATCTAAAATATTCACGTCTGCCCGAATTCGTTTCCTGGCGAAACCCCTGTCGTTCAGCCACATTTATCTAAATCACCTCGTCGTTTGCCCAAATGATAGATTTTTCCAAAGTTCTTCGACAATCGGTTGATTAGATTAAACCCTTTTCATGCTGAAACGCTAATGTGATGGGATTTAAGTCAATTGTAGAATAAAAAAAACATCTCTGTTTTGTTTTTGCTAACAAAATATCATCCTCGGTCTGCAAACCTCTACTGCTGGACATAGGCCTCCCCAAATGACAATAGTCATAGTGGAGGTCCATGGCCGCTTTGGGTAAAGGCTTTACCCTTAGGTAATCGCTAGGATGGGCAGGCGATCCCAGGGCGTAGTTTCTTGCAGTGTGACAGTCAGTGTGCTATTTAGCTTCACCTTCAATCGTGACGGTTATACCGTCACCAGCCAGTTGCCAGAGCCCCGTTTGTTATGCGTGTGTGGGACCCCGAGCGTGGACGCCCGTCCAGGTGAGGGCGGCTTGGAACGAAACAATGATAGATCGCTACCTCTTATAAATGCTCTTACTAAATGATTACGAATTATAGTTAGATACTGAAACGGATTTCATTTTTCTTATTCTAAATGGATGAGCTGATCTTTTCCCCAGAAAGCAGCAATGAGTAGAATGAATAACATCAAATCCATTGAGTTGTTGTAACGTTTTCGTAAACAACGTGACTCATTAAATGTTTACGGCGACTCGGGCGTAGACTTACACACATGTAACCGATTACAGAGAACCATTAAAACGCACATAAACGTGTGAACAATTTCATACCTGTCAAATTAAACGCTTGAGAAATTAAAGTACTTAATTTCTTTTTTTTATTGTCACGAGTGTTATCTACGGTTGTAAGGGGACGATCTTGGAGCGCCAAGCCACCTTACCTGACCGTGGTGCATCTTGCCGAATAACAAACGAGGCTCTGGCAACCGACTGGTGGCGGCATAACCATCACAATTTAAGGCGTAACTAAATACCACAGGCCGATGACGGGCAGCAGCGTCAACGAAGCCAGAAGCTAAGCCCTGCGATGCGCCTACCCGTCTGCCCAGCGTACCGATTATGGGTAAAGACTCCAGATGTTTGACAACTGAAGAGGCCTATGTCCAGCAGTGGACTGTGATTGGCTGATGATGATGTTGATGATTAATGTTATCTAAAGTTATGTATGTAGGTATTGGATCTTTTACGTTATTTCGTCCCTATACTAAAGTTAAGGTTTAAGTTACGACGAACGCCTGAGTTCGCTGAACAAATTCTTGCTGCTGATTTTCAGATGGATAATCTCGTCTGTGTGTGCACGTTTGCAATATACATTTCCCCCGCTGTTTACTTTATTTACGATTACACTATGTTATCGTAGAAGATCGTAACAATTTTAGTGATATTATGTAAAATAGGTAGTGTTATAAACAATGTATTGGTCCTTACCAATCAGAATCCCCTTGGATTCTGATTACCCGCCCTATTTTGTTTTAGTTTTAAACCTAGAACTCTAATTTATTTGTTTCTATATGACAAAGATGATAGTCAAAGCGGCCAAGTCATCATCATCAGACTGCGAGAAAGTGGATGGTTCAACTCTAAGCTCTATGCACCATCAAGTAACCTGTCCTTCACCACATTAATAATGTGTCTCGTTAACAAATAACCGGTAAAATATGTGACGTCAACATTAAGAGTTTGTCGATCGTCCATATTTCGCTACCTCACCATCATCAGCCCGTAATCAGTCCACTGCTGGACATAGACCGTTCCCAATGTTCGCCACTTTGATCGATCCTGGGCTTCTCGCATCTAGCAACCTATTCGCTACCTTAAAAAATATTATTTATTTCCACATACAATTCGAGGTTCGTAGGTATGAATACGTGCTCTAATGTAAGTGCTGTTCACACGCGACGAATATCCATGTCACGGAGTATAACAATATCTGCGACCGATCACCGTGGCTTTGAAGATCTCGCGACACATCGTGCTGCGATATTACGGAAATCAGTTTTACTTATGTAGATATATGCACCTATTTTTAGCCGATCAATATACACTTTTGCAACACTCGTGTGAAAGGGTTTTGTAAAATGCCAACGTCTGAGGGAAATAGGGATATTTCAGCTTGGAATTATTTTCGATATCTGTTGACGAGACGTGTTTGTCTGAATAATAAAATAGAAGGGTATTCGTTGTCGCAAAGAGAGTGAAAGTCAAAGTTGTCCCTTGTATTGAGAAAAGTCCACCTTTATTTCGCATCACGAAACTTTACATAGCTGCGTAAAAGTTGACGTTGATCCACATGAGAAAGTTACGCAATCAATTAATGGTGTCGCATGTTGTGTAGGTAAGAATATTCCGAATCCGATTCCGTACCATTTTCAATGTGTTTTCAAATTCACGTTGGACGTCATTTCCGTCTGTTTTTTATCCGGACCGAGCCGCAGGTATTACGGAAAATATTTCAGAAGCAATACAGACTTGTAGCACCGCGGGTAGATTTGTGTAATTACTTTTTTAATTAAACATTCGAATGACCGGTAAGACGAAAGTAGGGCGCGAATGTTTTCTTGGTAGATCTGTATCGTTAAGAACATATGGGTGTAAAAGAGAATTGGTGCCTACTGCTATAAATAAGTTTAGAATTACTGAGAGAACTAATAATACTAGGTATTATATTACCAGTAGTAAGTTTAGTTTAGTAAAGTTTACCAATTTTAAATATATATATAGATACACTTTATTGCACGAAATACACAAAAAATATAATTATAATTACAGAAAAAAACATTACAAACAAAACAAAATACAATAAGACGGTCTTATCGCTTTAAGCGATCTCTTCTAGATTACCTTAGAGTAAAGTATAGTTAAACAAAAGGGTGAGGTGAGCTATCGACTGAATCAGATACTGATTGTGTTAATTGTAGTGGAACGCAAATGTTTAAATTCTCATAAACAGCGATTACATTTTCAGGACCCACAATAAATGCTGTGTGACCAATAAATATACCATTAACTTCATACAATACGCTAACATATTACTTTCAAGAATATTTTGTCAGGCGAACAAAACACATGGCTGGTTTTAATTTGCCCAGTACCCAAATACGACATTGTTCACCGGATGAATGGAAGAGCTCTACTCATACGTGTTTAATTCAGTAGATATTCGTGATAATATCAACTCATATCGCAGAATTTGAAGTAGGTACTCATCCAAGAATAATAGGCACTCACTTTTAATTACATTTCAAAAGAGATGTTTAGAAATGTGTGAAATCTGTACACCCTTAGGAAATAAAAATTATTTTTAAAATCAACTATAAACTATGATATTGAAAAGGTATGAACCTTTTACTTTATGTATGGAAAAACCTATTCTATGATGTTAGGCCAGAGGAAGGTGCCTTTTTTAACGTCATGTGCCTTTACGTATACACCAGAGCCCTTATGTGGGACTCACTCCTAAAAATGGAGAATACCCACTAAACCTGACGGTGGTCGGCTACGAGCGCTCATGTAAGGAGGGTCGGGATGCTCGGGTCCAACCGCTCGCGCTGACTTTCGGTTTCCTCTTTTTGGGCCATTACTTGGTGGCAGAAGGAAGACACTGCCGTCCAGTATCGGTCTCCCACCAGCATAGACGACATCACGACCACCAAGGAAAGGTCTTTTCCCAAGGAAATCAGGGCCGCGCGCTCTGTAGCCCAAGCCGGGCACTCTTCCAACGTGTGTTGGGATGTGTCACACGCCGAGATGATCACCTATTTGCTTTATAAGTATATGTCTGAACTCCTCATCAGGTTCGACCCGAAACATTTAAAATGAATTAAAATACATATCTTCTAAAACAGGATTTATCGCATGTCACTCCGGTAGAGACAACTTTTTCATGCCAGCCTTATTGGATTATGAAACATCGGTTTGATTTGTACCTTCGTCCCACGGGTTAAAATATACACGTATTATTTATTCCATGGGAGTTTTACGAGTAAAACCGGGCATGATCATGCCACCAGTCGGTAACAGCTGAGGAGAATTTGCATCATAAATTGTCGGTAAGTTGCGCAAATTGGTTTTTCGTGAACACAAGTCAATTAGTCTGGACATTTATCAATTTGGATTACACGTGCGTCTTGATAGAGCCGTAGATGTTCTCTGGGGCCTGTTATCATACAACATGGATCATCCTAGCCGTTTGCAAACTGACATAACTGTCTCTGGAGGGCCAATGTGCAAGACGACCGCCAATGCTGCGAATAAACAGTATTCTACGCTTGGTCTGACTAATTTTAAAAAGCACTTTTTAAATTTAATCCAACCGGTATTCATACTAAATCTATTATTGTGGTCTTAATACTAAATCTATTGTTAGATAGCAGGGTCGTAGTAACTGGTGAGTAATTTTGAAGAAAACACGGTCAGTTTCCGTAAAGCCGCGTAAAATTGTTTGTCGTATTAATATGAACTTTTGTTTAATTCTATAACCATACTTTATAAATCTCATACGTAAAATATATCTTGATAGGTTAAACCACAGAACGCTGTCCATACATAGAGATAGATGTTGAGAAAACACTATAATCGAAGCTATGCTTGAAGCTTTCCAAATATATTCGGGTAGTCTTTTCAGAGGTTAATGGTTTGTAAGGAAAAATAATTTAATTCATGTTGATATTACGGTTCAATAGATGAGGCCGACTCCGCTCAGACAACTGTTAATTAATTTCACTTAGCTATGTTACTCTTAACAACATACGGAGTAGATATTATTGTTCCAGACACATTGATCACAAACTAATTAATAGACGTATAACGATTAATCAATGAAAACGTGGATTAAACGTGGAGAACTAGAAAATATTAAGCTTCACCTGAGTAATTTATAGTTACAAGACTTCCAATAAAAACATTTTGATCAGTGTTAACCCATGAAAATCGTAATATAGCAAGTGAAACGACTTCACCATAAATTTCCTTAATACGTAAATTTAATGAGGTCAGCAAATACTGACAGCGTCGCAGTGCCAATTAGGAAAAGGCTTCAGAGTTTAATTAGATACAAAATAATAATTATTAGTATGTTATTGTTTGCTTCTTACATTATGCCTAGGATTCTACTACTACCTATTGAAGTGGGTACTGAGTGGGATGTTTCTTTTTTAACATCTTTATCTTTGTTAAATGTACTTTGTCAAAAAAAAAAATTATTGTTTGCTTCTTACATTATGCCTAGGATTCTACTACTACCTATTGAAGTGGGTACTGAGTGAGATGTTTCTTTTTTAACTTCTTTATCTTTATCTTTGTTAAATGTGCTTTGTCAAAAAAAATATAAATCAAGACAAGCGAGAGCGTGTCAGCGAAGATATATTTTAATGCATTAGATACTCGTACCTTGACTTTTAATTCGGTCGTTGGTTGAAGTTTTCAAAAATGTATGTAACAAAAAACTATGGAATTTACTCGTACTGTGACAATATCTACTAGTATGATGAAAATTCTTCAAATTATATTCTTTATTCATAGTAAATGAAATTTAACACTGATGCAAGGAAGTGATGTGAATTTTTTATGTTTGTCTAACATAATTAAAATTGAGAGCGCAAAAGTAATTTTTTGACTTTATTATTGTAAATGTATCATTTTTAAATTTCAAAGATTTATATGATCAATCCATATTTACTATTATAATACATCAATAAAGGAAGACATTGGGAGCAGCTCGGCTAAGGCAGGTATAACCTGAGGGACGATAAGCAAACTAACTTTGATGCTGAATTAGATATGCGGGTGGGACCATTGTTCCAACTAAATCATCTATACAAGACGCGATAACTGATCTACATGCTATTAGAATACATAAGATACTAAACAATAGAAACTAAAGTTGATTAGATTATACAAATATACAAATTTATTGGAATTGCAAAAAACCTTGATGGTATTTTCACTAAAAAAATAAACAATCAAATCGTATAAAATTTTAATTTAGTGAATACTCAACTTCCGGTATTTATACGAGTAAACGTAGAACTGTCAGTCTAAATGATAAAATTCAATCTATGTAAAAATCTCGTTTTAGTTCTTTTATGTATCCAGGGCCAATAAACATAAGTAATTGACCAATTATACTCCAATGTTGGCATCATACAAAGTGGAAGTTACGGACACCCAATTGTATCCAATACTTCAAATCCTTTCCTTAAAAATAATAGCAGTTGCAGTGCGACCGGTAACACCGTGTTACGTAATAAATATCTTCGTGTATCTGGCCTAATATCTGCGATGAGACGGACATAACAAACCTTTAAGAACCAGAAACTAGAAATTTATATTATATCAAAAAAATATACAGAGCAGATTTGGTATGTGGCGTTATTTCGTTGTTGCAAATTGGAGTTATTTCATTGGCCAGCTAGACGAACATCATGGTGTGTTCTCCGATTCCCAATGATTAATATTAGGACAAAGGAAAATAGGGTATGAGTAACATTGCATTTAGGTTTGAATTGGCATGAACGTAAATTGGTAAGAAAGTTAGAATATCTACAATATATATTTTTACCTTGGCAGGATCTTGATGGTTGCCCGTGACGTAGACTGACGCGCGACGCCCGAGCAGCGTACGACTGACAATTGAGCTGCTCCTCCGACCCGACATGCGGTCCTGAGGCACCGGTAACATTTTCACTGATGTTTTTGTACACTTACACTGACAACGTTATACACTTCCACAAATTATCCACACGCTGATCGACGTTACACAAATTATATGTACATACGGGACTTTTATTATTTTCACTTAAGCACACAAGCACTTACGCTTACGTTTTTATACAATTTCACTTTAATAGAAACTTTTATTTCGAACAATCAATTTTAACAATAGGTTTAGGTAATATTAATTGCTGCTAACACTGACTAGTAACTGAGCTGATTCTTATTTTTCATTATAAAGCTATAGGCACAATAATTTAATCTGGTGTTATTTGGTATTATTCTAGTATTTAGTTTAATTATTAATTTTATTTATTTACATATCCTTAATTCATTAGGTATGTCTTCTGGATTTTTTGGAGTAGAACCTGAAACAATAAGAAACATTTCTTTTAGTTTTCGCCTATTATAACAATTTACACTTATGATAGTAACTGTTTAAACTTTGTTCTACCTATTCCATTGAAAATGCGAAGCATATTTACTTTTAAACTAAAGTGTATGTGAAAAAATACTTTAATAACTATATACGAGTAGGTACCTATCTAAAAATGTAAATTGTCACATACGTGTGCATACTCGTACGTGATTATCAGGAATGTTGCCTAGTTACACGGACTGTGTTAATATTATTGACATGTAAATAAATGGTGAATATTAAATAAGTTTCCAAATTGGAATATAATAAATTGACGAGGATGGAATGGTTTCACTACGCCCACTTTTATCTGTATTCGATTATAAAACTCCAGAAAGATTATTTTCTGGGCTACCTAACCCTAGCCATGGCTAAACGTAGTTTAGTTTAGGTGTAACACAGAGGTGATTTTAAGCACCCGAACTATTTCTATACCATCAAATTCCTTTCGGATTATGACAAAATTTAAACAAACGAGTTGTACATTTGCCTAAATCGCGATACGGCGCTTTCCATTTACTGAAACCCGTGGTAAATGAGTTGTGCGGAAGCTTTCAACCATTTGTGGATCGTACGAATCCTAGACGAAAAAACGTGGCTGCCTCGTGTCAAGCACATCCGCTCGGGCTAAGAGCACCGTTTCATTTTATTCTCCAAGTTGAGTAACTTGTCTTCTTATTCTGGGATTTCGGCACTATTCACTGCGAGTGTTTTAATAAAACATTAAAATTTGACGCTAAATAGTATAAAACAAATTCTAAATAGTATAAAACAAAATGAATTTGTTTTATACTTAGATTTTTAAGTTAGTTTATACTTTATGATACATACCTACTACCATAATATAGTACAGAAACACAGACAATTTTAGAAGTTTCGAATGTTTAAATACCAGAAGCGAAGCGTTATACGCAAAGACCCTGCTCAATACGTAAAGTGGAATTCTCTTTTAACTTAAAATAAAAACTAGTTTATGTAAGACTCGAATCAAACCTTTCAAGAACCGTAGAATAGACAGATGGTAAGTTAGACAGTTCGCTACATTGATGCATCAAATCTAAAACGACAAACTCGAAGGAACGTATAAATCAATGAATGACTTGAACTTACGAAATGGGTCAGCTAAACTACAAGATCATTGTAGCAGATAAGTCAAAGACTAGTATTACATTTCCATGTAGATTTAGACAAACCGTCCATGACATCGGCGGACACAAACTATGGTCCCCAAGAGGTTTGTCCAAGTGGCGCTTGCTACGCTTTCCTAGTGGTTCTTATTTCTACAGATATAGGACTGAAATTCCATTTTCGTTGTCTATTTCTGTTTCCAACATCGCTTACCCATTTCTTCCAAACCTTGAGCCGTTACCCTCATGGGTACCACTCAAAAAGTCCGACATATTTTCGTGCTCTTGTCAAAGATTGCAAGTTATTGAGATACGTATATCAAATAGAAGTTCTTATGCATAGCGATATCAACATGTTTATAGAACCTTTTCCCTATGTGGATATAGTAAGGATTCATCTCTTACAAAGAGTTGATGGAAGATACAATTTAACCTTTGTATTTGGCTTATTGATCTTACCATTTAAGGAACTAAAGTACTATTCAGTAGCTGCTTTTATATATGTACTAAGATTATTTGTTAATACTCATTTTGTGTTCGTCAAAGACTTCGACACCAGTGGCCGGAAATATTGTACATTATATTTATCTTCTTCTTTCTTTTTCAACCTGTGCTGTCCCACTGCTGGGCAAAGGTCTCCCCCAAATCCTTCCAAAGTTCTCTATCTAAAGCTAGAGCCTGCCAATCTTCTGATTGATGGACCAAATCGTCACACCATCTTTTCCGGGGCCGCCCTCTTCGGCGGTAGCCGTCTTCTGGCACATTATATTTATATCTAAAGCAAAATGTAAAAGACCTTACGCAGACATCAGCAGGGAAAAAGCTTGTTAATTCCATAAATCCCTCTGAAGCATCAAAGTTAAACGTTAGTCTTGTTACAATAACTCGGCTAATAGCAAAAGCCTTCTCTCCGGAATGCTCAAACAGGACCCATATCATTTTTGCCTATGATTGGCGGACGCGAAAAAGGCGTTCTCGAATGATAACCCTCATCATTCGAACGCCATTCTGGGCCTTTCAGAACCTTTTACTTATAAGAAATATTGTGTACCGCTGAATTCGTTATTTGTATACATTTGATTGCCAGAAATCTGTGAAATTTTGTAAAGTCTTCTTTGAAAATACACATTATCATATACAAATGTACGCATACACCAGAACTCGGGTACGGAACATTAACAGATCCGTTCCCCTATAAACTGATGCAGATGGCAGTCACCTGTCAAAACATACCTACTGCTTCCGAACGGGACCACTAACATAGGAACCAGTAAAGAGCTATGCCAACAATAAATCCCTCATAATATTGTCACGTTACAATTTCATACTGAGATCTCTACCTAGTCTGTATAAAGAATTGAAAATTTGCCAGTGTATCTGAAAGCAGAAATGCTGGCACATCGAAGTTGCAGACTTGTTTCGTATCAAAGAACTGTGTGCCTTGAATACGAGAATGCTGTATTAAGTCGGTTTGGTACTTTTTTTGTATCTAAGCTTGTACTCATTGAATAAGTTCTCTGTTCAAAAACAATGTCATGAACAATACCTTATTGAAGTTCGGATCTAGTTTGTTATATTGAACAAGTTTCCCATGTATCGGAAGGCAGAGTAAGGATGCGTTCTCACTGTGTCATGACGATAGATTATAGTGTCAGTCGAAGCGTCGTGGCTTGTCGTGTATTTAATAATAACAGCATTTTTAGCAAAAATGAAACCAGCTTCCATATCGTGGCAATGGAACCTACTAGAAAGTACCTACACCCTTTCGAACAAAAAAGAATTTTCCAAATCGGTTGACAATTTTCAGAGATATGTGGTAACAAACATACAAAAAAAAATAGTAGCTTCCCTTCGCCTGATGAAAAGCTGGAAAAGGAACTCTGACAACTGGCGGTTTCCAGTCAGTCACCACAGCCATACTGGCCTGCAGGGCGTTACTTCACGCTTCGTTTAAAAGAACACATCTATGTGCTGGCAGAGAGTTCCACTTTTTAATGATACCTACGCCACAAGTAGAGGTTACCATACATTTTAGTACCCCCCGTGTCAACGCATGCCAGTCCGTCTGGTCTTATATCGGTGGTTGTTAAGTTGAAAGAACCATGTGTTACTTAGTGTAGGCTTGAACCACGGGTTTAGCCTACATAAGGCCTTATACATGTCTGTATCGTCACAAGATAGTGGAAACGTACCCTTAGTCGGGCACGTCGCAGTTGTACTCGTAGACCTGTCGCCGCATCTCGTTGCGAATGCGACTAGCGCGTCCGCCCTGATGCAATGAACTGTATGCCTAGAATACTCATTGAATCTCAATAATAAAAAATATCGCGCCAACAATATCCTATTGTAGCTTTGTATCTATTTGTAACATCATCATCATCAGCCTATCGCAACCAGCAGTGGCTGGACATAGGCCTCTCCTGTTCGCCACTTTGGGAAAACACCTGGAGGATTTACCCATAATCGCCACGCTGGGCAGTGGGCAGGCGGGTTGGCGATCGCAGGGCGTAGCTCTTAGCTCCGGTGACGCTGCTGCCCGTCATCGGCTTGTGGTATTTAGCTACGCCTATAGCCATGATGGTTATATCGCCACCAGTCGGTTGCCAGAGCCTCGAGCCTATTTTTACAGTTTTCAATTATTGTATGTGAAAGCTAATAGAGCTTATAGTTTTGCTAATAAAGCGAACCGTGGTATGAACGAACACATTCAAAATCGGGTTTGTGGTGATTCGAACCTCGGGTGAATTCCTTGTGGGACAAAACGACTAAAGACCTTGGCATGCTAATGTAGAACTACATCTAATAGTGTACCTGTCGACCTAACA
This sequence comes from Conogethes punctiferalis, assembly GCA_031163375.1. Classification (NCBI taxonomy): domain Eukaryota; kingdom Metazoa; phylum Arthropoda; class Insecta; order Lepidoptera; family Crambidae; genus Conogethes; species Conogethes punctiferalis. The sequence continues at coordinate 10,708,734 of CM062079.1, forward strand.
TTTGGACGTCACGACCGCCATCAAGTGGAGAGATAGATAAGTCATCCGGAACGCTCTTTTTACAAAAAAAAATTAATGCTATCATTATTAAAGCTTTTCAAAAGTACCAAAGACATCACTACGCGACTAGAAATAGCAGGTAATAATGGTCAGTATCATTTCATTATTTCACCACTCCTTAAACGAGTCAAAGACTAACCAAACCTCAAGTCTTGTTTAATCGTATCAAAATAATAAATACAGTAATACAAATACCCTTCACTTCGAAGTAATCTCTATTTGTTATAACATCCAGAACTGTATAAGTTTGGTTGTATAGTGACAGTAACCACCTAGAGACAGCTCGTTACCGGTGGCCCGGCATGGACAGGTACAAATGAAGCACGTAAGTCGTGTAACCGCCTTAGCCGGAATACCGGTAGGAATACTGAAGAAAAAATGTTACCGATTTTCGAAACTCGTCATTCTTAGGACGAGGCGCATACAAAACTGTGGGCCGGCTAAAGGAATATTTCACTTCATCTACATCAATATTATAAGAGGATTTATATTTTATTTTTTGTATGTTTGTAATAAAAAACTCAAAAACTACTACGCCGATTTCAAAAATTCTTTCACCATTGGAAAGCTACATTCACCCTAAGCAACATAGGCTATATTTATAGCTAGAAAAGATAAGATACTTACTAAATCTAAAATACCCGAAGCGAGGGCGGGTCGGCTCGTACATAAGTACGAGTAGTTGAAAAAATCTATTTCTATAGAGCTCATAATGACCTCGGCGCCGTCAAAGTATAGGTACGACTAAAGATTTTGTCCCGGGTTCGGTACCGGGTGACTCAATTTTGGCTGCTTTTCTAAACTGCCATTTCAGAAATTGCGTTCTCTCAAACGAGTGATATTTTATTGTAGACTAGAGAGTTTTATAATATCCGTATATTATAAAACTTGGAGGAAGATTCTCACCTAATGATCACCGCTCGCTATTGGCCGTTTACTGTTTTGCCATTACCGTGGTAAAGTAGAAAATGCCAGATCGGATCAGACATCGAGTGAAATCAAATGTGAAAGCTAAGTGTACCTACGCCGCAGAAATATCTCAAGGATAGAACTAACTTATGTGCGCTAACCTACAGTTTTACAGTTAGGTACACTGATTTATTTAGAGCACAATTTAGAGTTGCATCTAATAAAACTCGTGGTTTCGCACGTTCGAAATTCGAACGCTTGAAAAAGAGACTCGCTGTGATCCTTTGAAAATAAGGCATATCAAGAAAAACACGCAATTTATTTCGAATTGAGCGGTCGAATTATCTACCGTTCTAATTTCGAACGTTTAAAAGAGATAAAACGATTATAATAAGGAGTACTTTCTAGATATATTTCTTTGGTGCATGCCGTCCGGCAATAAGGGTAGTGAAACTTTTATGTAGATACTCGTAGCGCCAGTAAAGTACGAGTATATCGAGTGACATTGGCTGGGTAGTATATCGCTCAGCATTACCATTTGAAACTTCATTCCATGTTCGTGTTTGTGGTCAAATAGATGTTTAAAAAATCCTTTTGATACTGTGTCTGTCTATGCGAGTGTACCTATATGTAATAATGTACATTAAAAAAGCTAGATTTTTTGTTCTATCATAGTGATTCCCTCGTTATTTGACGTCATGGAGAAAAGGAGTCCCTATAAGTGGCATGGTCGGGCAGGTATCATCCCTATTATATCATCCCTGTTTGTTTAACTACTCAACCGATCATGTGATTGAATGAGAGATACAGAAAAAGGATACCGGTTATTCTTCGTTACGAAATAAATCCTGATTGTATAGAAAAACAAGGCTTAAATTTCGTAGAAATCCAAGGATTCCGTGGAAAGCTCTCGTGTCGGATATTGTTAGTTATGTCAGTGACCATCTAATAGGATTATCCTAAAGTGACTTTCTAATAGGATTATCAAACTATAATGAAGACTAGATGAGAAAAAACGTATAATAAAACCTTAAGTGTACCTACTTCATAACACCTTTTCCTTCCGATATCGCAAACTCTATGACGACAAACATTAAACATTTAAAGCTCATAAAAATATCATTGACTTAATAAATAAAGCATTTCAAGCGTAATAAAAAGATTTCATGGTAAATCGGTTACTGGTTTCAAGATGGCGTAAAATAAAACGGACTTATATTTGATTCACCATAAACTAATATAAGTAGGTAACTAACATAGTCATTAAAAATTGTAATTAACACCTATATATTTAAGTTTGAAAGGTTTAGTTGGAAAGGTTTAATTTGAAAAGGGGTTCGAAATAAAGAGTTTATATTTATTTATTACCTTCGATATTTCAGATAAACATTTCATGAGTTACATTATTGCCGTTTAAGCATGGATTCTTCTCTAGCAACTCAAAATATTGCTTATTAAAAAGCTTGAGTTTCCTATTTAATTTGTTATAAAGATAGTTAGATTGAGCATTAAACTGAGCACTAGCAAATTTAGATTTAACTTTCGGGTGAATTACGATAGATGTCGATTTACTAACATCGCTGTGCCTACTATACTTATACTTCTACTATAAATACCAGCGTTTCGGTTTGAAAATAAATACTGTCCAAACTGAAATAAATGTAAATGGAAAAACAAAAGATACTGAGGGGTGGTTGATCGGCTGTCGTGTGCAGTCGCTGACCACCGGAGCTGGCAAATTAAGATAGGCAGGAAATTAATAAATCTGTTCAAATAATTTTAAAAATATTCACGCCGTAAGTCGATTTCATGAATGATGGTATTGAAAAGAGTAACTGGCGAGTTTCTTGCCGGTTCTTCTCGATAGAAACTGCATTCCGAATCCGGTGGTAATTTAATTCCTTTTAATTTACTTATGTTCAATATTGGAGATTGATAAGTGCTTGTCTTAAGCCTATATTAATAAAGAAATTTTTGATTTTGATGTTACCTAAAGTCAATTTGGGATAGTTCAGGTTTGCCGCTTCTCAAGAGCTATCTGTATTGCTGCAAAATATTATAGGCCCTCATTTCCCATCAAATGTAACGACGTATTTACCCATCAGATCAATCTAGTGGTTCAAAGATACGGACTGATGTCTCATTGAATTGGGAGAGTTCAGGAACCCATGCATTCCGTACCTACTTACACGAAACAACTTTGGATATTACTGAGAGGCAACTGCAGGGTGTTTAGTCGGAAAATTATCACAAACTCCAGCCGTAAGGGGCTGGTCAGAAGAGAATCTCAGCTAGGAGTTGAGATGAGACATTAATTTATTAGGTACACATTTGGTAAAAATCCAATGAATTTGCGGGCCTCGAATGGTTTAGTTACGATCAATCGTCGACTTGAGTGAAACAAGACAATCTAGGACTACATTTAATAAGATACGAAGAAAACATTTGATGACACAAACATAGAAATTTAAAATTTAAACACATAAATTACACACAAAGATTGTGATGTTAAATTAATTCGAAATCTACTTTCCCATTTTTCTTCAGCATTTGGCATGATAAATCAATCTTGATCAAAATCAATTCAGTTCTTTGTTAGATAACAAGGGTATGAGAATACTAAGATAAAATTATAGCGACATCGGTTTAAATGGAAATACTTCTAAATCAATGTATAGCAGAAATTCAAAAGACGTATTTACCTATGTATCTCACGAGACATCAGTAATACGATGGAAGATAAAATAAGCTATAGAATGTTCTCAACCATTTTAATCCTGTTCATTCATATGTTACTAATGTAGGTAAATGACTGGCACTTTAATTACTTATCTACAATCAGCATTGGTCATTACGGTAACCTTCGATCCACTGTTTTAAGTGGCCAAGAGGTGAACCTATCTACTATTGAACTTATTCAAGACGTCCACGACATGGTCGACAGGGACCTTAATTACAAGTTTGGGATTCAAACCACGAATCCTATTTCCTTCGGTTTGAATAATCACCACTACAATCAGTTAATAACTAACATAATAACTGTTATCGCCTTACCGGTTTCGTTCGGAAGGCAGAACTTACAACGAGAAAAAAAAATTAAACCGACTTCAAAAAAAACACAAACGACTAAAACTAAAAAGCGATAAATAACTTAAGTAATTCTATCCTTAATACATAATTATTTAAATATTACAATTATCACTTATTTTTGAAGTCGGTGCCAGCTCTTGGTACCTAACGTAGACTGTTGTTGTATGACGCGCGCGGCCGGCAAATCCACACGACAATATACATTTATTTGTTTGGCTGGCACCGACTTCAAAAATAAGTGATAATTGTAATATTTAAATAATTATGTATTAAGGATAGAATTACTTAAGTTATTTATCGCTTTTTAGTTTTAGTCGTTTGTGTTTTTTTTGAAGTCGGTTTAATTTTTTTTAAAAAATAATTTTATTTCACTATTTTAGTTGCGTTGATGTACTGTGACCTTGAGTAAAGGCTAATTAATGAATAAGGGAATCCTTAAGAGTTTTACTTAGGAATGAAAAATTTTGCTTCAAGTCAAGTGAAGACTATGCGATCTAGAATCAAGCATATCACTTACCAAATCACCTGCCCTATTAGCCCTGCATAAGTACATACTACTACCTAGTTTAATATCGACCAATGTTAGTACTGTCCCCTAACTCCTAACCGTTAAGGAGTTCTGTGGCTTCATCATCAGCAACAGATGTTGACGCCCGGAAGCATATACCTGAGTAAAATATGATTACGTAACAAAAACACCATATGAGCATACAATTTTAAGAAATAAGAAACTTTTATCATCGACAAAACATAACATTTTCGGTTGTTGCCCTCAATTTCTCCAGGATCCCATCATCAGATCCTGACTTGGTGATAATGGGACCACCTCGGAAGTGTCCTCTGTCGAACTGTCGAAAAATTTTTGAAATCCATCCATAATTGACGGAAATATCGGTGAACATACATAAAAAAAAAAAAAAAAAAAAATATTATACATACAGTCGAATTGAGAACCTCCTCCTTTTTTGAAGTCGGTTAAAAACTTAGATTGACCGTGGAATGTTTATTACTTTATTTTCATCAGAGTTTATGCTCTTGTTGCCATCTTTATAGAGAAACGTGAAATTTTAATGATTCCACGTTACGGTTTTGTTACACGAAATGTGTTATCCTGTGTTTACGACTGCGACGTCCCTCCATTCGTTGATGCTAAGCTTTTGACAGAGGAGTAAACTTTATCCTTCTAGTTACTTCTGTCCAGGCTACGGCCAACATAAAGAAGCAGAATTTTTTTTCCTCTTCACGTGGATATGGTAATTATTAGAGTTATGGAAACCAGCCTTCTAACGCCCAAAGTCTCGAAGTGTGCCTTTCCCTTCTACTTTCATAGTGGGAACAGTCATACTATGGAACTCTTTGCCATCAGCAACATGGGCTTGTCTTTCACTTGGGTCGATGTATGGATAACATTTTTCGAGTGGTAAAGACACAAGTTCCGTTTAAGAATTCAACCTCAGTGCACACGATTCTATATCTCTTCTATACTTATAACATTTTCTACAGACTTGGTGTAGCGTGTTAACCGCCTAAATGTTACTAAACTGGTTCAGACGATTACCCATCTTCCGATGGCGAGTAATCTCTAATGAGCGATTGTCGTTATTGAACTAATGATAATTGCTGTTATCAAACTAACGATATCTGTCGCACTATATTTGTAATCACATTCGGATTCGATCTTTTAATGGCCTGTTTTCATTTGAACAATAGAAACTAAACTATCATTGTATGTCTCTTTATCGCTTTTTCTTTTAATGAGAACATAAAGTGATTATACTTTTTACATTGGGCATTCTGTAGTCCGCACAATTTTGGCCGAAAACTAATTTCAAACACAAAATAAAACAAGTGAAAAACTAAAATCAAATTATGCATTCCACCCACACGAGATAAAAGCCCTCTGTTAGAAACAAAACCGCAGCAGAATGCTTATTTATACTTTCATGTCGGACTTTCTCTCTCAACGTGTTGAAAATTGAAACTTGAAAAATCTGGTGGCTAAACCGACGGAATTTAATTTGAAACGCGATCCCCAAGAATTGGGTCAAACAATAACATCTCTGCGGCAAGTGGAGTGTGCAGCTAGATAATGCACTTAATCCTATAGAGTTCATTGTATTATCTTCCGTGTCATCTCTTTTTATGACCGCCTGTAGAGTTTTGTTAAATTTATATGGCAATAGCACGCGCTGTAGGAGCCTCTGAGCGAAAGTACGGAACGAGCATCGCACGTGACTTGAAAATAATCCATAATACAAGAAAATGTCTACTTAATGAAACCCCGTAAGTATGCCAGGTAGAAGCTTTGCAGTTACATTAATCAAAAACAATATTCTTTTGCCTATACGAAACAAATATTTTGGAAGTAATTTAGATTCGAATATGTGCTAGTTTAAAAAACATTAACTGCACAATTTCTAACGATTAAGTATTTCGTATTTCTGTGACAGACATTGACAATTTTTTGAAGTTTTCTGTTGAAAATTTATTATGCAATTTGGAAATAAGACATGTATTCATAGTCAGCATATTCATGCTGAAGTGGCAGTGGGCTGGCCATATTAGCCGCAGAACCGATAACCGTTGGGGTAAACGAGTTCTGGAGTGGAGACCGCGTCTCGGCAAACGTAGTGTAGGACGCCCTCAGGCCAGGTGGAGTGACGATTTGCGCAGGACGGCTGGCAAGTGCTGGATGCGAGAGGCCCGGGACCGATCGAAGTGGCGAGCATTGGGAGAGGCCTATGTCCAGCAGTGGACTGATGATGATGACATGTATTTAGTTAATTATTGCATTCGTCGTGAACATAATATTTGCCTTCCAAGTTTGAAAAATTTAATGGTTCTGGTTGTAGAAAACTATTGCACGCTTTACTTTAACGGTATTACTCATATCTGAACTTACATTTCAAGAGCATTTTATCTTACTATTAGACTCAAAATTTATCTCGAAAAATGACGTACCAAAATGCAGTCTCACAGATACGACCCGACGAAAGCGACTAGCTATCTTCTCGGGCATGAAAATGGACTTGACGGCTTCTGCTTGTAAGGAGGTATAAAACTAAACACAACAAAGTTCGGTACGAGTTGCCGTAGATGTGAACTATTCAGCATATTTAACCTGTTACGAAGTTGTGCCAACGTTGGCTGTAGTGTTCATAGGCAGCTTTCTTTTCCGCCGTTTAGGCTTCGCGAGACGAATACAAGTGTCTTTTTAAAATCTTCTCTTTGTGTCAATTATAAACTCATAACTAAAATGAAGTCATACATGTCCCCACCGAAACCTAGGAACTAGGATATACAGCTGTCAGTCGTCTGGTAGACATCCTCCATAGCACAGATGGTGAGGCACAATGGACAGATGATAATTTGCGACATAATTTGAGAGGGCAAGCCACAGTCGCAGTCTCTCTGCGAACCCACGTTGCTCGTTGCAATGGGAGTTCCATCTGACCACATTGGTCCTACATCGACTTACCCTATCTAAATCTGCTTGGATTAAGGAAAACATATTATAGAGTTACCAAGTTTAAACATGCTGGGTTAATTTATAATTTAAACAAATGTTTGTATATAATTTGTATGTTAAGTCTTGACATAAGTAAGACCGAAGCAACAAAGAGTAGATGAAGTCAGAAAAGACTTTTTCTTTGTGGAAGATAGTTGATGGTCTTTGAACAAATAACAAAATAGATTTTACAACAAAGGCTGACAAGTCTTATTAGATTTCAGTAGAATAAGAAGACCTAATCGAGTCTTGTAAGGTGTAAACAACTAGGTACTTCGTTTAAACCCTTAGACGACTGTTGATTTTAGGTATAAATTAAAAATTAAAATGAATACGCTTACCCTTATTAAACGCTAAGTCAAAACAAACACTGAGCTTGTTACTACACCACTTGTCGTTGTAATCGGTAAACTGTTTGATGACGGCTATGGCAAACCGCGGATCGCCTAATTGCAGTTATTACAACATCAACCGCGACCAACTACGTGCTTGCCTTTGCTTTCAAGAAGGCATAAAACTAAATACAACAAAGTTTGAGACGGGTTTTCGCACTATTACTCGTGAATGCGAGCTCTTTAGCATATTTAACCTATTATGAGGTTAATGGGCAATGATGGCTGCCGCTTGCGCGGGTCGGCTTGAAGCTTAATTTTCCGCCAGTTCTTAGTTAACGAGACGAGGCAGCTCCAGCTCACACGGCCGCTTTTCATCGCGAAATTGATGGCTTCGGCGAATAAATTTACTCTTAGCTGTGCGTGAGAGCCGGTTATAGCTCTTTTAGTGCAGTCAATGAAGCATTATAGGTCCGAATTTTTTTACTGTGAACCGAATTGCATACAATTTTGGGATTAGGTTCATCTTACCATTAACTTCAAAAGTGAAAATGATTTGAACTCCGCCACCACCATGGGGGTGGTTGCCACCCCTTCTCGGGGGTCAATGGTTGATTTTTCAAAATAACCTCGGATATCGATTGAAGATCTAATTTTAAGCAAAAAAGTTTCTATAAAGTTTCTCGAAAAATCTAATACTTTTCAAGTTATTGGCAATTGAAAATTCGCAAATTTTTCATGATTTTCATCAGTTTTTTTCAAATATCTCCAAAAATATACGTTTTATCGAAAATTTTATAAGGAACGAAACTGTAGCAGATAAAAAAATGAACAATTTGGTTTTTTACAAAGTATTCTAAGTGCAATATTAAGCTAGATATTAAAGATCAAAGCCGTTTTTTATTTTATCTGAAATTTCATCGATGTAGTCAATGCCATCTAGCAGCGAGCAAATGCATTTTATGCTTTCTAATCGAAAAGGGTTTTGTAGTGCTTGAAATAAGCTTTAAAATGAGCTTTATCAAAAGTCTTTTGCACGTAAAATAAGTGAGCTATATTGCAAATAAGCGGAGCATCGAATGTTTTTTCTCTTCAATCAATGGGTTTAAATAAGTGCCATTTCCACCAAAACTAAAATTAATCATATTCCGCCTAGAATTAACTTTATTATGAAGAGTTTTATAGATTGTATTAGTTTGGCTGCTTTAGGACACATAGTTTTCAAAAAAGTCACGATTGAAAAAACATCGAGAATTTCAAATTTTTAAAAATCCCACCCCTTTTTCATAATATCTCAAAAATGACGACAGATACGTATAAAAGTGTAGGGATAAAAAATTTAGGTATTTTTCTGACAAACAATTTGGTTTTTTTGTTTTTTCTATCAAATAAAAATTGACGGAGATATGATTGTTTAAAGAGCGCATGGCAGCGCAATCACAGCCTCCCTTAATCGTGACTTTTTTGAAAACTATGTGTCCTAAAGCAGCCAAACTAATACAATCTATAAAACTCTTCATAATAAAGTTAATTCTAGGCGGAATATGATTAATTTTAGTTTTGGTGGAAATGGCACTTATTTAAACCCATTGATTGAAAAGAAAAACATTCGATGCTCCGCTTATTTGCAATATAGCTCACTTATTTTACGTGCAAAAGACTTTTGATAAAGCTCATTTTAAAGCTTATTTCAAGCACTACAAAACCCTTTTCGATTAGAAAGCATAAAATGCATTTGCTCGCTGCTAGATGGCATTGACTACATCGATGAAATTTCAGATAAAATAAAAAACGGCTTTGATCTTTAATATCTAGCTTAATATTGCACTTAGAATACTTTGTAAAAAACCAAATTGTTCATTTTTTTACCTGCTACAGTTTCGTTCCTTATAAAATTTTCGATAAAACGTATATTTTTGGAGATATTTGAAAAAAACTGATGAAAATCGTGAAAAATTTGCGAATTTTCAATTGCCAATAACTTGAAAAGTATTAGATTTTTCGAGAAACTTTATAGAAACTTTTTTGCTTAAAATTAGATCTTCAATCGATATCCGAGGTTATTTTGAAAAAACAACCATTGACCCCCGAGAAGGGGTGGCAACCACCCCCATGGTGGTGGCGGAGTTCAAATCATTTTCACTTTTGAAGTTAATGGTAAGATGAGCCTAATTCCAAAATTTCATGCAAATCGGATCACAGTAAAAAAATTCGGAGGTTAGCCCGTATTTTTCGCTTCATTGACTGCACTATTTGTAGACTATACACTGCGCGCTGACGACTGCGCCTTATAATTAACGGAATATTGTTTCAGCCAATGAGCGTGAAACACCTTAACAATGTTATTACTTAACTAAATTGCCTTAAGTAGATCGCGGCAAAATATTTCAGTTCCGTTACTTTACTCACAGTAGATGGAATTACCTGTTCATATAGTCGTTGTTTATTTCCTTTCGTGAAATGAGCAATCGGGTCATGTAGTATGGTTGTATTAACCTCCTCAGTTGCTTCTATTGCTTTTAATTCTGTCACTAGTCTGAGGTGTACTAAAATTAGAGATTGAGGACGGTTTGGTTATTATAACGGAAAGGTTTTCTATTCGACCTCCGGATAAAAAACTGAACCGAATAAATAATGCTTACAGGTTCAAAATTGTAAGTGCTTGTTTTCTTTCCTGAGGGAATGGTGAGCCATTAGGTACACTGTTTGACACCGTCGAACATGTGGTAGATCCGGACATAGATTTTTGAAAGAATCCAGAGATAAGTGCCGGGTTCGAATAAACGATCTATTTAGGAAGGTCCTATCTGACGTACTACGAGTACCATCGTTGTTGAACAAAGGCGGTCTATACGGTTAAAAGGATGCAACTGTTGAAAAGAAACTCGTATACATATATTATGTAATACCAACACGCCCTGAAAGTTTCTTACCCCGACATTAGTAGATTAGCTCTTTCCAAACTTTGGTTCTGATTAAAACCACGAGCAACCGTGACGTGAATTATGAACGAGCTTTATTTACTTACTCAGTCACCCTGACAGACCAGGGTGGCGAAATCTCGTGTCGGAGGCCAAGATCCACTTCGGGTCGCTGAGCCAGCGCAGTAAGTAAGTTTATTTACTTACTCATTTATTTTCTAATGTGGAATAACACAACATTATGAGTGGGACAGATTAATCTCATGGTGATTTATCAAAAATGTTATGACGTCAATTAATCATGGTAGACAAAAACAAAATCAAGATTATTTTGCGTACACCTATGTATAATAATAATAATAATTAATAATAATTTATTTATTTGTTCACATAATTCAAACAGTAATTTACACATTGCACATCTTAATATACGTATACATAATGCTTTACGATGTATGTTTTGCGTTAGGTAGCGATTGTACATATTGCAGTGCCATTCAGGAAGAACACATTAGTTTTCACATTAGTCTCATTTCAAACATCATAATTTATAGACACTTCTAATTACAGCAGGACTTAATGAATTACCACAATTAATTTTCTTATCTTTGACTGTTTATTGTATATTAAATTTGATGTAAGATTTCTTTTTTTCCTTTAAAACATTGTTAAACATTGAACAGGGGTTCCCAAACTAGGCTATGCCTGTATCTTGGAGAACCGTTGGTCAGATTACATTCCAATAATTCTGCCTTAATAAATATAACCAAATAAGTTCTTTCCTACTTTTGAACACAGTGAGAAAAAATAAAAAAATAAAAAATAAAATAAAAGATAGATAGATAGATAGATAGATACTCTTTATTGCACAAAAACACAGACATTACAGGAAACATATTACAAACAACACAAAGTACAATCTAGGCGGTCTTATAGCTTATAGCGATCTCTTCCAGACAACCTTCAGGTAGAGGAAACCAGATTGACTAAGGAAATGGGTAACCCAGTGCAAAACTATCTAACTATTTTATATTAAATACGTAAAATTATTACATAAATATACCAAGAAGTATATATTCCATAGACATACACATATACATATAAATATATTTAAATACACTTAAATAAAATATACATAATAATAACATATTACATACATAGGTACATAGTTTAATAAGATATTTTATTATTAATATACATAGATACTTATTATTATTTAATATTATTTGAGTATGAATTTAAGTACTTAGATATGATAGAAGAGAAAGAATGTAGAAATTAAAGAGACAGGAGATGTGATTTAAGCCTAAGCTTAAAAACTGGGAGGGATTGGGAACGTCTGATGGAAAGGGGAAGGGAATTCCACAGACGGATGGATTGGACAGTGAAAGACTGGGAGTAGGATTTAGAGAGATGAGATGGAAACGATAAGTGGAGTTCACGGCAGGAACGCATACCATGATCCGCGGTGGGTTGCAAGAAATTGAAACGCTCTTTCAGATAGGGAGGTGAAAGAGGAGGTAAAAGTATGTATAATAAAAATATTTACCTACTTATTATAGCATACTATATATGAAAAGGCTTTCCTTTTTCCAATGTTCATAGTCCATTTTATTCAACTAGATACTTTCACTGATTTGAGTAAGTTGATATGACACTGTTGTACCTAGACTACCGTACTACAGTGTGGTTTCTTCAAAGAAGCCTTGGGTTAGGCTGAATAGACCTGTAAGTTTTACTTTTAATGTAGTGCAGAATGTTGTGTCTTTAATATATCATTAATAAACGTTTTTTGTTCTACGCTAGATTCTGTACAATTCATAAATGTCATTTTGGACGTTAGAAATATTTCACACCGTTTAACATGTAAACATTTTTATCTTTCACATCACATCAACCGATCAATATGTTTTTGTACGTTCATTTAGGAGCGATGAGTTCTTCTATCCCGTATAAGTTGCGATTCCCAAAAGAAGCGAAACAACTTTTTCGTTACCTACTTGTTGGGATTGTCAAGTAATAATTTAAGTTGACATTCTAGGGGATAACAAAATAAGCCGTATGTTAATTAAATAGATTAACTAGCATTATGTTACAGTTCACAATCATTCGACAGTTTATTTATTTATTTATTTAATTATTGCACATGTAACATACATAAAAGGATCTTACAGCTAAGGCCTTAAAAGTAAATCACATGACCCGGATAGGGTGTTGCAGTATTTACAATCTCACAAGATGGATTATAATCTAACAGTATTTACAATATCACGGTGACATATATAAACGATAACTATACAACCCCGTGTCTATTAAAGGCTACGTTTATCTTTACTGCGTCATGAATTTCATTTAGGCCTGTCGACGTAGGGTAACCATCGACTATCATTATCAGTAACGTGAAATGTTCCCAATATCCCGATTGATAAGCCCCCGGCGACGTTACGCGGACGCTTAGCCGAACGTAAGGGCACGTATGCCTCACTAGTTTTTATGTGTGATCCCTTATCAATCAATATCCCTTTCCATTTATCAATATATGGGATCGTTAATTAAAGATTATGCATGTATTGCGCTTAGGTACGCGCTTAAGCCGTGTTTGGGTTAGCTTTTTATAAGCGGGACTTCTTAAAGAGGTATTTTTTTCAGGGACGTAAGCGAGCATCTTTTTTGTCCAAGTCCTCACCTGCCGGTGGTGCAACCGACTGGTGGCGTTATAACCATTAATCTTTCAAGGTTTAGCTAAATATCAAGGGCCGATGACGGGCAGCAGCGTCACCGATAAGCTACGCCCTGCGATCGCCAATCCGCCTGCCAAACGTTAACCACGTTTGGCAGGCGGATTGGCGATCGCAGGGCGTAGGGCGTAAGCCTCTAGATGTTTAACAAAAGCGGCGAATAACTGGAGAGCCCTATGTCCAGCGTGGATTGCGATAGGTCGATGATGATGTACGTTTTTTTTAATCCTATTACTTCAGCAAATTATTCAGTTAAGCATTATTATCTCGTTACTTCCAATGTTAGTGCTTCAAAATGATGGCTAGTAGATGTTTAATGTCCAATGAGCGTGCAGCCCCACTACGAAGACGAGCGAAACGACCGCGCGAGCTAATCGAGCAAGATAATCGCTCGCTCCGCTCACGGAACAGATGATTAAATCTTATTGCTCAATCACGTCGTCAGTTCTGAAACGCTGATAATTACTCTTGAAATTTTGCAAATACCTTTCCTACATATCAACAGATAAGCATAGAAATATGCGATTGTCGGATCAGATATCCTGACAAGTGGGCATCCCGACATGTGGGCATACCGATCTTTGCTACCTTCACCAGGCGATGCAGATAACTCACTGACAGAGGCATAGGAAAACGATTGAACAGAGAGAGTGAGAGATCACCGCTACTGCATTTGGGGGATTGACTTAAACTCTACGTTTGGCAAGTGAGTTGGTAACCGCAGACCACGTATTGTATTTGTACCCAGATAAACGCTGTTGCCCGTTTACTGATGTTTTCTAAGTAGTCTTCTACAAAACCGATGGGATAGGGTGGTCCTATTCTAAATATAGGACGTATAAATGGTATGTTTTGTATTCTCAGTATACTGTATGGTAATGGAATCATCTCAATTGGAATGTGGCCATTAGACGCAAATAATTTCTAAATACCATTCTAATAAAAAGGACAACATCACACCTATCGGAACACCTTAGTTGCAGTGTAGTTAGGGGATCCGTGAAAAGTCAAATTCTACTTTAAAACTTTCGACGGTCCGAAATATTTTTCCAATATTTTTATGCCAACACTTTTGGTCATGGTCACGCTTTGCATAATATAATATGGTTCATTAAAGAACAGATACAACTGGCGAATAGAAGATTTTTTATAAACAGTTTCATTAATAGAAAGGGGTTTAAGCAATATGAAACCGAGAACTAGCTTAATACTAATAAAATGCCCTGAGAGCATAATACGAGTACATTATTTCTTATAATCTAATCGAATCCTTTTTGTATTAGCTACAAGTATTCCCTTGGGTTTCGGATTGAGACAGCAAGTCTTGTTTACAGACTGTTTTCCAATCGCAATATTATTAATACAGTAATGACGTTAGGTGGATAAGGTTCGCCTCGTAATAATTTATTTTAAGTATATCATGTAAACCTATCTATACTTATAATAAGTAGTAGAGAGGTTCTGTACAATTCTGTACATGAAATATTTTTTCAAAATAACTATCAGGGGGTGATTAGTGATCGATACTGATACCAAAAATGCAATCAGTAGAATTTTTGTCTGTCTGTCTGTATGTTCGTTATAGAAACAAAAACTAGCTGGACGGCTTTTAACGAAACTTGGCACAATTATTCTTCATACTCCTGGGCAGGTTATAGTATACTTTTCATTATGCTACTATCAATAGGAGCGGAGCAGTGAAGGGAAAACGGGTGAAATTTTTACCTGTATGTTTCAGTGCGCATCACGCGAAAACTCCTGCATGGAATTGAATGCGGTTTTCACTAATGTATTGCTAGAGGTCTAACTTAAATTTGGGAAGAACTATTTTATGGAAATCCGTTGTTTTTGAAACCCGATATCCACGCAGACGCGACGCCGCCGGCACAGCTAGTTGGAAATATTAATGAACTCAATGTATTTACAACACATTGTGTAAGTAAGTAGCTTATATAAATAAATATACCTACACATTGTGTAAGTAAGTAGCTTCATCACTTGCATTATGAATGTCAGAACAACGAAGATACCACAATGGTAATGCTTACTCAGTTCGTATACTATTTTCGGATATGTTTTACGAAAACGCAGACAAGATGCACATAACACTACATATGATCGTGTATATAAATTCTAAAATACATATCGCAACGATTGCCCCACGTCTCGCAACTATTACACTTATCCGACATTCAATTTCCACCACATACCCGCTGAAATGCATACGTAAAATGTGAACCGGTAAAGGGTAATAATATTCCAATCTTCTGAGCGAAAGAGAAATGATTTACAACCACTTATGACCGAGTCACTTACCAAACGAAATGTAAAATGGTACCTCTGAAATGTACATTTCTACACACAAAGGAAATGGTACATACCTAATTAAGTAGACTTTCTTAATGACATCTTCTGGTCTGCTGTTTCGTAATGAACGCTTTTTTTATATTCAAACCCTTCTTTGATATGTATAAGATTCATAAAAACTGTATTATAATTGGCGATAAAAACTCTTTTTTATCGCCAATTATAATACAGTTTACTATAATAATACAGTTTACCAATTATAATACAGTTTACTATAAATAAACTATCGAGTTTCTTGCCGGTTCTTCTCGGTTGAATATTTTTATAATTTCTGAACTGGGCGGTAGATTTTTTTTTACTTTTGTAAGTGGGCACTTGATGTTCCGTAAGTGTTTGTTTTAAGACTGCAGGAATAAAAATATTTTCTGTTCTAAAGAGAAATATAAATAATAGGTATTTAACGAATAATTCATCTTAATTATATCCTTAATAATGTTTTTCACTAAACCGAATTAGCACGTCTTAAATAGCAATAGTAAAAGCAAACTACTTTCAACTGTACTTATTTCTTAAGAAAATATACAGACCATTCACCTATTTTTATATTAAGTGGAAAGTATCCTTTGAGTAATGTTTCGGTTAGCCCTAAAATGTGAAATGCAAAATCATTATTCCAATGTAATGGTTATCTGTATGAAAAGATCTTTGCTAATAAAGTTTGCAGAGTTTCTTGGTTTGAGTTTCGTAGTCTACAGAAACTGAAACTTAAGTTAGCCAAACTGTATCTTGAAGGATTATGTGTAACAGGCAATGCTAATTTATGAAAAGCCGGCAGGGAGGTGTCGAACTATGTGTAGTGTGTTCTACCTATATTGGATACATCTAATCGTAAATAAAATGTATACCATTAGGCATGTACCTACATAATACTAGGTATCTTCGAGTATAGTTTAATGAGTATCTGTTATGATTTCCCAGTTTTTGCATACTACCTACCTACACCACCTTCTTACTGTTTGTAGAGAATCGAAGAATGTCATGTGCAATACAGATTAAATAAATAGATGCTATTTCGTTTATGATGATTTTAGGGGGACCTACAATTTTCCTGTAAGTCATTCAATTAAATTCTTAGTCTTATTTATTCAAATAATTTGTGTTACTAGGACCATAAACAGAATTGAATGTTAGGGGCCCGCATTCTATCATCAACGCATTTATTCAACTACTAATGTTACTTCAAAAACCCAAGAAAATCTGTAGGCGTGTCGACATTTATTATTTTCATACATGGCCTTCAATATATTTGATCTTTATTAAATTTGCGGCTTCCAAGACTATGTCAGATTTCCCTAGCGACCACCTGAACTTCATTACTCAGTAAGAACTGTCGCAGCTTCTCATGTTTATCTCAATGGAGTTAACTAGCGTGGCGATATAGGATTTGTGAAAAGGAAAAATGATCTAATTACTTTGCCGTAGTTATCTATGGTCATGAAATAAGTTAAAGAAAGATGACGCGGGCAGGCGTGATAGAAAAAGTATGAATCCGAGGATGATTAATCTAAGCAACATCACAGAGTTTGTATCTACAGAGTATTACTAGTACAGATCGACAGGGATGTCTGGCAAATGGGGGACATTGACATAAAGGGCGCGAGCGTTAGGTACTGGGAAACAAAAATGTCAAAAATCAACGTTAAAGCTGAAATTTTCTAAGAGAGTGGGAATTCGTTCAGTTTTCGACCATGGGCCAAAAAACATCTTTGTCAGCCTGTATGTGTTATCTACGAGTTCAGGTTATAAGTCAGGTAGCTCAGGTATTATCGCAGCTTATAGCTAACAGTTAAAAAAGCCACTTGAAACGATTGGTATTTGTAGGTACATTGAAAAACACCATTCCACTAGATATACTCGTACTTAACTTGAGTTAACTAAATTCATTTTTGCATTTTGTCATGAAATTGTGTTTGTAACATTGTGTACATTGGCAGAAATTAAACGATAATAATTAGCTGTTGCATTCACTTCAGTGACTTGATTAAAAATAAGTTGTGGTATGCCTACGTAAATTGGTGACTTTTCTTTTTAATAAACATTTCATTTTTAATAAATATTTTGAAAGATCCAGCATGTTTTCCTTAAGTGAACGCCATTCCCTCTCGTTACCCTACGTAAATTTGCTAAAACGTGTAATCATTTGAAAATTGTATATTACCTAGACTTAAGAAGAACCTAATTTACGCATACGATAGCATATTTAGTACCCATTTTCTCACGGTCTACATATCTTCGTGCCCAGTCACCGAGAACCGAAAATTTATGACACCGTAAACGTTAAATTAAATTCTACGATAGTAACAAAAACAGCCGAATGTTTGTTTACTACATTTTAAACGATTCATCGCTTATTAAAATTCGTCGCCCAAAATAGGCCTAAACCCGTGTTGAAATAAAACCATTGTTTTACCGGAGCGAAAACCACAGCTGACGCTTCGCGCCAACTCCTGAATTTGAAAATGTAATTCCGATTGGTGGACTGGACCGCTCTGTTTCGACGGGAACTGAGGAGAATTCGCACAATGAATATCTATACTATGGAGAAAAACTTTGGTGTTTAAATTATTCAAGTGTTGCGTCAGCAGTTTTGCATCTTGAACATAATAGAGCTATGCTCAAAATGTGGCCTAAAATACCAGCTTAGGCCATATTTTCAAGCACTAATGCGAACCCTAATGCGTTTAGTCAATATATCTAGAAAATATCTTCTTCTTACATATACGCTTATAATAAATCTGTATAGAGGTCACTTCTGTAGGTACATGAAATATATTTTCAAATTAATTATCAGGCGGTGATTACTGATCGATACTGATGCCAAAAATGCAATCGGTAAAATGTTTGTCTGTCTGTCCGTCTGTCTGTCTGTATGTTCGTTATAGAAACAAAAACTACTCGACGGATTTTAACGAAACTTGGTACAATTATTCTTCATACTCCTGGGCAGGTTATAGTATACCTTTCATCACGCGACAATCAATAGGAGCACAGCAGTGAAGAGAAGTGTTGAGAAAACGGGAGATTTTTTAACGGTTTATGCATTAAAAATATTACTTTGCAAACAAATTGGTTAGTATGAAAAGATAAGTATCTAGGTATTTATAACGGGCTCATTTTATCAAATTAGGTAACATTTAAGACTTACCGACCAGCTACAAAAGAGTTGATTAAACGCTGTGTGATATTTAATGATGTCATGGGTGCAATCAAAGTCAATTAGTTAATGGTCAGCCTTACCCATGCTACATTACAGTGAATAACACCTTCCTAATCACCTCAGCGAAACCTTTATACACCAATACACACAACTGACAAAAGTTAATTTATTTGTCTGCCTAGGAAAGTTTATTTTATTCCATATCGAAATAATTGATTTGATCAACTGTTTGATTGAATGAATTGATTTGCATAACATATGGTAATAAACTGTTACACACGAAATATTCCACATGTTTTACCAATATTTGGCGGACTTCTTAATTGCTAAACAGTTTCGTTGGACGAGCTCATATTTAGTAGGTATTGTGCCTTTTTGCAAACGGGTTGTGAAAATAAGTACTGTATGAGCATTGAGCAATTAAAGGCATTAAATACCCCAAGGCATGTCACGCTGGACCACACACCGCTAACTAGTCTCAAACTAAGTCCAAGCGTACCAACTAGTGCTACTAGACAACCGATAAAAATACTTTTTTTATAAACAAATACACAAATTGCCTATTGGTAAATGAGACCTAACACCGGTTGGGTATACCTAACCGATGTATTGTTTAAATTCTAATTTTAATTATTGGCAATGCACTTTAAGGTCGAAGCTTACTTATCATCAGGGGTATGTAGGTACAATCTCATTTATTTTTGTCCTGTCCTATTGCTGACATAGTAACAACAACAAATTTTCCTTGTATTGAAAGAATGTAAAATATCTACGTATATTACATCTAACACGTATTAATTTCCCGCTTATACCGAGTGGGCGTAGCTCTTTGTGGCAAATATTTACGCGTAAACGTAGACGGGACAAAAACTAAGTTGGACGAATAGATCCTATTGTTGTCAGAAGCCATTAACAAGCATCAAATTCCCGACGCCGAGGGCCGCGAAGTTGTGACAAGTCCCAGCTTAGCAGCCGCTTGGCGACACAGACTTCGCCGCAAATCTGAGTGTGAGAGTTTCTAGTCCAGTGTCTTGGACGTCATCTCAAATCAACATTTGCTTTTTGTAACATTTAAAACGGTTTACTTATGTAGTTCGAATAACGATAGTATCTATGAACTTTGGAGGAAGGATTCAAAGTGTGAGGTTTCTGTGGAGTTATGAAAAAATTATTTCGCATTTGGTGCAGATTATGGGTTTAAAAACATTTTTTTCGTAAGTCGTGATTAAATAGATCGTGACAAACTGATCTGCACAAGGTATAGGAAAATAATTTACTAAATACTTAAATAAAGATTTACGACTAGATTTGTTTACAAATCACGTACAATTTTCGTTTTAATTTCTCATAATAACTAATTCGAGTAAAAGTAACGATTTTGTTTGAAAATTAAAATGATGTTATTTGATTCCATATCATGATATAAATAATACTCTAGATTGATTGTATGTCAATAAGAAGCGCGTTGTAAGACTACGATAGCCACGAAAGACTTGTCTTGAAAGCGGATGGCTCTCACACCTAAACACGCCTCTGGAGTGCACATTAGCATAGAAAAAAGAAAATCCTATTCCTTCCAGTCAACCGTTTAAAATAACACTCCAGCGGTCCCTTTGTTCGCAGTTTTTCAACCCGCCCTACATAAAGAAATCAACACGAAGAAATAATATCGTTAAAAAATCGAGCTAAATCACCTCTTTGCCCTCGTTTTCTTGAATGAAGACTTTCCTAGGCTGAACCGCGCCGTCATTTCTCTTTGAGATCCAGTTACAACGTGTTACAAGCGTTTATCCGATAATTATTTTGGCTCCAAGGTTGTTAACGAAAGCCAAGGGACGACCCGGCGCAAGATGAGAGATAATTACGTCACTCATATGGCCTATCTGTGACGTTTGTTCAACATACGAGAGTTCCAGTTTCTTTTGTAACAAACGAGTGAAGGAGCTGAATTCCCATTTTCTGGCTTTTGGCGTAAAAGGAATTTGTACACGTCTTTGTAATATGGTATAATAGCACGATTCATTTTGATGTAGGTAAATGGCTTCTTATATTATAACTAGCTGTGCCGGCGGCGTCGCACGCGTGGATATCGGGTTTCAAAAATAACGGACTTCCATAAAACTGTACCTACATTTTAAGTTAGACTTCTAGCAATACATTGGTGAAAACCGCATTTAATTCCATGCAGTAGATTTCCCGTGATGCGTGATCAAACATACAGATAAAATTTTCTCCCATTTTCCCAACACTTCCCATCACCGCTCTGCTTCTATTGACTGTAGCGTGATGAAAAGTATACTATAACCTGACCAGAAGTATGAAGAACAATTGTACCAAGTTTCGTCAAAATCCGTCCAGTAGTTTTTGTTTTTATAACGAACATACAGACAGACAGACAGACAAAAATTTTACTGATTGCATTTTTGGCATCAGTATCGATCATAGTTATTTTGAAAAAATATTTCATGTACAGAATTGATTTCTCTACAGATTTATTATAAGTATAGATAACCCTGCTGCAAGATACCGTATCATCATTAGGTAAAGCTTGAAGCAGTCACTGTAATGTCAAGTTTAACAACCGTAGGTAGGTATTTAATTCCCGACATTATAGTAGATCTTACCCAGACCTACTTACTACTAAGATAAATCTCATAAATGAAAGTAAACAGTACCCAACATTAATGAGAGACGACAGTTTGGTTTAGTATGGGTCGCGGGTTCGATTTCCGCACAGTACAAACCCATTTGTGTGTTTATCAATTGTCTAGTATCCATAGTACAAGCTTAAAATAACCTAAAATATTCTACTATAGGTTTGTAATGTCTTTGCTATATACATTTCTAATAATATTAAAGAAAACCTATTTACATTTTTAATCAACATTCAAAGAATGTTTTTATCAGAATGTTATTCGAATCGGTACCTACGTTATCCAATATGTCGTCTAAAAATAAACACCTCTTGTTGAAGTCTCATCAGAAATGTTGACAAGATATTGAATAATGCCGCTGGTTTTTCGGAAATAAAGAAAATTTATTGAAAGGCCCGCGTTAAGATAAGCGAGGAATGTGAATTATGATATTGGATAAGTTCACTAGCCGGCCGCCATCTGCCGGCAGCAATAAGGGTCGCAGCACACATATCAACTCTGAAACGGATTCTAAGTAACCATACAAACTTAAACCGTCTAATATTCTTTGTATGGAAAGCACACTAATCGCTATCGTAACGTAAACTATTCTGGATAAACACCGATTAATCCCGAAACGAGACCGAGGTCACTTCACGGCTGTGTCGTCGAGTGTACGGTGATCATCATCCAAGCAGGTAAACTGTTGCGTCCGCTTCTCAGATCTTAGGAAGTCCCTTTTTTATGCATCCCCGCCGTTCGAGGGAATGACGGGTTATGTGGAACTCACTTCCCCCTTCGAGCGGGTAAGCGGCACCCTGCCTCAAGATGATGGGGAGGTAGGAAATACCCACTAAAAACCGGAGCCTCCGTCAAGCGCCCTCTGGGACCTCTGGGACCGGGCACCAGCCCAGGTCCTTGTGAAACATGACTACCTTGGCACCACAGACGCGGCCTGCCTAGTAGCAGGCACTCTCCCCTTAGATAATGGCGGGGACCCGTGCATCTCATGACGTCCCTTATTCGACTCTAGCTACATTCACGGGACGATATGGGTGGATTCTTTTCTACCACCATTTCAACACTAACAATTCCGTTTTTAGTTGCCGTTCCCGCACGGAAAAAGTTCGTCTCTTCGCAAAGCGGTTTATTGACGATCCCTTTCGAGTCGATACGTGTGGTGAGACCCTAAAGCGAGATGTAATAACGGCTGCAGCTCGGCCGTTCTCAACATCTTGTCATTGTTTCATATTTCATCTGTGTTTGACGTTCCGTGCGTCACTCTAAACGTTGATGTTATGAGTTTCTTTTGTCTAAATCAAGTTATTCTGTCTCTACAAGTCCAATTAACTTTATTAGCCTCTGTGGTAATGTGCATGTGGCAAATATAGAGACTGCCTCTTTGTTTTACAAGTAAAGAACTTTAGATTTAATTTTGTAATAGTGGAGTGGGCTGGTTTAAGTTATCGGTTTGTGGTATTCAGCCACGCCTTCAATCGTGATGATTTTATCGCCACCAGTCATTTTCCAGGGACTCGTTTGTTATTCGGCAGGATGCAGGGCAGGTGAGGGTGGCTTGGAGCAAAAAGATGACGGGTCGCTATCTTATAATACATCCCTCCCCTTACATTCTTAAAGATTATCATCAACAAAACAAACAATAACCTATCTATAATATTATATGTACAGTAATTGGTCGAAATTGCCTTTACCTGTAAGTAAGTAACCTACCTTTTTTTATTTATTGCTGTTACAATTCCTTTTTTAATTTCCCTCTTGATATTGTTACACAAACCTGTTTGTGCGGTAACAGGCGTCAATTTATTTTCGATTTTCCTACTTTCATAAAATCGTAATTGTTTTGAGAAACAAAAACTCCTCGACGTCAACTTTCAGTGCTTCGACATAAACAAAAACATCTCAATTTGTTTTCCAGTTTACCAATATTCTGCAAGGGTCGGGAACCGACGGGGTCACTAGAGATTTATGTCAATTGTATAGAAAAGTTACTACGTCAGTTTGGAAATATCACTCGCTTAGTGGGCTCAAGTGTTGCCAGAGCTCGCTTATACAGAACCGCAATAAGTTCTGAAGCACAGTTTCAGTAGAGTTCTGTGCCTTAAAGGTGAAATCCCTTTCTGTGGGATCACATTTTTTCCTTTGTTCTGTCAGCCCGGTGCCAGAAAGGATGTTACCCACTGAAATCGATATAACATCAACAAGTTAAATAAAATCAATGGTCATTCAACGTAATTTCTAAAAAAATACTTATGAAATTTTTCAAGAAACGATCTCAGCATCATAAAACAATTACACATACCACAAAGCAATTGATGCTCTATATTTCCTGTTTTATAAAAGTTGATAATTAAAGTTTTAAAAATTGATTAAACCCTAACCAAAGGTTGTCTGAAAGAGATCCCTCATTGAGATAAAATCGCCTGCATTGTGCAACAGTTGAATAGTTTCATATTTTTAAGTATTTTATAACGTACCTAAAATAAATAATATATATCTATCCAAAGCTAATTATAGTGTTACAGCTACCATGTGATGTTGAAAGGAAAAAGACTGCTCAATGAGATATGCAATTGACGATACCGACATTTTTTGATGAAAATTAATAAAAATAAACTGTTATTTCAAACTTTCGCGTTTCGCTACAAGTAAAACGAAATTAATGGTACATAAGCGTGACGTTTCAAAATGTACCTACAAACATAATGTTATGGGTCCATACACCCATAAAGAGAATAGGTACATGTAAAAATTGTTACCTATAGCAACACTAGTTCGGAAAGGAATGCCGGTCAAAAGAATGCGAGGTGCCTTAGGCGAGCCCGTGCAGGCTTCGCATATTCGCTTTCCTGTATGTCACTGGCTCTCAAACTTATTTCGTATGTCCACGCCCTACATCATAGCACCACCTAAGAAATTTATCGAATCTTATTTTTATAAATCACGATGTACCTATATTAATTACAATTATCTCACTACCGAATTATAATACCTATCAATCGTATCTATAACATAGTCATACTGACCATGTTGGCCATATTGAAGGTACTCATAGAAACAATTACATTTTTGCAAGAAACAGTATTATTTATTAAACGCCTTTAAGTGCTTTAATATAATGAGCAGCTGCTACTGATTAATTTCTTTTCAGAAAACCCCAGTAACAAATTTAAAAAATACCAATTAACCGACGCGACGCCCAGTCAAAGGGCCCTTACCACGAAGCAAATTGCTCCGTGGCCCTTACTTTTCTCCAGTCTCTACGTTAACTCATTTTTTGATTTCCAACGCCCGTAAGAGGGCGTTGTCACCCATTTTGAGAAAAGCTGCTATGCAATATCATTAAGATATTTGTATATCACTATTCCTATTGCTGTGGCGTTGGGCCGCATTTTTTGTACTAATGAGATCCTAAGAAATAAATGTTCTTGTAAAAGGAAAGCAACAGATCAATTTCAAGTTGTCATATCGAAATACGAGTATAGGCAGACTTTCATAAAAAATTATCATCATCATCATCAGCCTATTACAGTCCACTGCCTCTCCAATTGTTCGCCACCTAGACATACTTATAATCGCCAAGCTGGGTAGGCGGGTTGGCGATCGCAGGGTGTAGCTTCTCGCTCCGGTGACGCTGCTGCCCGTCATCGGTCTGTGGTATTTGGCTATGCCTACAATTGTGATGGTTATACTGCCACCGGTCGGTTGCCAGCGCCTCGTTTTTTATTCGGCAGGATGCACCGAAAAGATGACCGCTCCCTTGCATCCCAAATGCAAAATGTATGGTACTTTACTTTTAAATGAACAGAGAGTACCTACACCTGTACATGTGTTATATAAGAGGAATACAATAGGAACGGTATTTATTCAATGATTAAGATCTGATATACCTATTAGTTTATCCGTCAAAGCATCTTCAAATCGTCGAATAAGTATTTTTAAAGCAATGATCTGTGGAATTCTGTTGTAAGCATTAATGTTAGGTAGTATTCTGTAAAAACAATGCGTCAACACAAAGATTTATGGTATCATTCGGAGCTGCCAAAAGCGATAAAGTCGTATTAAAGCGCTATTACTGCTGTACTAGAAATCAATCTATAAAGGTCTCTCCACGCCGCGTGTTTGTAATTTATACAAAAATGTTTGGTCACACAGTGGGCAGCGGTGTTATTTTTGCAATGAATGGAGAGCGTCGGCGCTGTGGCGGCACTTAATCCGAGAGCGAGACTATTTTGTGACACCGCGCTGTGCCAAACTGCTCCAGTGCTCAACCCCAGGATTTATCAGAAACATTTAGTACAAAGAGAAAACAGCGTGTGAGTCAAGCAGACATATGCAGAAATATGGCCTACCCGATCTATGAATGTCCTTCATTAGAAGGTTATCTAGGGTATATCTATAGGTCTAGGTTAAAGGAAGGATTATGTCCTTGGCTTTGCTGATGTCCATGGGCGGTTATTCTTTCAAAAATATCAAGCCGCTTGCTCGACAGTCACTCATTGCAATTTAAAAAACCGGCTAAGTGCGAGTTGGACTCGCGCACGTAGGGTTCCGTACCACTGATTGAATGAAAAAAAATGAGGTAATTTGATTTATGACGTTTAAAAAAAACTACCGTCTAGATTTCATTCAAACCAATTTTCGTTAGTAGTTTGCATAATAATACACATCATATATTTTTTTCAGTTTTATCATGCCCATATTTTAGAAGTTGCGGGGGGGGGGGGGGGGGGACGACACTCATTTTACCACTTTGGAAGAGTCTCTCGCACAAACTATTCAGTTTAGAAAAAAAATATGTTAAAACCTCATTTTAAAACACCTACCCATTGATACCCCAAACGTATAGGTTTAATGAAAAAAAAAATTGAGTTTCAGTTCTATGTATGGGGACCCCAAAAATTTTGGATTTTTTTCTAATTTTATTTTAAAATCTTAATGCGGTTAACAGAATACACCTACGTACCAAATTTCAATAATATATCTCTTATAGTTTCGGAATAAACTGGCTGTGACATACGGACGGACGGACAGACAGACAGACAGACATGACGAATCTATAAGGGTCCCGTTTTTACCATTTTGGCTACGGAACCCTAAAAAGTACAGTAAAAGGGTACTCCCCACACTGGACTTTAAAAACACTGGTGGTTGCTCACGCGCCGTCACGCTATGCCCGCTATGTGGCTGAACCTTAATTGCGTTAAGCCATGTTTACGAGCGGTTAGATTTTATATAACCGGCAACCGCTAATGATTCCTGTTATAGATGATGAATCACTTGTAGCTGGAGCGCACATCTGTTGGGACCACGTAGGTGTACAACGTTCTATCTGTGTATTGGTCGTGTTGTTGCTACCCTTCAGATATTAAACTCATCTACGGCCGAATTCGGCCACAATTTAAACCTACATCACGAGTAGTTTATGCAGGTTTTGCGGCCACTGTGCTTAAATTGCTATTCTATAATGTATTACAAAGTACTACCTTAGTAGATTATCAACTCCGAGCTTTTTAATAATTGTATTGAGAAAGAAATTAGAAACTTAATTGCCATAAATTAATGAAACGGGTGAACTTTCACTGATTACGATGAAAACAACAGTAACAAACAATTAAGACGAAATTCCCTACTTGTTCTATTTTAGCCAATTAGTAATGAAATATACGTCTGCAAAAACGTAGCGATGTTTGTAAGTCATAACCCGGTCTAGTTTTACAATTAAGGCCAATATGTTACTAATGAGCAAGAACCTCTATTCTTTAGCTTTCCCTTTAATTAGTAACCTTATCTTCATATTCATCACATGACATGCAAAATAGAAGATTCTTGACCATTATATAATGAAATACCATATAGGTACACAACGAGAATAAATAACAAACATCCTTCTATTCAAACTTTTGCGTTCATAATATTAGTGGAATTTATCAAGATGCCTCGAATTACGTTGGGTTGTGGTACAAATTTTGGCTTTTCCGCACGCAATACAGCCAATTTTGGCGACATGTTTAAATTCCTCATGTGTCATTTTAAATATAAGGGAGATGAGGTCGTAACGGCAAAATGTCTCCGCGTGAGCCATGAATACAGATTCGTTGCAGGCAAACGTAAAGAGATGCTATTTTGTGGCAACCTTGATGTCTTTATGGCATTTCTGTCGTGTAATAGAGGCTGCGATTCAGGATTTTTGTACTTTACCACACGGTATAAGTAGTGTTGTTTGTATAAGATGAAACTACAAATTTTGCTTATTTTTATGGAGACTACGTACTTGTACCCCATTCCAACCCTTGTGTCGTAGAGTAAGACTTAAGAAATATCAGGAAATAGGCAACAGCGTTTACTTGCCAAGCGATGTGACAAAGGCAAATTCCCTAAATGACAATTATTACTCATAGACAATAGACAATTCAAAAACTCAACTGCGTCCAGCAGTTAAAAAAAATAAAAGGTTAAGAAAAAAACCAACTCGTTTCTGTTTTTTAAACGTAGTAGTTTACTGTCAACTTATTTAACTAAACAGCCGACGATGTTAGGAGACGGCATCTAGCTCTCGACATACACCATTTAAAAGCATCACCTACGTTGGTCAAATTTTTTGTACTTTAATTCTTTTCGGGCTTGACCACATTGATTCACTAGTTGCCTTTAAATAAAATTATCATAATAATTGAGTAGGTACATTATGCTACAAATGGCTGAATTTGGATTTCACTTTAGTATAGTCAGATTTAGGGCGGTCACATACCCACATTAGGAATTCCGATGCGGAATTCCGAATAGAAATACACGTTCGCAACAAAAATGCTCTACTTTCATATAGGTAAAATGCTGGAGCGGTTTTTATGCAAGTAGAGCATTTTTGTTGCAAATGTGTATTTCTATGTGATCGCTCTTAATTTATTTCCGTTCTTCTGAAGTCGGTCTGCATACCTTATTTGTAAAATTCTCATAAAAGTAATTCCAAAGAGAACAGAATAACGTAGCACAGTAAAACAAGCTAGCTTTACACATTTTATAAAGTACGGTGATGACTTTATGGTTCCCCGGCGAGTAATGGAGTGTCGCGATGCAAACATTTTTATTTGCATTTTACGTGATAGTATATTACGAGTACATGGTTGCATTTTTTATACCCACCTATATAAGAAAAAGTATAAGATCGCTAATATCTTATTAATTCAATCTAACACTAAGCTGGCCATATTATGACTCAGTTCATTAGGATCTTCGCTTTGAACCCATGTCTTCGGTTCCTCCTTGTCATAGCATATATATGAAGGGATCGACACTGTATTGCCTTTCGCCTCGCCGCATACGGCACATCCGATCCGTTTCTAAAATGATATTTGTGATGTGACCCAAAGACGGTCAACGCACAAACACGAAAATAGGTTGCATTCAAAAATATATCTCTCTAAATGGACTTAAAAAAAACTGAATCAAAAGCGCCACTTTATAGTGACCACTGGTCTTCCTTTCGAAAATCTATAGTTACAGACGTGATTAAGTATAGGCCGAAATAGAAGAAGTGCTTCGAAACCAAATCAAGGATGCAAGTTGATCAGCCTTGGTAACATTAAAGAATAGAGAATTTTATTTGCTAGAATGCGGTACATAATGCTACAGGTGTTAATAAAAATCTAGAACTAGACTCTAGACACATTCACACCTCAGAACATATTATGTAGATACATATTAAAAACTTAATAAAAATCCACGTTCCTAATTAAGATTTATTTATCCAAAATAACAAGCTATTACGAGTATAACTTAATATGGACTTCTTAAACAAGAATGCGTGAAAATACTAGATGATACGACATTATTGAATTCAATTTCATTGTTTAATTTGTTTCATAATACAAATTCATTTGTATGAAAAGTATATATAACTCTAAGGTGACTGACTGGCTGACTGATTGACTGACATAGTGATTTATCAACGCACAGCCCAAACCACTGGACGGATAGAGCTGAAATTTGGCATGCTGGTAGATGTTACAAACGTAGGCATCCGCTAAGAAAGGATTTTGATCAATTCTACCTCTCAGTGGATAAAATAGGGGATGAAACTCTATTCCACGCGGACGAAGTCGTGGATACAGCTAGTATTTTCTAAAAGTTGTTGTTTGATCTTGATATACACGAAACCCCGTAGCGTGATAGATTTTATCTAGTGATGTTCCTGATACAAGGCGTCCCTCTCAGCGCGTGGGTGCTCCCGAGTGCTTAGAGTTACTTATACATATCTGACGTGGGATGACATCGTGCCGATTTCTGCATTTGCACTTAGCCCTTCTAGTCTAGTTATTTACAAAAAAAAAAGCATATAAGTAAGTTTATCAGTTGTCTAGTACCCATAGTACAAGCTTCGGCTTAGTTTGGGGCTAGGTGGCGCTGTGTGGCCCAGCGTGGCATGTCTTGGGTTATTTATTTATTATTTAAAAAAATAACCCCTTTATCAGGTTGAACGGGTGAATTAGTATAAGGTTCAATGTAGTAGGTAAATCTCTGGAAGTAAATCTGATTCCAAAAAATCTTTTATCAATATTCAAATAAACCTTTTAATAAGTATTTTATACCGGGAAATGTAATAAAAAAACCAAGCCTATCAGATGGACAGTTCTAAGAAGGCGCGGGTAAGAGTCAATATTATTTTCTATATTATAAAAGTAAATCGCATTTTCCAGAAATCGATATGTTTAGAAAATTCTAAATGTTCAACTTTTCATTTCGAGAACGTTTGGCTGTCAGTTGCGCCCTTGTCTCGTCTCGCAAACAATAAGGTTTTAATTTAAAACAATTAAAGTACCTTATCTTTTTACAAAAGGTCTTTTTAGTTGTTACTAAACACGCTCATTCATAACTGAAATAATCGAACACTTTTGCGACTCAAGTTTGTAGGTGAGAGTGTACGTATTCTTCTACAACTAACGTAAAAATTGTGCATTGCAAATTCTATATTTCATATTTAAGCTCTAATTGCCAAAATAATGTCTATCAAGGACTATTTCAAGGTCATAAGTTAACCCTGGCACAAGAGGGCAGTCTGACCACTGACCACATTCCATCCAAGTGGTCACTTTTTCATTAACGTTAGTCGCTAGCTTTACATAGAGTCAGCTTAACGTGCACAGAGCATGTACCGTGCATCCCAGTAATCAACTTAACCCTCAAAGCTACATAAATTAATGCCAAAGGTAACGTGAGTAAATCGCATTCGGTACAACTAAAAGCAAAGTAGGTTTTAATCTTAGTATTCAACTTTAAAAGGTTCGATTTCACATGACTCTTTTGTTTTTCTTGCCATTGAAAGGTTTCTTCTATTTTCTTTTCCACGTTTAGCTGAATGAGTAGGAGGATGGGAAAGGGTGGCTTCTTTTGATTTTGAAAAGTTGTTTGTGTTTGTTCAAGGAACGTCGATAGCGGATCTTTTGGTTGCAGCTTTTTGAATGAATGAACAAAACGTCG
Organism: Conogethes punctiferalis; assembly: GCA_031163375.1. NCBI lineage: Eukaryota > Metazoa > Arthropoda > Insecta > Lepidoptera > Crambidae > Conogethes > Conogethes punctiferalis. The sequence goes on from CM062079.1 coordinate 10,739,944, forward strand.
TGGATTAAACAACCTTATTTTTAATATATACGGAACCTCATAAATAACCTGGAAACTGGCCCGATGGCCCATTTGATAGTGACTTCTGCCCTCTGAGTCAAGTGTTGTGTGTTCGATCCCCGCACAGTACAAACAAATGTGTGCATGAATATGATTGTTTGTATCGGTCTGGTAGGTGTTTTCTATGTATAATATGTATGTATTTATTTACAAAAATCAAAGTAAGTTTATCAGTTGTCTAGTACCCATAATAAGCTTGGGCTTAGTTTGGGGCTAGATGGCTTCAAAGCGGCGTTCTAGGTGCCCGTCGGCTCACTTAACATTTATACCATTGAGCCCTAGGTTCGATTCAAGTGACGACAATTTAAGGATCAAGTAAAAATTTGCATATCACTTTATGTACCTCCCTAAGATTGATTCAATTGACGTTAATAATAGAAGAGTAGGAAGGATGATTACACTGGTATGATTTGCTCAATATTCGTTTATTTATTATTTGTAAGAGCTTTTTGTTAACCGTAAATATAAGGAAACTTCTATATTTCTTTTCCTGATACAATCTAAGTTACAACTTAATATAAAATATGGGTCATAAAAATTTTACACTCCATAGTACCCGTCCTCAAACGTCTTCGTGTATTTTATAGTATGTGATGTCACACGGTCTCAGTCCGCGAAAGGAGGTCAAAAGTCGGAGGTCTCCATAAACATATGCACCTACGTAGTTACTTAGCTATTGTATTTGCTATTTTATACTACATAACTTTACTAGTAGTCTACGACTGTTAGCTTTGTTTAAAATGTCTTCATATTCCAGTAACAAAACAGAGTTTATCGTTTTGTCTTACTCTAATATCTTTGAATTTTGGATTTAATACGAAGCGGAATATCTTAGTCCTTAGGTTCCAGTTTAACAATACTTTCCTCGTGTGTGTAACGTCCACGTAAATATTACAAGTGACGACAGACCAATCACGAAATAGAAATTTCATGAATCATATAGAAAATTTTATGTGAGTGTCCATAATTTCGCATCCAAAGATTGACCGGACTAGGTGCCGGTTTAAAAATAACGGTTTACATAGAACATTCAAGTTGACTTAAACGCGTCTCCAAAATCGTTTCGATTTTACGGCTCCATCGAATATGCTACCCGTGAACACAGAAATAAGTCACAAGTAAAAAGTTTATTCGTAATTTATTCCAATGTGACACGAGTAAAAACTTTATTTCCGTCCGTAGCGAGCTGTGAAAATGTCAACTAGGCGATATCGCATGCATAAGTCGATCTTTCGCAACGCCACTTTTACTATTTCTATTTATAAAGTAAATACCAGTAGTTACCAGTGACGATATTAGAATAATTTAAATCAGGACACGTGTCTAACCTCCATTAAACGGTTCCTAATATTATAAAATAATTGTTCATTAATATATATTTACATTTGCTAATGTAAATTGAACTAAATTTACTTTTGCATAACATAATTCAGCATAAATAACATTAAACTGCTGACACTACTATCAAACCACGTCTTTAATTAAAGCGCTCGGCCAAGGTACACCAATCACATGGTCTCAAACTAAAATTTCACTTCTAAGTAGGAACAGCCTTATTATTTTAAAGTAGGCACCTGATCATAGCTAGTACTGAGCATTTCTCATAGATCGTAGGACGTTCGAACACTAATTGAACCCAGCATAATTTGGTATTAAGAAATGATGTGTAGTATATATGGTTATTAATTATAGTAATCACTATTGACCTTGAATCATGACAGCTTTCGTTGAATGGCTATACACTTGGCTGCTCCAATTGTATATCCATTCAATTATCATGTCTCCACTAAGTCTTTTTAACAGGGGAATGCATTAGGCACTCACTCCTCCTAGAAAAGGAGGACATACCCACTAAACCCTCCTGTGTCACCAATGGGCAGCAACTTGCAGGGACTCGGGTAGCGCCGAAGCATGCGACCACATCTCTGCCTTCCCTGGCTAGCCGCAGATAACAAGCGACCGGCACTCCTAGGCCGGGGAGGGCAAATACCTCTACTTCCAGCTTCTGGTGAGCAATAGGATGCTCCCCGGGTGGACCTCGTGCAACGGTGTGGCTGCACCCACCACACCGTCACGCCCCATTGAGCGGTTCGCGCCCCCGCGCTTACCACTCGCGGCACGAAGGCTAAAGGGCGTACGATGCGTTGTATGCCCTCCACACCCAGACCGGGGGCGGCGTAGAGCGGGCACGTCTACTGCTGCATCACGCTCTCTATGCCGCAAGAGTTGCGGCAGATTGACGTCCCCCGCGACAGGGATGAGGAGCGCTCATTGGCCAAGGCAGAGCAATGCCGAAGCGTATGCTCTGCCGTGTTCTCCGAGACTCTGTCACAGTGACGACATAGAGGATCGGGCTCTCTCTCGATCTTTCATAGGTACCATCCGAAGCATCCATGCCCTGTAAGGACCTGGGTCAGCCGGTACGTCACCAACCGACTTAACTAAGGCGATAAGACTATATCCAGCCTCGATAGCCAAGTGCGGGTTGATCGACTTCACACATAATGTTTTCACAGGTTTCCTTACGATGTTTTCTTTCCCCGTTAAACAAACGTATATATGAATTTCAGAAACCGATTGATACCTGGAAGAGTTTAAAACACAACACACCTACATGGAAGTCAACGGAATAAACCACTATGGTGAATTGATTCTAATCAATAAATAGATCTATCTATCTAATCAGATTAGATATTATATTAAGATTAAAACCTGTCTCAAATGTCATGACAGTTTGGATTGTGTTATCCGAAATAGGTCGTGACCTCCACATTAAATAAGAGAAAATTATAAGAATAACGAATATTTGCTTCATATATCCGATTGACCGCCCACGCGGTCAATACAATATTTGCTATAGGATGTAGCCAATAAACCAGAAATAACTGTTCAACGATTTATTCTATTCGAAAAACACGAGACAAAAGATACCAACAAAATTTGCCAAAAGATATTGACACAAAGACATATTGAGAACTGTTATGTATTTTTTTTAATTTTTGATCAATATTATATATTTCAAAGATAGCCCGAAACTTCTCCCGAATAAACTCAAGATAGATCTTTTTTAATAACAGCTTAGCTTCCACTACCTATTTGTTTTAAATAGAATTTAATATTTCACATCAGTGTAAGGAAGATTAATACGATTGACTTTCCAAATAAATTTAGCCTAGGAGCCTTCCGCCCCTCAAACAGCCCGGTAATGATTAACAAGGCCGTCCTATGATCGTAGTAATTTAGAAAAATAAAAAATGTGAATGTTAAAACTATTATTTTGCGAAAAAAGGATTTTTTTTTTGACAATATTACATTAAATACTATATTAATAATCCCGATGAAGATCACCCGATGGTAAGTAATAACCCATACACCGCCATATCATATCTTTTCTACATTGATAAGGTCCAAAAGAAGGTATCGTAATCACTTGTCATACGGAAATCAAAGCAAAGCCGTAGAAATATCAGTAGTAGATAGTTTTCTTACGAAATACTTTGAATGTTCAAGACTAACAGTTTGACCAAATGGAGCTTGTTACGTTCAAAGTCACATTGTAGAAGCCTAAAAGAAATTTGTTAAATTGTTCAGAATCAACCTGCCAGATGAGGAAAAAGCTATTGTTCTAAAATGGCCGGAAATAAATACCCAATGTATTTTATAGTAAGACACCATAGTGGTCTCCCATCATCTAAAAGCCATGTCTAAAAGAAAAGCCTTACATGCACTGCGGTAGCAGACAAGTAACCAAATCGATCATCTGTAAGTTACCACCAATATACTGACCTGAAGAATTATTCTAGTTAGACACCGACTGAAACCTAAACGCGACCGAAAATCACTTCATAGTAGGGGAGCCCAAGAGGGGATTTCGGGAGTTACTAAAGCGCGGCAGATTAACATATAGGGAGATACCTTGTACCCGATTAAATACTTCCACCAAACATGAGTCCCGTAAATGCGGCCGCCCGTCAAGGATAAAGGATCAGATTAGTAAAAAAAAGTTGATCATCAGAAATTCTTGAGCGCGTCAGATTAAGGTAGGGTGAGTTAGTTACATGCTAAAAAGTATATATTCCACTAATCTGACAATTTCCGATTGTCGTTAAGAAGTTACTGGGTTACAAACTTGTAAAAAAAAAACGTCATCTCGACTTTCTCGAGCGTGGCTAAATTTTTTTTTATTTTGAAGGAAATAATTCAACGTTCACAAAAAATATATAATCTGACGATTTCCATAAGCCGAAGTAAGGAAAACTAATTAATAAAGTTTAATGCGTGCAGCTACGTAATCCCTGTATTCCCCACTCCGCGTTTCTATTCCTCTCTCACTTTTTCTCTATCTATGACTCTCTCACTCCGTCCCCACTCTGGTTTCTGTTGCCATGACGCTATGACGCCAAAGATTTGAAAAAATAAAAATTTTCTATTGTCAGATTAGGCGAATCCCTCTAGATAATCGTCAGATTATGAGACAGCACGTCTAGGGTATATAGATGAACCATATATATCTTAATCTGACGCGCTCGAGTATTTCAAAATGGCGATTTTTTTTACACAGTTTAAAAATGGCCGCGAGTTTGGGTCACATCCAAATCGTCAGATTATTATATAAGAGCTTTTTTTTATGTTCACTTAACACCCCCTTAGAAAATCTGACGCGCTCGATTAAGTTTTTTTTTTTATCGATTTCAACCCTTACGTATGACTACCCCCATCATGGAAACAATCAGATTAACATACGTACATTTTCCAAAATACGTAAAACATTGATGCTATCAATATCTGACGCGCTCCAGTATGTCCATGCATCGGTTTTTTTTTACATTTTTGAAAATTTATAGCCGCTCCCCCCACCAATGAAAGAGTATATATTATATAACATTTTTTTCTTCTAATTATCTAAGCTTCGCAATCGAATAGGTCTCTATGATGCTCGAGTAAATCCCGATTTAGCATCCCGGGCTCCCCTACCATCACGTATGTTATGAAAAATAGACGAATGCATCATACAATATGTCCGTTTATTTATTATGCTGTGACGTTACGATCATTATGAACTGTATGGCCTCGTAAAGTTATCCTGGTCGTTGGTTTAATGACGTAGAGGTCTATCAATGAAATCAGGTTATCGTTACAATGATGCATGACATCAAAACCAGGGATGCGTCAAAATGTTTCAATATTTATGGATATTTGGACAGCGCTTTAGTATTTGTTCCTTACTATATTTTGATTCAGGGTAAATCCTCCAAATATTTGCCTAAAGTAAGAACTAGAGAGGCCCATGTCCAGCAGTGGACTGCGATAGACTAATGATGATTATGATATTTTAGTACCTTACCGTACCTTCGTATATTTAGATGTTATAGCTTATTAGTAAGAGAAAGATCTAATGAGGTGCAACTTTTTCCTTGTGTTTTGCATGGTAAAAGCACATTTATCTCCTATCACAACTAAAGATTCCCTCGAGATAACTGACCTATAATCATTTATTTAACAGATTTCCTTAAAAAATTAAATTTTCATCGATACCTATAACAATTTCGTTGTGTATTGTTTGCGCGTGTGTGTGTTTATGTGTGTGTGTGTGTGTGTTCGAGTGTGTGTGCGTTTAAGTCAGCGTTTTTAGTGCTTAAAGCAGTCAAATTAAGTTACTCCAGATCCATGACCATGATGTTACCATGTTCCTTAAAATTGATGCAATTTACAGTGATTGTATTAAAGACAACGTCTAATTTTAATAAGAGCTTGGATTGTCTAAACGTGATAATAACTTAACGTTCATTGTTACATTCCCAATAGCAACAGATTAGTTAAACAATAAAACAGCTCAAACACTCGCCGATTTTCATTCGGCAAAAAGTAAATAAAAACTCGATTACAGCAGCTTCCAAAGATTTATATTCGTACGTAAACATTTGCGTCGTGTATAAAAACACCGTCCGGTATAGCTATTGTTCGCCGCTTGAATCCGAAGAAAGGCTATTTTACACTTAACGCACTGCTTCTGCGCTTTCGTGAGTTATAGCCCTATTATTCCGCAAAGGACTTTAATGGCATTCGCTTAGAAAAAGTGGCCGAGTTGAAGTTATTACATGATTTTTTGTATGTAGGCTAATTCGGTTTATTTCTATAGCGCGTCGCGGCGCGGCTCTCTCGCTTGCCCTATTCCCAATATTTTTTGGGCTTCATATTTTTTTTGCTCTACCGACGTGTTTATAAGCACGTGCGGGCGATACTTCGTAATAACACAAAAACAAATATACCTCTGTATTTAGTACAAAATCGGGGACGTGGTAACCTGAACGTGGTAACCTGAGCGTAAATTAATCACTTCATATTGTTTATCATATTATTTGAGAATGAGGGTTTATTTTTCGCTTGTTACGTGTTTTTGACGAACATTTACAATATCATTGATGTAATTCTTTGTAGAGTAAAGAAGCATGAATATTTAAGCAGGTTTAATGTCGTTATCGAACAATGGTAAGTATATGTATATTATATGCATATTATAATATACATATAATATACGTGCACGATGAAAGACCTTCTCGAGGCGACGGATCGCGGCGTCCAAGTCGCTAAGTTTTGGATGGGTTCTATATGATTATGATTGCCATTGACACGAAAAGAAGAAGAAGAATATATGTAAGGGAGCCTACCTATCACCTTTTCGCTCCAAGCCATCCTCACCTGCCCGTGGTGCATCCTGCCGAACAATAAACGAGGCTCTGGCAAACCGACTGGTGGCGGTAAAACCATAACGATAGAAGGTGTAGCTAAATACCAGAGGCCGATGACGGGCAGCAGCGTCACCGGAGCAAGAAGCTACGCCCTGCGATCGCCAACCCGCCTGCCCAGCGTGGCGATTATGGGTATATCCTCCAGAAGTTTGCCCTAGGTGGCGAACAGCTGAAGAGACCTATGTCCAGCAGTGGACTGCAATAGGCTGATGATGATTATAATAAGGTATGAATGTGATAAAAAATATTTTATGTGCAACTCAAACTATACCCATACTAAATACGATAATAATAACTAAAATGGCTTTCTAGTTACAGAGGAATAGTTATTTTTTCCATACTGTTTCATTTATATATTTGGATTTCAATGGGAAATTAATGCGTCTCCTTCGAAACTTTGAAATCAGTAACAATAGAAGTATTGGTTGGCGATCACTGATGACCCTACGGCAGTCAACGTGTTAAGCGGTTATGCATTACCAAGCGTTACAGTTTAAAAAATTGCATAAATTCAGAATTTTATTAATTAATGACAAAGATTGGAGAGCACCCAAAGCCCGTGTGCCGGCGTTCCAAATTAATGAATATGAATGAGTTAAAATTTCGTCGCATCCCCTCCATACGTAAATATAATAAATATCAGACAACATCACATACATTGCTCTAATCCCAAAGTAAGTAGCTTAAGCACTTGTGTTATGGGTATCAGAACAACGAAGGTACCACAAATAAATACTTAAATACAAATATAAACACCCAGACACGGAACAAACACAAGAGTTCATCACACGAATGTTTGTCCCGGGTGGGAATCGAACCCACGACCCTTGGTTCAGAAGGCAGGGGTCACTACCAATTGAGCCACCGAGCCAGTCAAAATACGTAATCACTTGGGCTCAATGACGTGTTTTCCTTGTTCGTGTTAAAGTAGCTAAGTATTTGCATCTCATGCATTGATTGCGCACATTGTATCGGAAAAGTCCTACTTCTTATCCAAACATATTTGTTTTGTATTTGTGAACGCGTTTTGAATAAAGTTATGTTTTGGCCATTGCTTTTGAGTTATCCTAACTGGGTAATGTATTTTTTTAATATGCTTAGTTTACGTATATAATTTTAATTAACAATATTCTTTCTTGGATTTACTTGTTTAGGATTCGAGTGTTCTAGCTCGCTTCGCTCGTGCTTACAATGAATCACTATGTTATTTAATAATTATTTAAAATTTGAATTAGATCTACATACTCGTTCATCCCTAACTATATTAAAGACATTCCGAATTACAGTCAGCTCTCAAACAAGTAGGCTTAGTTCTGGGCTAGATTAAAAAATACCCTAAAAAGCTACCTTTAAACTTTTACTATCCTACAATAAAATAAAGAACACACAAACAAACTTGAATTTCTTATTTTACGGAAGTAAATTGATGCAATCTAAAAATCTATATACGTAAAGAAATAATAAGATATTTAATGTTTCTATTATATTAGTTAAGTTTCGATTTAGCTTTTATTTATTATTTTTTATGTAAATTATCTGTAAATAGCTCACGTGTTTCTTGTCTAAAAATATTTTTTCATTTTTAATGTAAATAAATAAACATGAGATACTTGCCTTACAAAACCAGCTAGTTCCGAGTTTGGCAAGTGTCACTGAGCGATGTGTCGGAAGACGGGTGGCGGGCGGGCGCGGCGCGGTGCCGACTGGCTGTTGCGCGCCGCGGGAGCACACTGCCGTTCACGTCGCGCGCTCACGCCGCTACGCCGCCGCAGCTACGCGCTACGGACACTGCGAGATGCTACGCGAGCTAGGTATCTTGATCTAAAACAGACGCACTCAACCTTTTTAAGGGAACCACACAGCTTCTGGTCGCAAGTAAAAATGTATTTATTAGGGTAAACTTCGCCGCGTGCTCACGCCGCTACGCCGCCGGAGCTACGCGCTACGGACACTGCGAGATGCTACGCGAGCTACGTACCTCTTGATCTAGAACAGACGCACTCAATCTTTTTAAGACAATTAAATGCGGATTTTAATTATTGCTAAAGGTCTGACTTAAAATTTCGCCACCATTTTATAAAAGTCTGTTATATTTGAAACCCAATATCCACACATGCGACGCCGCTGGCACAACTAGTATTTAATATTAGAGTAAACTTCGCCGCGTGCTCCATGCCGCAACACCCACGCCGCCGCCGCCGCCAAGCACTACGGACAGTGCGAGATACGTGTCGCACTACGGACAGTGCGAGATACGTGTCGCACTACGGACAGTGCGAGATACGTGTCGCACTACGGACAGTGCGAGATACGTGTCGCACTACGGACAGTGCGAGATACGTGTCGCACTACGGACAGTGCGAAATGCTACGCGAGCTACGTGTCTCTTGATGTAGAACTACTGGTCGCAAGTAAAAATGTATTTATAATAATAGGGTAAACTTCGCCGCGCGCTCACGCCGCTACGCCGCCGCCACTACGCGCTACAGATACTGCGAGATGCTACGCGAGCTACGTGTCTCTTGATCTAGAACAGACAAGGTTCACTTAAAAACTAGGTATAATGAACATCTGTTGTATAATTAAGGTGGTCCTATCGCAATATTAACGTTAACAAAAGAAAATGTTTTGAGGTCATAGCAGACGTGGTAAAATTATTAGGTGTAGGGGAGTAACCACCAACCGCATTAATCAAATTCTAAGCGGTACCCAAAATATAATCTTTTATTATGACAGATAAAGAGATCATGAGCCACGATAGCCACCATAATCCGTTAATGGTGACCCGTCAATGAGACTCATATTTGAATAATAAATTGGGGAACCGATTTGTGGTCTGAATAAATGAGGCTTGGCATCCTTTTGATATTAGGAATTTGTTTATGTAATATGTAAGTTTCTTGACGTACTTATATACTTAGTTTAATTAAGGCTTGATTACAAGGCCACTCACTTCACTTTCCTTGTAATACAGAAATGATGCTTAGTGGTAATAATGGTTGACTGGCGAAAATTCTCTTAGAAGCGTTCACGGCCAATGACGGGCAGCAGCGTCACCTGAGCGAGGACCTACGCCCTGTGATCGCCAACCTGCCTGCCAGCGGGGCTATTATTGGTAAATCCGCCAGGTGTTTTCTCAAAGGCGCGAACACCTGGAGAGGCCTATGTCCAGCAGTGGACTGCGATATGCTCATGATAATGATGAATGGGCTAGATTGAAATATCAACATGTCAAGGTGTGGCAAATCATCATCATCATCAGCCTATATCGCTGGTCATAGGCCTCTCCTAATGTTCGGCACTTTGATCTATCCTGGGCTTCTCGCATCCAGCCAGCACTTGCCAGCCGTCCTGCGCAAATCGTCACTCCACCTGGCCTGAGAGCGTCTACACTACGTTTGCCGAGACGCGGTCTCCACTCGTCCAGAACTCGTTTACCCCAACGGTTATCGGTTCTGCGGCTGATGTGGCCAGCCCACTGCCACTTTAGCTTACTAAACCGGTGAGCTATGTCGGTAACTTCACAGCTTACTAACTCGGTGGCAAATCACATGAATATTTTTACGGAAATCTAAAATCAAATACCTACATGATCTACAATCGCAAGATCCGCCAGGCAAAGGATCGCTACGCGACGGCTGAGTAGAGGCATTACGCGTCACGGCGCCTACGCGTTCATGTATGTAACGCGAATTTTACATCTCCTCGCTCACGACTCGACGCCTTTCAGTTTAACTTGTGCGAACTATTCAATCTGTTAATCGATTCACGGATAATTCAAGGCTGGCCTCGCTGGGATGGATATCGCATTAATTCGTTACATTTTGGTAACTATGAATAAATTATGTGTATTGTAGGGATACTTACCATTATAAAAAATGGAAATATACTTAATATTTGTCAGCAAGTTTCTCGGTCGGTTTTATTGGGTAGGCGCGCTTAATCCGAGGCTCCAACGTCGCTTAATATCAGGCTAGGTTGGGGATCAAGCGTAACCCATTCACTTATAAAAAAAAAATTGGTGGACAGCGGACGCAGGTAGTCTTGGATTGGCACGGTGAGCCAAATGAGCCATCGGGCCAATGAGGTGATAAAGATGAACGTATTTACCCTGAAGCTACCTGATATGTGACGAAACATTAGAGCCTCACATAATTGTCAGATACACGGTTAGTTAATATATTAAGAAATCTGACTTTATTATTTGATGATATCTATTCATAAATAAAACAAAGCATTCATTTAATCGCAATGAAAAATAGTAAGTAACTATCGATTTCATTTCCTATTCCTCTCTGTTTTAAAATCCGCGGTGGAGTCATTAATGGCTCTGACAATTTAAGTCTAATCTAATCTAAGTACTGTACTTATATGAATGAAGACGATGTACTCGTACATGTTATATTCTATTTTATCGAATGTCAGGCAGGACAGATCCGATAGACAGTTTTCAAAAAGGCCGTTAGTCATAAAAAATTATAAGTAGGTACATCACTCACACTTCTAAAATAATAAACTTATGGACGTACGATACCCTGAGGCGAACAAAATTAATAAGTAGATTAAAAATTTACGGATTTCGATATATTTTTGTTTCAGAATTTCAATATGCGGCATCGATGGCCCTCGGGAACTTTGTGCCCTAGGCAGTAATAACAGGCCGTAATTTTACACATAAGTTTATAAATAGTGATATGGTACAAGTGTAATATTATTATTGTTTCTAACTAACATATCGTCGCTGCGCGTGCAATACCGCGGAAGAGCACTTTGTTAATACCGCGTAACAGCAAAAGGGACAAAATTGAAATATCGCGCAAAATGTAGGTAAATGACAGATAATATTATGTTTTTTCTGTCTCCTGTAAATTCGCGAAAACGCAGATACGCGGTTTTTACAAACTGCTCTTTCGCGTTATTGCACGCGCAGCGACGATATAATAAATTGACTAAATATTTAATTAACTAAATAGTACATAGATCTTAAATGACACGGTAAAATCATTAGCCTTAATGATTAATGTAACTTCAATTAAAAGAGAATTAAGTTAAATAAAACCATAATCTGACTTTTTAAATGATTAATTTCCATCATATATGTATAAAATATTTATATACAACTGTTGTGTTATCTTATTCACGGGTCATTATTATTACGAATCTATTCACATCATTTAGCAAAATTGGTTCAGTGGTTTAGGCGCTACGATTAAACATATGTGCATAAACTGCCAAAACCTTATGGTTTTGGCAGTCGACGATAGGTAGGGACTTATGTCCCTTCCTATTTCGCCGTAGTCCAAAGACAAGTATTTCAAAAATATATTTTTAATTTAAAATTATCAAAAATATCTAAAGCCCTAAGTAAACCCCAACGGAATGTTCATTAAAAATAATGTTGCTTAAACTGCTCTTCATAATTGAATTGTTTATCATAAAGAGCAACTACCCTTGTGAAGCTGCTATAGCATTTGTAGCAACAAAGTTTGAGCATTAGCTCAAACTGGTAAAAAATGGTAATTATACCATTTTATATCTGACAAGATTTGAGCGATGAGCAAAAGTAAAGCACGTTTTTAAGACGAAACTTCGCTACAAGGTGATTTCACAAAGACCACTCATCTCTGACTAATCTAACTATCGTCGTTAGTATTGGAGTTTGAACAGAAAACAAAATATATATTTAAGAACTCTGTAGTCTCCATATATACTGGTAGATACATGTTAATGTAAATTATTAAGGCAAACGAAACATTACCCACATTTTCATATTTAACTGAACCATTTACATAAAATTAGAACATTAAAATTTGTTATGATTACAATAGATTAGAAGTAATAGTACCTTAAAGGTTTATTACTAAAAACAAGTCCACAACTGGGTAGGTGCATTTTGAAACGCAAATAATGAATTATTTAATGGAAATTCTACTCTCACATAATTCATTAACCCACAACATTACCATATTCCGAGGGTTTAGCTTAATAGAAAAGTGTCGTATAACTACGAACACTTAACAATTTAACTACATCAAGCAAATGAATTCTTGCAGTTTAAAATTAATTACCCACCAGACCATATTAATGGTCGCGTTGTAATTCAGAATTAAATTAGCGTTGCCCATAAGAAAGAAAGTTTATGGTCCACATTTCTTTGTAGTTAGCTGAAAGAAAAACTATGTTGGTCTATTTCACTTGTATAAAAACGACCAAAACTAAAAAGCGATAAATAACGTAAGTAATTCTATCCTTAATACATATTATGTGTATAACTATAATTATTTAAATATTACAATTATCACTTATTTTTGGAGTCGGTGCCAGCCTCTAGGTACCTAACGTAGACTGTTGTTGTATGACGCGCGCGGCCGGCAAACACGACAATATACATTTATTTGTTGGCTGGCACCGACTTCAAAAATAAGTGATAATTGTAATATTTAAATAATTATAGTTATACACATAATATGTATTAAGGATAGAATTACTTACGTTATTTATCGCTTTTTAGTTTTGGTCGTTTGTGTTTTTTTGAAGTCGGTTTAATTTTTTTTTAAACTTGAATAAAGGCTAATTAATGTCCTTAAGAGTTTTACTTAGGAATGAAAAAAATTGATTTAAGTCAAGTGAAGACTATTGCGATCTAGAATCAAGCAAATCACTTACCAAATCACCTGTCCTATTAGCCCTGCATAAGTACATACTACTACCTAGTTTCTTTAACCAATGGCAGTACTGTTCCCTAACTCCTAACCGTTAAGTAGTTCTGTGGCTTCATCATCAGCACCAGGTGTTGACGCCCGGAAGCATATACCTGAGTAAAATATGATTACGTAACAAAATCAACATATGAGCATACAATTTTCGGTTGTTGCCCTCAATTTCTCTAGGATCCCATCATCAGATCCTGACTTGGTGATAATGGGACCACCTCGGAAGTGTCCTCTGTCGAACAAAAGAAAAATTTTTGAAATCCATCCATAATTGACGGAAATATCGGTGAACAAACATAAAAAAAAAATAAAAAAAAATATTATACATACAGATGAATTGAGAACCTCCTCCTTTTTTCGAAGTCGGTTAAAAATACATTAAGTTACAATGTGGCACATGTCTAATAAGTAAATGTGGCTACAAAACGACACGGGTGGACAAACAGGGTGTCTCCATAAAAATGTAGTGTGGTAATAGTAAAATACCTGGAAACGTTAACAATGATGTTCAGTTGTTTTTATGAAGTTATTTAGGTAGTTCTTTATGTACCTAACCCCGGTATTAAATATTTTTCGAGTCAATAGCTAGCATACTGAACCTTTCTTTCGTTAAGCCCCTTGTACCATGTAGGTAATGGTAGTTTTAGTAATAATAAGGTTTTTTCATGTGCCAATTTGCAACCTCCGAGGTTCATGCATCTTCGAGTTTCAGTTCATCTACAAATAAGCCAAGACATCCTCTTGTCTGAAAACAGTCATTGGGGAAAACTAAATTTGTAATATTAGCCAAAATAGGTACACTAGACGAAATCAATTGCATATTAAATTCAAAGATGTTTCCTTTTGAACTTAAACCCTTTATTCGCCTTTACATTGATTTTTACTGAATGAGCTTTGTTTTAATATCTGTTCAATAATACGCGTCGCAGATTTTTTCATTTTGTCTGCCATCTCTTTGTGCGTTATTCTCTCTTCCGTTTGTTAATCAAAACACCAACCACATGTTTACCTCTACTTGTTATTGTTACAGGGAATATGTCTGAATGGCGTGAAATTCATAGACAGAGAACTGATTCTTTCTTATTTTTCATTGTATTTGAAATCTAAATTGGATTTGTCTATTTCTTTGTGTATACTAACATTTGTACCTCACGACCGCTTAACATCAGGTGGAGTGAGATCATACTGATCGCTCTTTTTATAAAAAAAAAACTACAACACAATTGATGTTTATAAAGGTAACGGAATCATTCGACCCAAATCAACTGAATGATTAAGAATTAGTTGTTTAAAATATTTAAAACAAAATACTAACTAATGGAAACATAACAACATGGTATCAATGGCATAGATTTATTTTAATGTAAAGCTAAGCAATCTCAGAAAAAAGTAATTAAACCATGAATTCATCAGCATATAAATGAAAGGTGCACATGAAGTTTTTAAATAAAAGTATGCCTTTATGCCCCGAAGTGTCGGTTAACCAATCAAAATGCAAATGGGCTCCCGCGATCGACTTACGAAAGGTGCATTTAAATTTCATTATTAATTGCAAGATGCTGAAATTGCGGTCAAGTAAATTTAATTCCAGCACTGTCTCGTTTTCTGTATGCAGTGCACTGGACTATATTCGATATGTAGCTGACTGGTTATTGCTAAATAACAATAGTTATCATATCTATACATACACTGTACCTACATACATATACGCTACCTGACAGTGATCCGGAATCATGCGCTTGAGGCTACGATACAAAAGTTAAACCTATATATATAGATGTTCAACATATATACTGCACAACCTTTAAAAAAATCAGAAAAGGTATTCCAGATTATCTTGTGGTACAATCTAGGCGGTCTTATCGCTAGCGAACGATCTCTTCCAGACAGCCTTCAGGTAGAGATAGTGTAATTTTCTGAAGAGAGGGTCACAAAGCGTCGTGCTAACTGTCAAATCAAATCAAATCAAATCATTTATTCGTGATTCACAGGTATGTCATAGATCTAATTATATTAACAACGTTGAGGTACCACTGCGATCTGCCATTTCGGCATACGAAAGTTTAGGATTACAATACAATATTATATTATTAAAATTTATGTTATTACATTAAAATAAAATATTTAAATTATGTCAACATTAGAAGGTCAGAATATTGGATTACAATGGTGTCAATCTTTATCACAAAAGAATGTCAGATCGATGAAAATGGGTGAAATCTCAGTCAATAAATTAATTAATAATTTAATACATTATAGTTAAATTCTTGTGTCAAAGTTAAAGGAGCCTTTATTTAGATTCAAGAAATTCATTGACTGAGTAAAACGCATTTGTAACCAAATATCGGTATAGCTTTTGCTTGAAACTGATGAAGTGATCGCATTCTTTGATAGTATCGGGAAGCTTGTTATAAACCTTTGGCGCCATTACAAACACACTTTTGGCATACAATGCCGTTTTATATGGAATGTGTAACAGAGCACAACAATGTACGATTTCGTTTTCTTGGAATCATTCTAAACAAAGCCGACTGTTGCCTAACAAAAACTGCTAATTCAAATATGTATAGAGAAGGCATAGTTAGTACATACATTTAATTCTCGGAAGTACATTCTGCAGGATTCTGTTTTTTTAAGTTTGCACATTGCGCGAATGCATCTCTTTTGACATTTAAACACTTTTTGCCAATTAGTTGCATTGCCCCAAAATATAATAGCATATCTCAACCTAGATACCACAAATCCATGATAAGATGTGAGCAACGTCGCAAGACCAACTTTTTTCCATAAGAGGTAAAGGCAGTATGATGACTGTGAAAGTTTTTTACATAAAAGCTCTATGTGGCTCTGCTATTTTAAATTATCATCAATATGCAAGCCGAGGAACTTTGTGGTTGAGGTCGTTTCAATAACTCTGCCATTGTGTACTATTTGGTCAGTTAATTTTTTGTTACATCTTTGTGTAAATTCCATAATTTTTGTCATGTCATTAATTACACTAATTTTCTTATCTTTTCTTTCATATTTCTTTTGATCAATTCAGTAACTCTGTACTTACTTACTTTTGTATAAATTCACCTTTTATCAATATTTAAATATCCTATTTTCTTGTAATCCAGTATCATTTCTGTATACGTTTTTGTTTTTCGATCCCTTTATCTCCGTAACTTAATTCGATAAGCTGCACATTACTTAAAGCGGTTCAACTAAATGAGGACTAAATGCAAAATGCGAAAATTAAACGGTTCCGTCCAAACCTTATCTTCCGCTAACTGTGCACTAAGCTAGGACGTGCCCGACATCGGACCTCGATTAAAGCCCGTCACACATGCAATAGGATACATTTTCAATTTCTCAAGCAATATAATTATCTCATTTCTCAAGAATTCGTTGGTAAATAATTTCGATGCGTTTGTAAATAGGAAATGAGTAAAATTTTCATTATATAAAATAACTAATAGGGATGTAAGGGAGCGACCTATCATCTTTTCAGTTCAAGCCACCTTCATCTGCTAGTGATGAATAACGAATAACGTTCTAGCAACCGAGTGATGGGGGTATAATGATCACGATTGAAGGCGTAGCTAAATACCACAGGCAGATGACGAGCAGCAGCGTTAACGGAGCGAGAAGCTACTCCCCGCGATCGCCAATCCGCCTGCAAGGGAAATATCTATAGATTTTTCCCCAAAGTTGTTGCCACTGAACTAGAGAGGCCTTTGTTCAGTAGTGGACTGCGATATGCTGGGATGAGTTGTCAGGATTACTACCTACATAGCGTCAACTTTCTACCTTTCTTACATTTTTTTTTATTGTACGAATAGGTAATTTATATGTAATTAGATCTTTTTATTTTCATTATGCAGTTATTTTAACCAATTGACATAAATGGACAGAAATCTGATTTTGTTTGGTGCGTGGTGCGCCCTTTCGCAAGTTGATACAGCACTACTGACTTTTAATGTGACTTTTAAAACACGGCTCAGCTGTACCCATTTCGGTCTTAGTGCCCAAATGCTCAAAACCATCCCATGCGACGAACTTTTAATCTAATTTCCAACGCTAGGTATTTGCTTTCCCGGAATGCAGTCGATTGTAATTTTTGCAACGCTAAGTAAGTTTTGTCTGCGCGTTTTTATGTACTTTTATGTAATGTGTAAATTAAATAGATGCCTGTATAATAGACGATCTTATGAGATAGAGGTATTTGAATCAAACATGTTTAGACGTGCAAACGTACGAGTACTAGTAATTTGTTTGTGAGAAAAAAGTGTTTGTATTTGAAAATAACCTAAGTACCTATTATGTGGGATGTAAGTCATCTTTTCGCTCCAAGCCAACCTCGCCTGCTCGTGGTGAATCTTGCCGAATAACAAACGAGGCGCGGTAGCGGTATTATAACCATCACAATTGAAGGCGTAGCTTAATACCACAGATGGATGACAGGCAACAGCGTCATCGGGGCAAGGAGCTACGCCCTGCGATCGCCAACCCGCCGGCCCAGCGTGCCGATTATAAGTCTCCAGATGTTTGCCCTATGTGGCAAACAACTAGCGAGGCCTATGTTTAGCAGTGGACTGCAATAGGCTGATGATAACCTTTTTTATTTGGAAAGACAAATGATACGAAGACAGAAGAGTAAGATAGCGTTATCGAATGTTTTTAATTTCTTTAGGTAGACAAGGTAGCTTTAAGATGACAATCGACAAACGTTACATAGTCCATTATTGAAGTCTATCAAGCGAGATGTCTGTCGCTGGCAGCGGTATTCGAAGACAACGTGACCGACCATTGTGACTCGAATAATCACGTTGTTTTAATGCTGCCCTAATTGACAATAAAGGAAAATAAAGCACAGAGAGAAAATTTTAAAATATTTAGCCATGGTGACAATTTTAGGTACCTACTTGCCTTGCGTTTTTTCATTCATATGCTAATATTTTTTAATAAACGGCTTCCTGTCGCCTGATGGAAACCGAAAAAATAAGCCACGTTACTGCGGCAACTAACAAGTAATCAAAACAAAAAATATTAGTTATATCTAATTCAAACCAAATTCAACTATTTTAATCTGTATCTATTCCTCCATTTCACCGTAGTCCTCGACTTAGGAAAAATCGGCAGAAATCATAATGGCTTTATGTACACCGTCAATAGTACCTTCTACCTACTATACTTTATATTCAAGATCATTGATTGGTTTTCATCTCCATTTTAGTCGATGTGCCGATTTAGCATTGGTGCGTCAATGCAATTACGTTACCTTAACGTTATATAATGGCTAAAGTATATTACCATGTCGCCAAAAGTATTATTATAATTACGTCATTTCAATGTTCAAAGTATGATAGACATTGAGTGCCGTTTATGTGAACACCATAACGTTACACTTCGGTAACATAGAAATCTATAAATAGCATAATGTAGATAACATGAAACTATTATACCTACTTGACTGCTTGTGGTTAAAACTAGTTAACATTGTACTAATTTAGGTTGGGTACTAATTTAGATTAACATTGTAAGCGGTTTAACGAGATTATTGGATCAGAATAAATCCTACTAATATTATAAATGCGAAAGTTTGTTTGGATGGATAGATGGATGGATGAATGGATGTTTGTTCCTCTTTCACACATTAATTACTGAACGGATTTTAGTGAAACTTCACAGTAATATAGCTTATAAGTTGGATTAACACATAGGCTATGATTTATACGAATATTCACGCGGGCAGAGCCGCGGGCAGCAGCTAGTTATTTATATTCAAATATGTCTCAATTTAAGTGAAATAAAAAAAACAATAACCTACTTAGTTCATTGTTGTTAAATTACAATTAGCGTCTAGGTAGTGTTCCGCTATCGTTTTATTGGAAATGGGCGGCAATCTCTTCATTATCAAGATTTTATCACAGATCACTAGAAAGAATTAATAAACTAGAAAGAAAGAAAGAAGTGAATAAACTATCTGATTCCATAGCAACTTTCCTTCAAAAGTTCTAACTCTGATTTCACGCGTCATCAAATAAGTGCCAGAAAGCGTGAAGTGAAAGAAATTGTCTGAATATTTAATCTAATTCTTCAACTACGTCACGACATTATCTTTCTTTTGTTTATTGGTCTGTTCTTATAGACAGGTATAACGCAGTAATTTTGATATCAAGTGTTCAAAGAGACACTTTAAAAGCAGTTGGCCGTTGCTACCATCTAGAGCGCTGACTTTCTCTTACACGCCACGACATAACACTCCTAGAGTAGTTAAGTCGTCGCTTACATAATAAACCTATCCAGTAATATTAATATGGTATAGGTTAGGTAGATATACGTATGTGAAGCGCATCTAATGATCAATTAACAGTTGAATATCGCAGGATAATTTCAACCAAATCCCTTATACATAGTAACTATTTCAAAAGCTTTTAACGAACGTGTCTTAGATAATTTTAAAATATTGAACCATTATTTAAAATTCATTCAGTGATCGAGAGAAAGTAGAAAAAAATAATAGCGGAATTGCATCTATAATTAAATACTTGTATCTAATAGCTTATAACATAATTTAATATTATTTATGTAATTGTATGTCATTCAAGTAAAATGATATATTTTATTCCTGTTAAGTTTTAATCGATCTATACACATTTTCTCAATTAAACAAAGCTTTTTACGTAGGCATTTCATATGATATTGTGTTTTAGTTGTTATGGACCAAAGATCACCTCTAGCCTCTAGCTTGGTACCACCAGTCGTATCAAAGTACAAACTCAGATTGTTCAAGTTATCTATCTAATTATAGAACCTTTCTATTAATAAGTTTTACTTGATATTACCAATTTGAACAACTTAAGTTTCGAGAGTAGACCACAAATCGACAAACTTGCCGTGAGACGCCTCTCAATGTAGTAGAACGACGCACGACATAAGTGGATCCGGTGGAATGAAGGCTCAACATTTATAGTTTAGAAGACACGTTGAGCTACGACTAAATTGGTCTCGACCTCTTCATTCATGAAATTACTGTCAAACTCTGTTATTGAACCCTGATTCTAAGCTGCAAACTAGGGTCCAACTATCGACACTTTAAGAAATAAAAACCGTTTATTATTTATGGACGTCACAATATATATGTCACCGGAAAATATCGTAAGTTGATCAATTTCCTAGGTAGTTGATTAACTTCCGGAAAATAATAAACGGCAGTTGAAATGTATTATTTAACGTATGTATTTTAGTAAATTGATCATTTTACGGAGTCTTGCCGTAAAATCATCCGACGATGAGGTGAACGTTGATTGGTTCAATGGCTCAGGTGGCGTTATCCCGGCGACCAATCAGGGAACAGTGTATTAAGTTACGGGTAATAGTGCATCGTTAAATAGTACATTGAGCAACGATTGGCCCATTTGAGGACGATTTTACTTGTGTCAAAATCGTAAATTATTAAATGACTGTTGAGAAATTGATCAACTAACTGAAATCCATTGCGTTAAATAATACATTTCAACTACCGTTTGTTATATTCCGAAAGTTAATCAACTACCTAGGAAATTGATCAACTTACGATTCTTGCTACTTTCCGGTGACATATACAATGAATACATAATATGTACTGATGCTAATACACAAAGATGAAGACAGAAGATGGGTGATCTAAAAGACGTCCCCCGAAAACCTACACTTATACTTGTAAACTGGAACGACGTCCCAGCCGCGGTGTTTCCTGATCGCTACGACATGTCCTTTTTCAAACGAGGTTTAAAGAGAGCTCTCTTCTCACGGTAGGTAGCGGCATTGCTGTGCCCCTGGCATTGCAGATGTCCATGGGCAGCGGTTACTGTTTAACATCAGACAGGCCGCTTGCTCGTCTGCCACCAATAAGCAATAAAAAAAAATAAAAAAAAAACTTATAGGTAGTAGGTAGGTACAAGGGAAATCCTTGGATTGAGACCAGGTGGCTGATGTGAATATTATTATATATTAAAAAAACATAGGTGTGAATTAACTTATATTTATTTATTTATATTGCGCTAGATTTTTAACCGACTTCGAAAAAAGGAGGAGGTTCTCAATTCGTCTGTATGTATAATATTTTTTTTTTTTTTTTATGTATGTTCACCGATATTTCCGTCAATTATGAATGGATTTCAAAAATTTTTCGACAGTTCGACAGAGGACCCTTCCGAGGTGGTTCCATTATCACCAAGTCAGGATCTGATGATGGAATCATGGAGAAATTGAGGGCAACAACCGAAAATTGTATGCTCATATGATGTTTTTGTTACGTAATCATATTTTACTCAGGTATATGCTTCCGGGCGTCAACATCTGGTGCTGATGATGAAGCCACAGAACTCCTTAACGGTTAGGAGTTAGGGGACAGTACTGACATTGGTCGATATTAAACTAGATAGTAGTATGTACTTATGCAGGGCTAATAGGGCAGGTGATTTGGTAAGTGATATGCTTGATTCTAGATCGCAAAGTCTTCACTTGACTTAAAGCAAAATTTTTCATTCCTAAATAAAAATCGTAAGGACATTATTAGCCTTTATTCAAGGTCACAGCACATTACCGCAACTAAAAATGGAGAAATAAAATTATTTTTAAAAAAAAATTAAACCGACTTCAAAAAAAACACAAACGACCAAAACTAAAAAGCGATAAATAACGTAAGTAATTCTATCCTTAATACATAATTATTTAAATATTACAATTATCACTTATTTTTGAAGTCGGTGCCAGCCACTCGGTACCTAACGTAGACTGTTGTTGTATGACGCGCGCGCACAAACTCTGCCTCTGACACAATGGTCGCGGGTTCGATCCCCGTACAGTACTAACATTTGTGTGCACAAACATGTCTGTTCTTATTGGTCCATATGTATTCATTTATTGTATTACCAAATTAAGTTTATTAGTTGTCGGAGTAGATGGCACTGTGTGGCCTGGCATGTCTTGGGTTTTATTGAATAGATATTTTTAAGAATATATAAATATCAGAAAATATCACATACATTAGGTACTCTGATCTCAAAGTAAGTAGCGTAAGCTACGTAAGCACTTGTGTTATGGGGAAAATACCACAAATACATATTTAAATACAAATAAACACCCAGGAACGGAAGAAACACAAATGTTCATCCAACGAATGTTTGTGCCGGGTGGGGATCAAACCCACGACCACAAGGAACGAACGAATTCACAAGGCGGGGGCCACTACCAATTGAGCCACCGGAACAGTCAAAATCCTAATAACTCTAGTCAACTAAATAATCATGGTTTACGGCACGAATTGTTACGATAGGTAGACGCACAATTCCTGTCTTTGAGGATAAATTATATCGCAATCCATTGACTTGCAAAGCGGGCTTGTCCTAACTTTGCATAGCGACCGAATCCCGACGCTTTGGTATATTCATTCAGATTCGTCACTAGCAAGCAGTCAGTATGAAATTATTCCTGATGCCGATGTTTTTTTCGTAAAATTCTTATACTTGGAAATATTATGCTGTCAGATTTTTGTCTGTTGTACTTGATGTATGGATGTAAGGGAGCGACCCATTATCTTTTCGCTCCCTCCAAGCCATTCTCATCTGCCGGTGGTGCAACCTGCCGAATAACAAACGAGGCTCTGGCAACCGACTGATGGCGGTATAGTTATATTCGTAGTTACGAGTATCACAATTGAAGGCGTAGCTAAATACTACTAAACACTTTAAGAGAGGTAGGGCACAGCGAATCTTCGCTCGTATTGAGCTGCCCGTACGGGGAAGGACCTCCACCCTATACTCGTAGAATACCGCAGCCAAATGAACTCCGGGTCGTGTTTCTGCTGGTGAGTAGGGTCTCCGGAGGTCGTGGGGGTTAGGGTTGGGCTGGCATGGCAGTGGCAACTGACAGATAAGTGACCAGTTACTTGCCACAGCGACTTGGCCTTTTCTTTCGCTTTCCATCAAGCGTAAGGGAGCCATTATGTGGTGCTACTATAAAAAAGTCATACCGTTAGCTAGTATAACATGTGAGGTTTTTTAAGGCTGGCTTCTAAAATTAGTCCATTTGTTACTCGACAATCTGCCCGTCCGATACTTCACCGAGGCCAGCAAAGAGATATATTAGGTACTGTTTTCAGCTAAACCTTTTTGTACTGACTACAAAACAAGCGGTATAAAATTCAATTTCAGTTTGTGCATTTATAAATGCCAATATAGTATTTTGCCTCGAACAGAATATTACCATATTCATGTGGTGGTTTATTCTTCTAAAAACACTGGAAATGTATTTTACATTTTAAGTGTAAATGGCTTACAGTTTAGCTTTTAGGTTTTTATTATAAAAATATGGAAATCGCTGAAGAGTTTCATGAGAACAAGTGTGAAAATCAGTAATAGCTGATGTACGGATAAAAAAAAAGCATCGAACACTCGAAATCATTCTTGTTATGGCATGAATTAAGTGTTGTAAGAATAGACTTTAGTGTGCAAGTAAAAATAAATAAAAATTCGTTACTGAATCTTTCTGTCAACATTTTAATAATTAATAATAATTTAGTTATTGCCAAAAAGACATTATGTGCGTTGGAAGAAAGCAGTGAAGCAACATTGAACAGGGGTTTCCAAACTAGGCTATGCCTGTATCTTGGAGAACCGTTGAACCTAGAATTATTAAACTTGTTATTGATTTCTAAAGGTATTTGACCAGGAAGTACGATCGGTCTACTTTTTTATTTTCTTTTTATCATTAAATCGGTGTCTTGTAGACATTTGGTGCTATGTGCTCTAAAGTTAATTGAAGTGATCATGTTATGAAATGAATGAATATTGTAAATCATATGATTTAGTACATAGGAAAGGACTAGAGAATAAGCCGATTATGTGCTTAATCTCTAGTCCCATAGAACTCTCACCTTTGAATATGGCAAGTCGTAGCTGCTATAACCAATACTCATTAAGAAGAATAATATGAAACTTATACATAGTCGAACAAAAAAATACCTTAAACCTAAAAAGACTTTCAAGGGACCAAATATTCCGAAATTATATGAATTTCCATTATCCATGAAGACATGTGTGTAGTCATCCATCTCAGTTTATTCACGTGTCACAGCACCACTTCCTCTCACTTTATCTTTACTTCACGTTTTTCGGTACAAAACTATTTATCTTCATATAGCATTACAAAACGGTTGGAGGCGGAACTTCATTAATCAAAACTGGCCGAATGTAGACGCAGTTTTAGTAGGTAGTTCTACTCGTATTTCGCTCGGCCTATATTCGCCAAATAAATTATAATGCGTTCACCACGCTCCATTCACCGTCAATTTACCACATTATTAATTTTGAATGCCAATTGATTGCAACTAGTGAAAAGCATAATTTGATTACAATTAGCGTTGGAGGTAAATTAAAATTAAACTGCCTAATTTTAATTAGGTAGAGAATATTTAAAAGTCGTACTCATATATTTTTTATAATTAGCGTTCATGCATATAAAGTATTAGGTCTTATCTATATCTGTCCTTATATTACTCCGTTAAGACCTCAATTTACAAATTACCTACACCTACGCTGATATGACCACGTCATTATGTAAACCACCAAACTATGTAAGAAACAGCCAAGCAGCCTCCGCCGGGCCAAACAGAAGGCGTAGTCCCAAGTCTACCTTTCTTACGGCCAGTTGAGTGGCTGATACATAGTCGGAAACGTTGGAAGTTTGTTTCTCTACTGACGGGGGGTTCGTCAATGGAGAAACCAAACTTCCAACATTTAAGTATACACATGTAGTAAAAATCTGATGAATTCGTCACTGGCCTCTAATACTCGTAGTAAAGTTACTCCCTTAGAATAACATCTATGGTTACGCCACTGCTAATACACAGGTTAAGACTATGTTGATGTTTATTTGCCTTTTCTGTACACAACAATACATCCAGAACCTGGACATTTGACTTGACACTTTAAATATTAAGTACCTTGATGATAACTCCCCTTTACAATTATGTTCCGCCCGATCCGAGTTATGACCGGCGCGAGAGCGTTGCCGAGAGGTTGCGAACCAAATTGGATTGACGCGGGCCCTAATAAAAGTGGACACCCTCTGGGAAATCTCGATGATGTTTTCACATCGATGTTTGATTTTACATATCGATTCACACTTCACTGAAACGATATTTAGGCCTAACTGCCGTCCGTCGGCGGAATACAAAGAGTAGGCTTAGTATCAATTGTCACGAAAAAAGTTCGAATGGGTACAATAATCGTTCTGTAACTGTAGGTGAGAAAGGTTTACTGGGTCAAAACAGACACCCCTCCATTATATGTAGTTAGGTCCGCCTAAACTAGATTGACTTATAACTAGAGATATTTCTATGATTTTAATGAAAGGGAGACGCTTCAGCGCTATTATTAATGTTTATAAGAAACATTATTTTTGCATGCAATTGTTTGCAGTACTATGTCCATTTATTTGAAAGAATATGTATCTTTATTTTGCATATGTATAAACTTTGATCTATCTCGCTGAACGGTCACATTGCGACCGCCACATAAAAACTAAGAGCTTGTGGTTTCTGATCCCAGATCGGGCTTGGAGCAAATGTATCTAGCTAGTACGATATCGAAGT
This sequence comes from Conogethes punctiferalis, assembly GCA_031163375.1. Lineage (NCBI taxonomy): Eukaryota > Metazoa > Arthropoda > Insecta > Lepidoptera > Crambidae > Conogethes > Conogethes punctiferalis. The sequence continues at coordinate 10,766,088 of CM062079.1, forward strand.
CTACCTGACATCTCGCGGCGGACTTCAATCGTATGTGACACTAAATTTATTGTCCATAACCAAATGGGAATCTCTTAAAATTTTAGGCTGATTCCGGATAGTATGCCTACCAATCCTACCATTGACTTTACACTGAATGGTATTAAAGTATCTTCATGACAAAACACTATGTCGTTTGACCTCGATTGGGTTAAGACCGGGTTTTGAACTGTAGATGTAAATAATGACCCGATTTCGATTTTTGGTCGGGTCAATTAAAGAAACGAATTATTATAAATTGTTTCGTTGGCACCAATTGCAGACCGGGTTTTAGGTGTGCAATGTGCATTGTCTAGCGCGTTTATCAATTTATTACTTTAATTATAAATGAAAACTAATCTTAACCTTTTCAAACATTACTACTCGTAATATTTTCGTATTCAAAATATTCGCATCTAATAAATATTCTCTGAATAGTTCCATCGAGCTCCGATATCTCGTCTGAAGAAGGGCCGCTGAATGATATCACAAATCTATCATAAGAAAAATGTTGATGTCTGTAAATAATAATATCTATTTTGCCCTTGACATTCACACAAAAAGAAGACTAACATTGGCGATCCACAATGCTTGCCAAAGGCAGATTGATGAGTACGTTTATCGGTGATATATTGGGGAATGTGGTCAAACTTGCAAACCACACTTGTGACCGAACATTTGTTGCAAATATATCCCGTTATAACATTACCCCTTGTTGAGATTGCCTGTGAGCGCAAATGTGGGCAAATCAGCTGCTTACTATATTTTCGCAATAATACTTCAATACCTATTCTAATAGGATATAAGGGACCGACCCATCACCTTTTCGCTCCAAGCCACCCTCACCTGCCCGTGGTGCGTCCTGCTGAATAACAGACGAGGCTCTGGCAACCGACTGGTGGCAGTATAACCATCACGATTGAAAGCGTAGCTAAATACTTGCTACAGGACAAAGACGGGCAGCAGCGTCACCGGAGCGAAAAGCTACGCCCTGCGATTGCCAACCCGCCTGCACAGCGTGGCGATTATGGGTAAATCCTGCAGTTGTTTGCCTATCAAAATCCACTGCTGGACATGGATCTGTCCAGGTGTTCGCCACGTTGAGCCAACACCTGGAGATGATACCCATAATTGTTCAAAGTGAACTACTGGACAGGCCTATGTCCATCAGTAGACTGCGATGACGACTGATGATGATGATGATAAATTCAATACCGTATACTGTACTGTAATACGTACAGTAGGTACGTATATACGTTGCGGCATAATACATGTACACATAGTAGTTCTTTCTAAGTCAATTCGATGGGTGTGCAATGAAGCATAGATCCTATCTACCGAACATTTAAAATAGAACGAAAACAAATAGGTTTATTTTGTGGTTTCACACAATCATCCATTAGAAGATTTTACAACAATATCTTCGTCTATTTTAGGTTTAAATAGACTTCATTGTATCGTAAGCTACTAAAGACTTTTATTCTATTCAATTTTTTTGTATAAGCTACATAGTAAACCACGCACCCACGTATGGTACGAGCCTAGCTGACTCAATTACCAGACATAAAACAAATCGAAATAACGAACAGTGCGGTCAGCATGTAGACTTTCACTCACTGCTGTAGTGGGCGAGATAAAACTGACAATAATTGAAAAATGAATCAAGCAAGTGTTGTACCTTGCTTGTAGTAAGGTTCAGTAACAATCTTTATTATTTTTTATATGCTGATTATGTTTCTGTAATAAAAACACCTAATCATTGTCTAGGATCTATTTCTTTTACATAACAGACCTTAAGGATTCAAGTAGGAGGGTATAATTTCGCAAACCAGTCGCAAACTTAATATATCTTAATGAAATTTGTGTTTTATGTAGTAGCACTGCATAGTGGCCGGCTCTCCCCTAATAAAAAGTGTACGGGAAGCCCAAGTCGCTCCGGCAACGGATATGTAACCAAATCAATCATTTGTCAGTTGCCACCGGGCGGTTGAAGCCCCCTCTAAATTCGGAAAGGTTGTGTGAAGTCGACCAATCTACCACACGACCAGCGTGGTTGACTAAGGCGTACCTATTATTTTATAGGAGCCATGAGCTGATGAAATGATGACAGTAGTATTTGGCTTGGTAAAGATTGGCCGCTGTAGGATTTAATTCTGTCAGGCCAGTACTCCAGATCCGTAAGCTGAAGTGGCAGTGGGCTGACCACATCAGCCGCAGGACCGATAACCGTTGGGGTAAACGAGTAGAGTGGAGACCCCGTCTCGGCAAATGTAGTGTAGGACGCCCTCAAGCCAGTTGGAGTGACGATTTGCGCAAAACGTCAGCAAGTACTGGATGCGAGAAGCGAGGGATTGAACAAGGTGGCGAACATTGGGAGAGGCCTATGTCCAGCAGTGGACTGATGCAGGCTGTTGATGAAGCCAGTACTATTATGATTTGACGACTGACCCCCAAAATCTCGTGGACATAGGCAAACTCGTTAATTAACCACGGTCTGTCGGCTCCTATAATTTCATTAACTTACTTTTATTCTGCCAATGACGAAGGAAGCGGGGACGGACAGAAAGCGATCGACGGTAATTGAGTTGAAAAATTAAAGGTGATTGGAAATGTCAATCGGTTATTCGCTTCTTTTGATTAAGTTGGAGTGGAAGGTAAGGCAGTTGACATGGGCGGGCGAAGATAATAACGAGATTGGCACCATTTTTTACAGCCGAGTAAAGTTTTGGGCTTTATTATAATAGATCCGGGCGCAGGTTTTGGAAAAGAATTATATTTTACATTTTGTCATAATTTCTACTTCCATCGATACGCGTCAATCTTGACATAAAAGACAAATGAAATACTACAGAATAACAGAAAATACATTGGTTTATTGATAGTAAACGCTTTTTCTGAAACAGTGGTCGCGGGTTCGACTCCCGCACAGTACAAACATTGTGTGCTATGTGTAATATTATATGTCACCGTGAAATTGTAAATACCGTTAGATTATAATTACAATCCATCTTGCGAGATTGTACCTAAACTGTCGGAAGATTGTGAACTGTAACATCATGCTTACATTTACAAAAAAAAATGTATCCTCATAAGTAGGTAAGTTTATCTGTTGTCTAATACCCAAAGTACAAGCTGCGGCTTAGTTTCGGCTTGACGAGCGTGGCATGTAAAAAATAAATATACCTATGTGAAGATTTTCAGCACTGGTTCACTATTACTGTTATTTATATTTCTCCTTCTTATTTGTCACGAAACTCAATCACAAACAGAACTCTATCCGGACAGAATCAAATATAGGCCATTGCAACCAGACCGCTGTATTTCAGACCAACAGTTGTTTCATTTGTGAATAATCAACTGTAGATTGCTCGGAGCCAGTCGGGTGAAAACTATGCACTGTTCAAGTTCAGCGGAATATACATGAACTCTCAGGTATGTCAGTCTATTGAGAATGTTGGAAATATTAAAGTCGTAACAAGACACATACTATGAGTATACAGATGGCTTAATCTAAACCAGTGGTTCCCAAACTCTTTTGTTTCATAGACCACTTTCAAAATTTTGCTGGATCCGGTGGACCATTGCAGTTACATTACTACCAATTTCTAAATCTTGAACAAAAAAGTGAAAGTTAGATCTATCTATGGAAATTTGCGTTGTGGCTGGGTTCTAATGACTAATTAACAGTTATCTAAAAATAGTAACAGTCGCTGAGCTTCTTAAAATGTTATCTGCTATATTGATAAGAGAAGTCAAGTTTAGTTTAGTTCTGCCCTATCGAAACCAAACTAACTTTCATTCACCACCGCTTACGGTTATGGACCCCCATTTTTTATTAGGTACGCCCAAAGTAGACCCCCGTCGAGTCTCCCATAGCCCCCTGAGGGTCTGCCTGGACCACTTTGGGTAATACTGACCTAAACATTAAAAAAACCGGCCAAGTGCGAGTCGGACTCTCGCACGTAGGGTTCCGTACCACACAGCTACAGCTAAATAAATGTTTTTCTTTACGTTTTATTATATTGAAGTTAATTAAATGAAAAAATTAGGTAATTTGATTTATGACGTTTAAAAAAAAACTACTGGCTAGATTTCATTCAAACCAAATTTCGTTAGTAGTTTTTATAGTGATACACATGATATATTTTTTTCAGTTTTATCATGCCCATATTTTAGAAGTTACGGGGGGGGGGGACACTCATTTTACCACTTTGGAAGAGTCTCTCGCGCAAACTATTCAGTTTAGAAAAAAATGATGTTAGTAACCTCAATATCATTTTCAAATACCTATCCATAGATACCCCACACGTATAGGTTCGATGAAAAAAAAATTTTTCAGTTTCAGTTCTATGTATTGGGAACCCCAAAATTTTTGGATTTTTTTCTGATTTTATTTTAAAATCTTAATGCGGTTCACAGAATACATCTACGTACCAAATTTCAATAATGTAGCTCTTATAGTTTCGGAATAAACTGGCTGTGACATACGGACGGACAGACAGACAGACAGACAGACAGACAGACAGACAGACAGACAGACAGACAGACAGACAGACAGACAGACATGACGAATCTATAAGGGTCCCGTTTTTGCCATTTTGGCTACGGAACCCTAAAAACGTCACCTCAAGTAGGTAACGGTCGTAGAACGATAATTTTTTAAATTTCATCTCTGATCAGAAGAAAAGCGCGGATTTTTGTGTCTAATAAGTACTCAGCAGCTCAAAGTCAGGAAACTGCCGATAACACACCCCCGTGTATCGGAAAATACGTTAAGCTGTTGATCCCGAGTAGATCTCTCCGGATTGTCGTCCCATCGGATTATGGGGGAAACTCAACAGACTACGGGAAATGTAACTACCTTTTTCTCAAATGGCTACTCAAGGACTCGCCGGCGCGGCGTCTGTAGAGGTCCAGAGCAAATAATAACCCATATCATTGTAAAGTGCCGCTTTTCTGAAGGCATGCGTGAGCACACTGAATAGCCAATTGGGTCTCAACATTTCCGGATTTTCGAGCAGAACTCATACACTATGATGATGGTTTGAGAAAGAGGAGATCATTCACATGTCATGTGTCTACCACTCATATGAATGATCTCGCAGATCGCATTTATTATAAACAAAATTTTCAATTTTCTGCATACTTAGAAAGTATAAATATTACTTACAATTAAGAGCTTTTTGGTGGTGCATGAAAAGAGCCTCCACGCGATGCACCCGCTAACAGCCAATCCCGGTAACGCACGATCTAGGTTGGCTATTTACTTCAATACAATGAGAAACTCTAATTCAAGACTTACTTATTATTACCCTATATACCTTATCAAATCAGTACTAGATAAAGACATGCCTCCATTCCATTTGTCATCGTTCACAGTCACTGTCGATTCTGACCCAGTCACTATTGGATTCTTATATTGGGTAGCCAATCTGTTATTGCCGGCAAACTGACCGTGACATGTCTATGTACCTATTATGTGAATAAACAAAAATATCCTTCTGTTATTCTGTGAGATAGGTAACAATCAGAGCGAGCCGACAGCAGGTGATAGGAACGGGTGCCGCGACCCGTCACTAATGCAATATATTGAGCGCCGCGATACAACATAACTTGTGACAAAGCTGCCGTGTTATTTTTTTGGTACTCCGAATAACGGGAAACGACAGCTAAATAACGCTGGCGAAATGTTACCTAAAAATAATACAGTGAACAAATCATGTCTTTTGGGTATAGGGAAAGATTAAATAATACCTACTTTCATTATCGAAGTTTTTCCGACGAGATACTCCGGGACATAGAAGGCAAAAGTACGCAGGAAACATTAATTTTAGGCATTATTCTTTTATTAATTGAGTTATATTGGACACGAGCAAAGACATTTAAGATCGTACCTGAGACTTGTACGTGAGGCGGTTGAAATAAAGAAACAAATAATTTCAATAGTGCGAACGGTCGAAGTTTTCCATTTCAATGTCTTTATTTGCTCACTAATACATAGTATAGTGTGGGTGTTATACAATGTAGGAACTCAACATCGTGGAGTCCAGTGATTACAGAAACACTCCCCGGTTTAGTGCGAAGTCGGTTAAGTATCACCAGAATATGGACACCGAACGTACCTAATATGGACAACGTTACTGTAGTGTGTGATGGTAGCTGGAGAAAAAAGTATTGCGGGTGAAAGATTATTCTATAGCGCAGACGAAATCGTAACATCGCTGCACCAGTCTTCCCCTTGACCACGGCCGTTGTAACACGGCTGAAACGTCGCGTTTTTATGTGTTAAATCCCGAACATTTCATATCTTTGATATCTATTATTCTTTGGGAGTGATACAACTGTTCAAATTATAGTTGATTTTACGTCTAGTCAGATATATCTCTTCCTATATCCATTCGCTTCCGCGATATGATAGAAATGGGACATAGAAGTACGAGCAATGCGCCGATACCCGTCAGATTACTCGAATGGAAAACTGCGAGCGGCTGCTTGCGGCCGGCCGACTGCTAGGGTTGACCAACAGATTTATGATATACGTATAATTCTTAATTTTTAAAAAAATGTTTCAGTTAAAGTCCATAGTGTTGGCAACAATTAATCTTATAAAGCGTATATAAAAAGGTAAGGCAATTCTTATCTTTGACTGGCCCGGTGGCTCTATTGGTAGTGACTCCTGCCTGCCTTCTTAGACAAAGGTTGTGGGCTCGATCCCCACACGGAATAAACATTTGTGTGATAAACATTTGTACTTGTTTCGTGCCTGGGTGTTTATATTTGTATTTAAGTATATACTCAAATATATATTTGCGGTACCTTCGTTGTTCTGATACCCATTTCATAAGTGCTTAAGCTACATATTTTAGGATCAGCGCAATGTAAGTGATGTTGTACCTATAATATTTATTAATTTAATTATTTATCATTGCTAAGTTGTTAAAATGTGAATCTCACTGCCGGTACATGTGTTTCCACCTTCCTTGATATGGGATCGTTCGGATATTCTAAATACATTTTATATTCAAAACAAGCTGACATAACTGAAGTAAGCAAAACTGTTCGTCATACATTGTTTGCCCTGGATGAACTTCAAACTTCAAGTTAATAAGTCTATTAACTTGAAGTTAGCAGTCAGTCAGTTAGATTAGCTAGCAGTCGCTATATCTAGCTACCCAATTAATGTATGAATTATTTTTTAGTCTAAGCAAATCTCCTGTAAGGAGGAGAAAATGCACAAAGAAATCAATCATACCTACATAATAAATCATCCACACAAAACCCCAGCTGGCAGCCCTAGAAAGGCCGGACATCGCTTTATGAGATACATTATAATATCGTATCTACTTCATGCAGAATTTTGCAAAATAAACATTCTGTTTTATATTCTAGGGAAGATCGATACTGAGGAATACCAAATGTTTTAGCAAACAACCACAAGTCCAGTACCTACAACATTTTTGTTTTGAAGTAACGCCGCTATGTCACAAGGATTATGTCCCATGTGCACATTGCCGATCTAATTGGTGTTGGTTAAATCCGGTGAAGTAAAACAGAAGGCTATAGATCTAACCTCAATTTAGGAGCCAGTGTTTATTTACCAAACAGATTTACCCTTAAAGCTCTGGCCTTAGCTACGGAGCCCTCACAAACTTTACTATTTGGATTGTCTAGTGTTATTGTATATTATTCATAAGCAAACAGTATTTGGTTGGCCCTATGTTAACATATTCATTATGACATACAAAATGTAATTCGTGTAACTAATATTATTAGGCACCTATTTCATCTACACAGGAAGGTAGACAGATATTTTTTAATGCAGAAAAATGTAGTATTCTTGTAGCGTTATGTTCCTCTATAGATAAATATTTAATAAGTCAGACAATAATTAAAACAAAACTATAAATAGGTATAACAGTTAATATATTAATAACATACATACATATTAATTGATTGGCCTGGTGGCTCATTAATTAGCAGTTCACCAGCTGTCTAGAACGTCCACTGCTGGACATAGGCCTCCCCCAATGATAATTATTATTGTCATATGGGAGGGATGTAAGGGAGCGACCCATCATCTTTTCGCTCCAAGCCAACCTCACCTGCACGTGGTGCATCCTGCCGAATAACAAACGAGGCGCTGGCAACCGACTGGTGGCAGTATAAGCATCAAGATTGAAGGCGTAGCTAAATACCACAGACCGATGACGGGCAGCAGCGTCACCGGAGCGAGAAGCTACGCCCTGCGATCGCCAACCTGCCTGCCCAGCGTGGCGATTATGGGTATAATATATCTTCCAGATGTTTGCCCTAAGTGACGAAAAACTGGAGAGGCCTATGTCCAGCAGTGGACTGCAATAGGCTGATGATGATGATGGGAGGATTTACCTTAGTCACCACACTTGGTGACCGCAGTGTTGAATGCTGCTACCCATTTCCTGATATTCCCTTAGCGGTCCTATTCTACTAATAAATCCGAAAACCACATGGACAACTTATTCTATTACTGCTTACCATTAGGCATCACACATGTTCGTCTGCCGCCTCTCACATAAAAAAAAAACTTTTTAATTTTATCACAATATTGTTTGAAACTTCTGCACTGAAAATGAAAGCGTCAAGTGGCTCAAGAAAGTTCATATAGTAGCTTTAACATTACCTGTAACGACCAGTAAACACAATGGGCTGTGAGCCGAAGGTCAAGGGGCGAAAGTAGTGATAAAGAAAATATATTATGTGTACGGGAACAACGAGAGTAAAGGCACGTTCCGTTTCTAATAGGGACCTCTCTAAATATGTAGTAGAGTCGAAAGGGTTCGTCACGAAATCGCGTCGGGCCACGGAAATCGAGAAAAAACACGATCCCATTTATACTACCCAGCTATGTGTAGACGTTTGCTAGATTATAACGTAAGTCGCCTCGGCCCCAATTTCAATAGGCGTAGTTTCTTTAAAGGATGGCGCGCACATACTTAAGGTTAGTTTTGTTTCCTGATTAAAATAAGCAAATATTTAATAATGATTACCTATATCTTTTGAACTACACCCCTTATCCTTACTATGTTACTTTTCTATATCTAAAGGTTGTCTAGATGAAATCGCTTATAGCGATAAATTATACAACAATTGCACCTATACCTACTTTTCTAGTTCTAAATCAATTTCATGGTGTGCTATAAATAGTATCTGTCGATAGACATTATAGATATATAATGGTTTATATGAAAAGCGATTAATATCAAGAATCATAAAAATTTCAATCGGAATGATGCATTCAATTTTTTTTAACAGTTAATCGTCAAAACCGACCAACCAAAATCTCTGAAAATTGGTCCGACTTGTTCTCTAGCTTCCATATTTTATGTGGTCGAAAAAGCCCTACTTTTTATATACTATGAGATTGGCTCAACTATTATTATGATGTATCATTATTTAGTATTTTTATGAATCGAGAAATCACCACCATACTGCAACCGTAGTTGTGCTAAACTTAAAAATAAAACCATAAAGCCTTACACTTACTATACTTATATTTAAGCAAAGGTATGTCAAACTCGTAATGTGTCGGCGACGCAAACTGTATACTTTGTGTGCTGAGTGGATCCTTATGTATGGAGGAGCAGGAAAGTTAATTTGGCACGTTCTCAGAGATTGCACGCTGAATTTCATATTTAACTAGCTTTAATCTAAGCCTGTATATCATTATCCTAATGACCGTAGTCTTAGTTTAGTTTGGGGTTGTAGTTGGTGCATACCTACTTAGACTAGCAAACTAATGCTAAGTGACATTGCAATGGCTATAGTTGAAATTATGCATCATATATTGATCTCGTATATTAAACTGGCTCGATGGCTCAGTTGGTAGTGGCCCCTGCCTTCTGAACCAAGCGTCGTGGGTTCGATTTCCACCCGGGACACACATTCGTGTGATGAACACTTGTGCTTGCTCCGCGTCTGGGTGTTTATACCTACTCGTATTTGTATTTAAGTATTTATTTGTGGTACCTTTGTTGCTCTGATACCCATTACACAAGTGCTTCTCTTTGGGATTACATCAATGTATGTGATGATGTCTGATAATTATTGATAGGTTAAAAATGATTTCGTAAATTGATCCGACAAGGTTATTAATCATACATTTTATTACATTAATTATTTTTGAAGACAACATTCACCTTTATTCCGATTTTGTCTCAAATAAATAACAATGTTAATTATGTTAAAGTAATATGTCTTGTACTTTAAAACTATCTCAGTGTGACGAATATGTTCGAGTGATATTTAAAAGACAAATCTCTCCTTTTCACAGAGCGTCTACATAAGGTTTCTTTGTGGGATGTAGGTATTCCAACAATTGTTACAGGCAGGTACAAAGTACCTACATAGAGAAATAGACTGAGTTATAAATACAAGTAATAACTGTTACCCTAACGGCTACAATTACCCGCTTTTCTCACTAAACGAACAAATACAACGAAGAAGTAGGTAGTATATTTTCAGACCTAGTCTCTTACTTTGGAAAGGGTACAAACGTTGTTTCGCACCCGCGTCGTTTAAATATACCCAGTGAAACAAAAGTGCTTACGAACATCTTTGTAAGTATTTACTCCTATACACTATTACGAAACATTAATGTGCAAAAGTATTGGTAACTATGTGGCTGTCAAGTTCAACAAATATTGAAATACCGTCGTTATAATCCTTACACAAAATTATGCAAGACTCTTACTTTAATCTTACTAAGAAACTATGACGTTATCGGTGGAGCAATAGTTAGAGCTTTAAGCTAAAAGCGCCGAGCGACGATCTGAAGATTCAGAGTTCGATCCAAGTCGGGTTAATTTAGGAAATGTAAATTTCTAAATTGTTACGAGTCTGTGTGTTCTGGGAGACGCATCATCTGGTAAACACAGTTCAAAGAAATATCTTACTTTAGATCAGTTGACTGGTGTGAATTGGCTGGTACATTTATTTATTTGGTAGGCAGAACCTGAACGTCGGGCTAGGGGCTCTACATAAGATAACAAAAAGCGACCACAATGCTTTCTGGCTAGCTCGATGGCTCATTTGGTAATGACCTCTGCCCTCTGAGCCAAGGGTCGTGGGTTCGATACCCGCACAGTACAAACATTTGTGTTCATGAACATCTCTGTTGTCTGGGTGTTTACTATGTATAATATGTATTTATTTACAAAAAAAAGTATCTAAGTAAGTTTATCAGTTATCAAGAAATCAGACAAGCTTCGGCTTAGTTTGGGGCTAGATGGCTATGTGTGGCCCAGCGTGGCATGTCTTGGGTTATTTATTTTATTATCTATTTATTCTTAAAAATTAATTAAATAAGAAAACAAAACTGGTGAAACTAGGTTTGCAAAATTAAATATCTACCACTCAATGATCCCTAAAAACAGTGCCTTGCTTATTCAAATTGAGCTGAAACACGGCGAACACAGCAGGTGCCTAAACTTATTCTATATTCATTGGGCGTGTAAAAAAATTCGTTAGCAGAGATTTCCCCGAGGGTCACGTGGTGTTAAAACAAACACTTTAAAGCTTTATACACAGCTGACATTTTGTTTCTTTGAACAGGATTTGTCTTCATAATTAAGCCGATTCTATTAGCATACAGTCACAGAGAATATACGAGTAAAACATCCTTATATCCTACTAATGTTGTTTTCTTTAGCATGTGTTTGCAATTCTATAAAAGCATGTATTTATGCAAAAACTGTTGGTAGACCTTAAATAAATAAATACTAGTTTAGTACGCTCTAAGACCAAAAATCCTAAGATTTGAAGTTTCTGATGCAGTCAATTCATGAATCAATGCATGGTTATAGTCATCTGGTACGTGTTATATAGGTAAATACATAGATAGATAATTTTTATTGCGCACCAAATACTTGACTAGGCACAAAGATATATTAAATTACAATTAGGTATTCTAATCTTATCGCTTTAAGAAATCTCTTCCAGACGAGCTTTGGGATAATAAAGGGAAGGTTCAAATGAAAAAATTAAAATGTGAAGAACTATAAATTCACATTTTTAAATGAGTACTTACGGATAAATAAATAGATATCTTATATAATAATGATAAATAAATACAAAATACTCATACTTCTAGGAAAAATTATATTTAAAGATAATTGTAGCATTTTTAATCAAATTTGTGAAAAGAACTAAACAAAACATTTATTTTTCTGTAAAGTGTCTTTGGAAACTTTCAGTCCACTCAAAACTTAAAACTGTTTGTTTGAAACCGGTAGTTTTCCCCAACCACTAACCCTATCTACCGAAAGCTATAAAAGTCCAAACGTTTATTCGTACAATAAAATGACTCGACTAGGAAACTCGGAAAAACACCGAATTAAGTTTTCTCCAGACAGTAATCCTGAACATTTATGCAATAACCATATACGAACGTACCTCATACTCGCATTTCCATTCGCGTATAAAGCAAACTGTCCTGATGCATGTACTATAAGCACAATTGACTTGCAAAGCAGCCAGCGGCCTCGGGGACGCATTGTCGACTCTAATCAGGCCACGACAGATATAATAAGCCAGGAGAATCGGTATACTGCAATGATACAGGAACGATACCTGTTTATTACTTCGAAGCTCCTCAATTTACGTGATGAATAATTATATTCGTAATAAATTCTATTTAAAGAATATCCTCTTATTGTGTGGTCATCTTTTCACTCCAAGCCAATCTCACCTGCCCGTGGTGCATCCTGCCGAATAACAAACGAGGCGCTGGCAATCGATTCGTGGCGGTATAACCATCAGCATCACAATGGAAGGCGCTAAATACCAAAGACCGATGACGGGCAGCAGCGTTACCGGAGCGAGAAGCTACGCCCTGCGATCGCCAACCTGTCTGCCCAGCGTGGCGATTATGGATATATCCTCCAGATGTTTGTCCTAAGTGGCGAATAACCGGATAGGCCTATGTCCAACAGTGGACTGCAATAGGCTGAGGATGATGATGTGTAATTTTCCGTCATCATCATTAAATTATACATAGTAAATTTAACAGAAATACAGATAATTACAGAGGAGAATATAAGTAGGCTAAGTTTATTTACGATGGTAAATGGTAGTAAACCACAAAACCCATTATGAGTAAAAAAAAGCTACAAAAGGTGAAACGAGCTCATTTTTTAACCGACTTCAAAAAGGGAGGAGGTTCTTTTCGCATTTTGTATCACGCTATATTCGTCTATAACATTCAAAGCGGTATATGAGCCACTATTTACAAACATATTACCAGAATTCGTCCCACATAATACAAATTACCTACTACTGCTTACACAATAGCCACATCTTTCATCGCCATAATTACGCCTGACGAAAATACTGTAATAGATAAATTCGTCCGTCACTCAGGTTCTTTTGTCAAATAATGGATATTCACAAGTGAACGGCCGACAAGAGACCCACTGTGTTGTGGGCAGGGCTTTCATATTGGTTTATATTTAATAATGACTCTGAAAGCAATGAATGGGATAACAATTTGAACCCGACCCTCACGCATTATTTTTATACTTGAATGGCCGTGGTTTATTCATAATAGTCTCTAAAGCGTTAGAATTGTTTCCGAAGAGACTGACATAAAGGTTAAATTACTAATTAAGACACAAAAGCACCTTCCACAATAATAATTAGTCGTAATTGTTGAAATTCCGCCATATCTTTTCTATTTATAGCGCTATCTCGGACACTATGTATAAAATGAAGTACGAATACAAATGTACCTATGTACTCGTATGTCCATGGAAATATGTCTTTTTCAGATAATTATTCGTGCTTGCATATTATAGTTATCATGTACCTATTTTGTAAACGTCAAGCACATGAATTCCGCCCGGAAAACACTAAAAGTGTGCAGAAAAAAACATACTTCACATTAGATTAAATTGTTATGTGCAAAATCAGAATCATTCAGAATTCGTTCTCGGCAAGTGGTCCCTTACAGATATACATTAGACGCATCGGTATAGAAAATTCCGTTACAATTTTGATCAAATTCCGTTACAATTTTATTTTCTAAAATCAGTCATCCAATTGCATAAATATGCATATTCACTATATTGCATATTTCTACCAGAGTAATATCCTGAGAAATATGCTTAATCGTAAGAAATTCAGAAGCATATTCGATTCAGTCAGAACACACCTGGTCGCCTGAAATATTATTTTTGTGGAGCCTCCGCGAAAGATTTCTGGCGTTCTCCTTCAATCGCCAGTTTTACTTACTTGAGCTATTCTATCAGATGATATTGGGTTAGATACATGCCTGCAGTAATCCAACGAAAATATGTTCTTACGTAGGTTTCACTTCAAATATGACTTGGTAAGTAAGTAATAGCAGAGTTGTGGCTTAATACGGATGGTCGAGGTCGGATGTAAAAAACAATACGCTTTCATGTAGAAAAAGATCGTCTTTATTTCTACGGTTTGGTGAAGTTTACACAATTTAACTAAAACATCGCAGTAATATCCCTTAAACTGTTACTAGCGTAGAGGTTTAGTGAATGAAAATGGCAATTTATTAAAATAAATCTGAAAATAACTGTTTTAATAAGAAATTAGTAAGTTATATATTATATAAATAAATATCAGACAACCTCGTATATTGCTCCGATCCCAAAGTAAGTAGCCTAAGCACTTGTGTTATGGCTATCAGAACAACGAAGGTACCACAAATAAATATTTAAATACAAATATAGCTGGTAATTCAATCCCTTACCTCCCAGCAGTATTGACTTCGTCACGAAGTGTCATACCAATGGACTATGGCATTGAAAGAAGTAACGGAAAGTGCATTTTGAGTTCGCTCATACACTTGTGTTCGCTCATGCTGTTGTTACCGAAATTCAATCATTACGAATCCTTTTCAATTCCATTTCTACATTTCTTTTGTAGTTCATTCATAATATAAATGCATCGCACGCACGTTACAATGACAGTGACTTTTTTCTCCCCTTCTGTGCCTACAGCTAAAGCGCAATACAGGAAAAGGTGATCCTAAATGCTTTACCGAACGTTCGCGCCGTACTATTCGTCCCTGTGAAGTGCTCACCGATAACGTACAATGTTGATGGAGGGACCCGGCTTTCCGCTGCCGGTGAGGTTGTACGACCTTTTGCGAACGTTTAACCTACGTACGAAAGAGTGAATTTAGATACTTTTGGACATTAGCTCCATTTACGTACAAATGGGATGTAAGGGAGCGGCCTATCATCTTTTCGCTCCAAGCCAACCTCACCTGCCCGTGGTGCATCCTGCCGAATAACAAACGAGGCGCTGGCAACCGACTGTTGGCGGTATAACCATCACAATTGAAGGCGTAGCTAAATACTAAAGACCGGTGACGGGCAGCAGCGTCACCGGAGCAAGAAGCTAAGCCCTGCGATCGCCAACCCGCCTGCCCAGCGTGGCGATTATGGGTATATCCTCCAGATGTTTGCTCTAAGTGGCGAACAACTGGAGAGGCCTGTGTCCAGCAGTGGACTGTAATAGGCTGATGATGATGACGTACAAATTACCTTTTTAACACGTTGAACTCTGATGCAGAAACCGGTAACCAACAAACCATCGTTTTTCTATTGTCTCTAGTTAGGTTTTCTATTGAGGTAGTTAGTCAGTTAAGGCAAAATCGTTAAAAAAGTTGTTGAAAAGAAAACTGTATGGTAACGCATAAACAACATTTAATAAAGTCTTACTACTATTTAATATGTATTCATTTGGGGTTTCTAATACAATTTAAAGCAATATTGCTTATGTATTTTAAAGGATAGACAAAAGCACATCACAAATTGACAGAATAATGTATATCAGCCAGTCATTGAAGTATTAAGTACTATACTCCATGCAGCCAGTAAATCGCTACTGATAGTTGAGATGATAGGTGTCATTCAAAATTTTTATTTGGTCCATCCTGACGTTGGACATAACGAAACGTATAGATATGAGTACATACTTATTTATATAAATCAATAGCGTATGACAGAAATTATACTTACGTACCTACGCGTACTCGTACAGTAAGCCTTTGAGGCGTCAATTGACCCTGTTGTGGTGTTGAAGTCACTTACCCAAATTCAGTGTGCCAATGGAACATAAACAAGTAAAGAAATATTCAAAAACTATCGCTCCAAGCGTTGACTGATAGCGTCAATGGATATGCGTTCCGGTTGAAAATACCGTTCAAACTTTTGCGAGCATTTTTACCGTGTCCATGTGGCTAAAAGGAAGCCGAGATTTTGAGAAATTCACCCGCTTTATCTCTGTACGGTTTGGCACGGTTTCTATTTTAGGTAATTTGGCTAACGGAGAGTGTAAAATGTATAACTTATAGAGTTCATATTAGGTTTTCTTAATACAGATGAGTGAATTTTGATATTGGAGCTCATACTTAGTTAAATTGGCCTAACATGACCGCCGAGCATTTTATTTTGTATTTATTTATTTATTTATTTATTTATTCTTTATTGCACAAGGAAAGTACAAATGGCGGACTTAATGCCGTGTGGCATTCTCTACCAGTCAACCATTGGGCGAGCCAGAAAACTATAATATGGTGCGGTAATAGACATTAAAACAACTGCTAGAAATATGAGCACAAATATACAAGTAATACACATACATATATATATACAATATATTATACAATAATAAGTATTACGTACAAGATACATAGTTTAGTGTAAGTATAAAATATAAAATAAATATAATTACAATATATGTACATAACATAAATAAGATAAGTACATAATATACAATAATGGATACTACATACATTAAATAATAGATACATAAATATATTATAACAATACAGTCAGACGGAAACATCAACTAAAGGTCGTATAAACTACTGGTAGCTATTGTTAACAAATTTAGACATCGCTTAAGAAAAGATCACGGATCGACTTCTTAAATACGAATTTACTAGAGGAGGACTGAATATCCCTTGGGAGAGAATTCCACAGCCTGATAGCTGCCAGGGTGTATGAGCTCGACATATAACCAGAATTATGAGCGGGGGTGCGGAGTTTGAGAATATTGTAGGTGCGATGATGGCGAGAGTTAGCCTCACTCAGGAACGAAAATTTACATTTTAAATATTCTGGAGCTTTGGGATCCCTAAGGATACTAAAAAGAGAACAGAGCATTCTCAAATTCCGACGTTGACGAATTGGAAGCCATTTCAGGCGCGAACGATAATGGGAAATGTGGTCGTACTTACGAACCCCGAAAATGAAACGAATGCAATTGTTTAGGAGGCGGTCAATTTTATTTAAAAACTCTTGCGATATATTCGAGCAACATACATCCCCGTAGTCAATAACGGGCAGTACAAGTGCCTGCATTAGCAGGATTTTAATGCTAACAGGCAGAAAATTCTTCAGCCTGTAAAGCGCACGAAGGGTGGCAGACACTTTCTTATTAATTTATCGTGAAGTTTTAAATATATAGGTATTATAAGTATACTTACAAACGGCCACACGTCACGATATGAATCTGTCTACTTTTCCCAAAAAAATAGATAGATAAATGACTCTATGCATTAGATACTTGGTTGAAAAGTGTTTAAGGTTTTACAGAATCTGTCAGTAGGGTTGGTTGATGTGTGTCAATCTACTCGTAAAAACATGCTCTTATATTTATTTCCCGATATCGAATGATGTTTGTAGTCCTATACGTACTACTAAATCTGTGTCCTATACCTACTAATAAATTCGGTATAGACAGACTCTTCTCAAAATGACCTACTACTTATCTTTGTAAAAAGAAATAATACCTACTCGTAATTCAGGCGCATCTCATTAGTTTCGTATTACACAATAAATGTTGTCTCAACCAAATCGAAACAATAATGGCCACCCATCAAATGCTCATTAAAAAGATATCAATGTGATATAAAAGCACAATTGTTATGACTTACGGACACATAAATGTGAATCAAAAATACGATTATTGCAAACTGAAATTCGCAGTAGAGCTTGCAAATTACACTTAATATTTATTGATGGCATCAAAATGTAGATACTTTGTGCTTACATAACTACCACTACCGCCAACATGAATCTGTTAAAATAAGAGTTATTAGGGGCGGTTCTTCAAGATTATGTATCTAGAAAATATAGCTAAAAGTTAGTTCTACAGCTATATAAACATTGCATTTATGAAATAGGTGAAACAAAAAGTGGTTTAAATTTTATACTATTAAAATTAACTTTTCTCATTGAAAACATATGGCCGTGTTTTTAAAATAATGTAGCTCCGATTTTAATGATACTTTCTTAACGATCACGCACAAAGTCACACATTCTTAATCAACATTGTAAAAGGAACTAGAAAAAAGTGCTATATCGATCATTCGGGATTTCTACTAAATAAGTAATAAGTGTAGATATTTAACTATTAACTGATTAGTCTGTAAGTCTCATTTACTTATAAATTGATCAAATTCCGAGCGTCCAATTGAACGTAATTTTCTGTATGTATGCTATAAAATTGATCATCATCAGCCTTTCACAGTTCACTGCTGAACAGGCTTCTCCAGTTGTTCACTCCTTTGCTCGTACTATTTACATAATCTCACTCTTAGCCACGCTATTGATGCGTATGCTTACCAATAAAAACGCTAAACTATTTACAAGTAAGTGCTTTTTTTACCAGCGTCTTGTTCAAAAGTGCCACACTTATCAACATTTTGTATAGCAGCAACGAGGAACGGATGTAGCTATTAATTAGAGCAATCCGGTGGAATTGACCCAATCGCCCGATCCGCCCTTGATTACGACCCAAAGCACCTTGATTAAATGCGTTCCAGCCCCGAAGCCGCAAATATACTGTGACAGTTACTTCATTGCAGCACCCTTTGACTTAATAATCCTTAATAGGATCGCTGAGCAAGGTTCCTTAGACCTCGTTTAAGAGACACGAAAAAAAAATATCGCGAAGTATAGCGCTGGCTGTTAAAAGATACTAACTTATAGAACTGCCTCGTATGCAGTACTTACAGATGAAATAAGCAATGACTTATGGAAAGGAGAAGGAAATTCCAGGCGGATATCCACAATGAAATTGTAAATATACTATAGGTACTTCATTACACCAAAACTGCAAATAAGATTTTTATGTGAATTGGAAAGTGAAGAATATGTCTTCGCAATAAACTATGACATGTAAAATACCTGCAATAAAAACCATCGTTAAAAAAGAAACAAAATATAATTACAACATAAATTGTGATTGTTTCCACAGTTGAAAGCTCAGTAACATTAAAAATAAACACGCAAACTGGTCAAAATACTGGTGGAAAATTGCTGATTGTTTAAAAAAGCTCACAGAACAAAGAATTCAAAAAACGAATGTAAAATGAATGAACGAGATAAAGCAAATGAATGCAAGCAACAATTACATTTGCCAGCAAATACACGCACGGGGTTTTCTTCTGAAATGAGTATACATACTCGTGCAAATTACTTCTAAGCAATCCCTCAGACAGATGAGCTTGCGGACACCGACGTCTCATTACATACGATTTTCAGAAAGACCGAATACGTGAACAGAACTCATTTGCTTTCCGAAAAGTGAAATGCGAAATTGGGAGAAATGTTCCCGTTCAATTTTGGAATACGGAATCTAAACACAAATTTAGGCGCACGGTTCATTGGACAAGTCATTCAATGCATACAAAAAAAAGTATCTGAATATGTGGGAACACCTTTGGATAAGCGAACGAACGTAGAGTTGAATCGTCGGGCGCTTCCAACTGCTATTTGATATATTCACCTCGCGTTCCCGGCTTAACTCGACCTCGATTCTACTCAATTGGAACTTGTAATACGATTTTATATTTACACTAAATTTCTATCCGGGTCTATCGTTAACCGCGCCGCCGTGGAATCGCATAGGTATCTAAAGGGTCGAATGTTGCGAAATATTACCTACGCGATTCCTGTCCCACAAACCTACCGGCGCAATAGACTGAATACAAGTCACTTGTACAAATTTGTTAATTAATGTAACAATTGAAAATATTGCTCTAATACTTAGTAACAGATAGTAACAGTCTCTTAGACTAAACATTCTCTATAAGAAAGGTAGGGCATAGCGAATCTTCGCTCGAATTGAGCCGCCCGTCCGGGGTAGGACCTCCACCCTATAGAATACCGCATCCAAATGACCTCCGGGTCGGTGAGTAGGGTTTGCGGAGCTCGTGGGGGGTTAGGGTTGGGCCGGGCATGGCGGTGGCAACCGACAGGTAATTGACCAGTTACTTGCCCGTTGTCACAGCGACTTGGGAAAGCGAAAGAGATTTCGCTTTCCATCAGGCGTAGGGAAGCCATTATGTCGAGCCACTATAAAAAATAAAAAACAAATAAGAATAAAAAGGACTAAATACAATTATTTTGACCTACACCACGACGAGACACATTACCGAGACGTGCAAACCTACTTGACAATAAACAGATAAAATTCTAGTAGGAGATAGGTATCTACTAAATATGGTATAGGTTATATATGGTGGTATAGGTTATATTAATGTTCTGAATACATTGCCTTTTCGGGAAGGGGCACTGTGATAATTACCTGGCCAAGGCAGAACAATGTTTGGGAAACATTGGCTTATACTACGAATATATAAGGTTTTAACAACATTTCAACTCAATAATCCAATTGGCTCCAACGTTAATATCACATTCGACACCGTAAAGCAATGACGCTCGTATCTCGAGCGGCTCGGAAAGTTGCACCTTTTCATTTTTCCATTTCTCTTTTCCTAGCTTTTGCACACAAGTCGTTACTCAGCATCCCGTCCCCGAGTGCATTTGAGCAAGAACACCTCGACCTTAATAATCGTGCGGCAATTAGAGAGACAACAGCGGTGGCTGAGGTTCATTACAACGAGACAACTTACGCTGCGGTTACATTATTGGGAGGATCTTCGTGGCGCTCTGGTGAAACGAAATCTGTGTTCAAGCAATTTTGGAAGCTTTTGTTGGGACGTCGCCTTCACAAAGACATAGTTTGTAAATTTAATATTTCGCAACCACTGGAAGTTAAATGATGTTCTTGTAGAGATGGTGTGGTACCTATAACTATTTTGAAAATGAAAACTAGACTTAAATCGCTTTACGGGATGTAAGGGAGCGACCTAACATCTTTTCGCTCCAAGCCAACCTGCCGCCGGTGCATCCTGCCGAATAACAAACGAGGCGCTGGCAACCGACTAGTGGCGGTCTTACTATCACAATTGAAGGCGTAGCTATTTACCACAGGCCTATGACAGGCAGCAGCGTAACCGGTGCTGATGATGATGCTGAAATGATGATGATGATGAAAAGACACACTGATAGGTACATACAAATACATATTAAAATTATAAAAGTCCTCTTTTATATTGGGGATGAAAAATATGTACCTATATATATGTAATTAAATATGTCAATAAATATAATGCATATGGGTAGCCAATCAAATTTTGGTCCAGGGTATGTTTTGCTAATTACATATAAAACAAGTTTCATCCAATAAACGTCTCGGTGAAGGTCGTTTTATGGCGGGGTCTTAGACCATAAAGTGTATTAGATTGACGATCTATTGACTGTGTGATTCATTGCGATCGTGTTTTGTCACAGAATTTCCCGACGAGAACGACTCACTGTATTATGACGAAGTATCCTAGTAAATGACTAACATGCAGCAATAGGCTTCTAATGTCACCGCGGTGCCCTTTTTCACGCGATTTTTTAACCTCCAACAAAAGGTGAACGACATAAAAATTTTCTTGTTTTACGCTTTAAACGTTCAGAAACTTCTACAGTAGGTAAGTAATATCAGAGTGAACCGCTTTATAATAGCGTGCAAACGAACTAACGTAATGTGGCACGCACAAAACTTGTCGTGTCAAAACCCTTTGGGCTGCTACGAAACGCCGTCACGATAGGCTTGACTTGGCTTAAAGGTAATTTAACACAAAAATAATTAATAATCAATAAAATAAAAAAAGATCGAAGAGAAGAAAGAAATAAAATAAAAACAAAAATACAAATCTATAAAGAAAAGTTCATGGTATTTCTCCGAACATACGCTAGGCAACGTACGTATCCTTTGCATTTAGACTAGCAATAAAAGCTTAGCGAAACATGTCCACGTAACTCGAACGAACATTCAACTGTGTATCGTCAGCTTTAATGATGTACCGCTGTGGCTGATACAACGTACAAACTGTATACTTACTTCTGAAGTATTTTTTCAAGATCACTTTACAAGAGAAATCTTCTCACGGTTGCAATTAAATATATTTACAATGTTAGTTGTGAACTCTTTCGTAGTTGTTCCTAAGAAACAGATAGAATAGAATAGAATAGAATAGATATACTTTATTGCACACCATACAATCAACTTAAAACTAGTAAAATGGACATTAGTTGTACAATTAGGCGGCCTTATCGCTCCAAGCGATCTCTTCCAGGCAACCTTAGGGTAGAGGATAAATTAAACAGACAAGGTGAGGTGAGCTATAGACTGACAGAGATTGTTGATAGTAAAACATAAATATTAAATACATGAGTACTAAATAAAATACAAATATAATAAATACATGATAGATAGATAGATTTCAGATTTCAGAGAAACATCCTCTCAGTCCACTGCTGGGCCTTTAACAATTCGCCACTTTATATAGTCCTGATCCTGCGAGCGATCTTGCGCAATCCTCATTCGTATCCCGGGGCGAGACAAAAGTTGTTACTGGGATGATTCCCAGTACCAACTTTTTCTGATGAAAGCCTTTGATCCTGCGTCTTATCTCCGGACTATGAGAATGAAGGAACAGAGAGTGTAGGTGTGTTTTTACGCTCATACTCGTTCGCTTTATACCATTCGCACTTGGTAAGTTTCCTTCGAGGGCTGCTGCGACCCAAAGTCGGTCAGGAGAGTATTAATATTATGTACTTTAGATTTAAGACACAGGACTAAGTATCTACTTAAATTTTTAAACTGATCTTAACTTTTATCATACGTATGTAACAAAAAGCAGAAATCGCGCCTTCCTAAACTTCAGCGCTACAAGCTAACCGTTACGCCAACCACTTCATCAAAACAAATCCGAATTAAAACTTTTGGCGTTAATTCGAAACGACTTGCGATTTCAAAACCGCGTAATGTTCGAGTGAGACGAAACGTTTGTTACACTTCAGTCTACGCCGTAACCACCGCAGTTACTGGTAACTGCAGACGGGACATTTTAAAGTTATTAAAATTTTACACGAGACATAATCTTTATCGACAGCTGAAGCCATCCACTGAGTCAGTGAATCAACGTCGCGTCGCTTAAATGTGCCATACAAAAAAAATCAATAAAACCTCGTCAAGTCAGTTGTATTTCCGCTACAGGGTTCCATAATCTGGACCGGTATAGTTGTCCTATCGTGTATCTAATCGTAAATAGACCCGTAACATCTTTGTAGTTCATATCAATCTTATAGTTGTAGTGGACTACTCTCCAAAACAAAAGCTCAGGATGCAAGAGAAAACAATACGAAGCGGTTAATGAAAACAAGTAAATATTATAACAATATATAAAAATTTTAACAGATTTGTCATATTTGATTAGGATAACTTCTGCTTAAGTCAAGCTAAGAATTGGGAAGGAATTTCGTAAGCAGAACATCCACTTTATTGCATTGTTATGTATCTCGTTTTATTGTTCCGAAATAGTGACATCATAAAATATGAGTCTATCGTAGGTAGTTTAATAGTGCCTCTTTACTGCAGTACAATTATGAGTGTAAACAGTCCCACCTTTAGTTAGAGTATTTGGTTTAACTTAAATCACATCTAAGTATATTAAAAGCAAACCTCCAATATGATTACTTACCCTAAAGGACACTAGCGGGATAACTATGGCTGCTTTCTCAACAGCCACCATTAATATTTTCTCTCGTCGCTATGCAAGTACCTACGTAACGCTTGCCAAAAAATAATACTAATAATGCACTCCAAATAAATATCAGACAACATCACATACAACATACCAAAGTTGAGCAGTTGTATATTATGGGGATCAGAACAACGAAGGTATGGCAAATATATACCTACCTAAATACAATACAGAGTATACAGAGAGAACAAACACCAATGTTCCATCACACGAACGTCCGTTCCGGGGTGGGGGTCGATCGAACCCACGACCCTTAGTTCACAAGGCAGAGGGTACTACCAAATGAGCCATCGGGCCAGTCTAGAGTCTGTAAGTAGTCCAAATCATTTCTATGGTTATTTTAATCAAGATTAAACGAATGTAAGATTAAAATCGTTCCTAGGTTTGCTTACTTTGTAAGTTACAAATGTAGCGAATAAAATAAATAAATGTAGTACGCAACTCCGCAATATAACAATGGTAAGTTAAAACTACACAAACAGTTAACGAAACAGAAATCCCTGTCCACGTATTGTTATAACTGAAGTAAAACAATGCAGTCTAGTAAAGTTGACTGAACTATTTATAAATACTACTCCCATTTTGTTCAAGTTCAAAAAACCTGGGAAACTTTAAGTAAAATTGTGTTAAGTTAACGGAACTTTACTTGTTACTTGCATAAAGCTTTTAATGAGTTTTGCATTCGTTGAATCAAAATTATTCATCAGGTGCTAAAGTAAGGAGTGCCAAATGGTCAATTTGTTTACAAACTTATTACTCTTGAGCTGACTTTTGATATGAATGTAATAATAGAATTTATGACTGTTATGCAAAGTGCAGACTAGTCACAAAAATTTACAGATTGCTGTTTTTTTTTTTTTTTTTTTTATAAGAAGAGCTTTCAGGATGACCTCACTCCACCTGATGGTAAGCGGTCGTGAGGTCCAAAAGTTAGGTCGACAGGCACAATAGAGCCCATTGCGCCTGTCGCCCTCACCCTGAAGGCCCACTGAGATGCCGTTTCACGCCCCGCCTAAAGAACCCAGGATTGTAAGAAGAAGGAAACACATGAGCTGGAAGGGCATTCCATGACTTAATGGCACGGGGCAGGAACGAGGAACTAAACCTCTTGGTGCGCGCCACCATCGTCTGGATGGTATGCGGATGACAACGCTGTCCAGCACGTGTTGTTCGGGAGTGGAAAGGAGAGGGCGGAACGAGTTGGAATAACTCTTCGGAGCATTCCCCATTGTAAAGACGATAGAGAACACTAAGACTGGCAATGTCTCTACGTAGCTGAAGAGGTTCCAGGTTTTTGGTCACCTCTTGATCCCCAACAATACGGATAGCACGTCGCTGCAACCTATCAAGATGCTGTGATGCACAATAGATGTGATGCAGACGAGCGTCTATTACAGGTTTCAGCTGCCAAATACTGTCGTGACTCTTAATATCAGGTGCTGGATTTTTCCGGTTATATGAAATATTACAACCTTTTTGGCACCTTTTCCATTCCGTTATAAGATGCTTCTTCTTAAAAATAGCATGGAACCCTAAAACTCTGTCGGCATAAACGTCTCTTAGCATTTTATTGCTGGAAAGTCGTTCGCGCGCTGAAACAAACGCCCCGCCGAGTGAGCCGTCTGTTAAACAGCTTTTACTGCCCCTTGTTATGATATTACGTACTTACCAAGATGTTCCGCGTATTTAGTTCCTTATTACGATCCGAGATTATTTCTCTAGACGCCGGCGACGAGTTATGTCCGTAACTCGTGATAGAATGTCCGTTCTGTCTGACTAGCTTTTTATACGAGAATATGTATGTCCAACGGATAAAACCCCAGAAACTTAACCGCGATAGAAAAACCCACAAGTATTTTATTCCGATCCCTTGATTGACCGCCAATGAACGTTATTATGCGATCCGTCTTCCCAATTATTATAAGTAGGTATTATCGACTACCTAATCATTCAGTATAAGGAAGATGTTCAGAACACATATAATTATTGATAATGCTACTGCTACATTTGTGTCGCGATAAAAATATCTTGTACTATGTGTATTTTGTGGCAATATTAGCTGGCGAATATTCGACGCAATGAGTGTAACCGGTACCTAAGTCTAAGTTCCTTTGATTCACGGCAATTCGCGCTTCCGCGCCAAGTATTCAGGCGAACACATCGCCTACAATCGAGTACTTCATCATCATCATCATATCTCAGTCCACTGCTGGACATAGGCCTCTCTAATTGTTCGCCACCTTATTCAAAGACCTGGAGAATTTACCCATAATCGCCAGCCGAACGCCAATCTGGCAGGCGGGTTGTCGATCGCAGGGCGTAGCTCCTCGCTCCGGTGACACTGCTGTGGTGGTTATACCGCCACCAGTCGGTTGCCAGAGCCTCGTCTGTTATTTAGCAGGATGCACCACGGGCAGGTGAGGGTAGCTTGGAACGAAAAGATGATGTTTCTCACCCTTACATCGCGAAGGGCGTTGCAATAATATACCCGGCCACACTTATCGCGTTAACACGAATATTCGAACCCAGCAGATATAGCCAAACCATTACACACTTCTTATTAATTTCACGCATTCCTTATTAGGCCTACTCCTTATTTATAACTGTAACTGATTTCCGTTGTTGTATTTCTAGATAGGTACACGTATTATATCATCGTATTTTTTCATTAGTATCGGGTACTTTAATTAATTAATAGGGCCATTAAACTGCTCTTACTACCATATAAGTATTATTTATACGTCTGGATGTAATGAGTATACCTATATAGTTTACTTATGGCGTTCTGAAGATAAAGCTATGGATGGCAACTTATGTTGCAGGTTTGTGTTTTTACTTTTGTTAGCGATAATATGTGACACAACAGAATTTTGACCGGACTAAGTTTTTCTAACAATAGTACTGGAGCAACATAGGTATATTTATAATACCTACATGAACCCTTTTTGTAAAACTGCTGTAGTTTATTCAACGAAAACAGGTGCATATACACATTTGGGTTAACAAAACGGCCGTATATCTTCCACCTACTTATTCATTCTGTCCGCATGGGCATCCTCGCCAGTCAGAGAAAAAATCGCACATTTTATTCAACGAGCCCCAACCTACAAATAGTGGGGGAGTTACTTTATTATGAGGAAGAGACCATGACTGCCACTTGTACTGACTGACATGACTACATATGTATACGAGCTCGGTATGGCAATGGTTAAGTTTCGGGTTCGACTTTCGGTCGGGTCAAACTTATCACTTTTCACAGATATTTCTCCAAAATTTGTATTGTTTTTTCAATCACCGTAGAAAGTTTAACGACTGAAATAGGTAATACGACTATCTACATACGAAATTCATGAATTTTATAAGGTCCTGTGATATTACCTTTTATCGGACTGTCAAAACATATTCAGCCATTGAAAACTTAGACCTAAGTGTCCAATGCATAGAGTTAGATACAACCTTTGAGATAGATTCTGTGGAAAGGCACAGGTAAATAACTTCTGCCTAGTAATTTTTAGCATTGGTAGGTATACAAAGTAAAAAGAAAACTTTCTCTACAGACGTGCCGTGATAACCAGCGACCACGTAGGTACTTATAATACACCTCTTTAAAAAATTACCAATTGTAGTGAGTATTTCAACATGCACTTTTTTATTTTCTTGTGCCGAACTCTGTCAAACTAATTAAACGTTCTGTTTCATGTCTGCAACCCCTTGTTTTCCATATTTAAAGAAAACCCTCTTCTTCATGTCATTTAATTAAAGGGCATACTTTTCCCTATTATCTACTATTTTATTAGGATTAATTAACGCACATAATTGTGTCTTTTACCAAATTGTGTTAATACCAGTGCTAAAAAAGACGAAGCATCATGTGTGGCTGTCTATACATATATTTGAACCCATACAATGTGCGTTTTTAATGGAAGAGGAACTTATACTAAATACCTACTTGTGACGTTTCCCGAGTATATAAAAGTCCACTGCTGACACTGGCAAGCTTGGATTTATTTTGTATTTGCCGGATTAGCCGATGTTCGCGCAAAGCTGCACTCGAAATTCACTGCAGGAGTGAGTCTGCTTGTTATTGCTGCTGGTTTATGTGATTTACTGCTCATCAAATGTGGGTCTATGGTTGACAACACATCATCATCATCATCAGCCTATTGCAGTCCATTGCTGGACATAGGCCTCTTCAGTTGTTCGCCACTTAGGGCAAACAATTAGAGGATATACCCATAATCATCGCTGGGAAGGCGGGTTGGCGATAGCAGGGCATAGCTTCTTGCTCCGGTATTTGCTCCATTTAGCTACGCCTTCAATTATGATGTTATACCGCCACCAGTCGATTGACAGCGCCTCGTTTGTTATTCGGTACGTACTTGTACTCCTGTTGCCGAAAATATGCGCATAATTCCTATTCATTTGCTGGAACACGAAAGATAAAAGTAGGTAAAAAGTAAGTTAACAAAAATACAACCGTCGCGGATGTTCCAAGGTTTCACACTGTAAAATTTTACATTTCATATACTTTTTTTCATAATTCACGACTTCCCGACTACAGATATACACTAGACCGCAAATGTGTGCCCATTTTATGTGTTAAACGAGTCGTGTAGGACAAATTTCATTCATATTCTGAAATCGGTAGGTACGAGTAATAATGTTATGACTATCACCTCAAGTTAAGATTTTTGGTTTTGATCAATTACCTAATCCGATCAAATACATATTACTCGAAGACTTTTTTTAATATAAGTACATAAGTTATTTCGAAGTCACCTGTAGGATATCAATGAGACACGAGGAAAATATTGTCCGGAACAGTGCTCATTTGGTAGGAACCTCTACCTTCTGATCCAAGAGTTGTGGGTTCTATTACCAGTGGGAGAAAAGTTCGTGATGAATATTTGTACCTAAACACTCGTATCCACATCCAGTGAGGAGAGAGCAGATAGTTCGGTGTGCGGAACTCCTAAATTCCTCTCCTAGATTATAATTTAACTGCGCACGTATATCTCGCTATTTATACGTACGTATATCTCGCTGGTATCTACCTTATTCGTGGTGCAGGTTTGTTGATTTTGTAAGTTCTTTGTTCTAATTCTATTATATATTTCCAGTCCGCAAAGTAACGCTCTGCGTTACATCCTAGTCTATTTAGTGGACATTTAAGATAAAACTTTTAATACTTACTGCGAATTTCGAGTACCTACATGACCATTTAGATAAATATTGAGTTTACGCAAACAGAGTTTTGTAGAAATATGTATTATCCGGGCTATTATTACTTTAGTATTCAATAATTACGTCACTTAAATAATCTTTTGAGGGATATTAGATATCCTTAGTTCATTTTAGGTAGGTAATGGTGATTAGACCCTTAAATGTCTTATATGTATACGTAAAGTTTAGATTAGATTTGCAGACTCTGAAAATAAACGAATTTTTGAAAATGTTCTTAGGTCTGGCTGTTCTAAGGACAGTATCATCACTGGTTATTACAGTAATAATTCTCTGGCGCACTTTATTTATTTTATTTATAAATACATACTTTCATAAATATAAACTTTCGCCTTCTATCATAAAACATCCAAAGCTCGCGATTGTTTAATCATACAATACATAACTTAGTAACACTATTGTAGATATTATGTTTGCAGATACGTTCAATAAATTTTAGCTTTAGCGAACATATTGGTAAACATTACCGGAATATCCTCCAGCTCGGTAATTAATAACGTAACGGCCGCAACACAAACAACGGGGCCTAATCTAATCAACAATCCATCTCGAGGCTAATCTCACAATGACTTTCTGTTTCTCTCCGGCGGCATATTAAAAACGTATCTAACGTTCAATCCCTAATCTGTTCTGGTGTTGGATCTGAATACTAATTGGGCTGCGGACCGGCGTCTGTCGGGAAGTAACGAATGGCGTAATTTTCTTATGGGCGAACGCTCGAAGACGAATAGTGACGGCAATAGTAGCAGTCTGTCTGAACCACAGAAATATAATGTAGATAGAACGGCTATTTTCACACAAACTCAAACTTTAAATATCTTTATTCCTCTGCCTCATGATCATGATGATGATGTATTGTTCTGCCGTCGGGTTCTGAATGTAGCATCTATCGTGAAGAACCTACTTTCACATACGAATATATTTACGCGTTACACGTGTTATATTTTGACAAGCGTTCGAAATTCAAACGCTGGCAAATACGACGGCCACAAGTCGCATAACTTCAATAGACCTCAGTCACACCTCAGTCTATGGCTGAGCACAAACGTCCAGTGCCAAAAACATAAAATTAGGCATGGTGACATCATCCATAATAAACTATTTATACACATGTAGATATTTGGAACAATAAGTAAGTAAATGAAAATACCGAAAAATTTATTTATTAAAATTACCAATTAACAACTCAACACAATTACTTATACTAACGTATTTCATAATACAAAAAAAAACACATTTTGGGAAACATTTAGCACTTGAACGTTCTATCCTTAATACATTTGTGTGACCTTAGCCCCGCCCTTTCCCTTGGCGGCGATATCGGTGGGCGAAGTCTCAGCAAAGACTTTGGGATATTTATATTAAAGAGGACTCGGGATTTAGGGACTTAGGTATCATTACTTTTAGGAGGTGTGTCAATCTGATAATCACGGATTGAGGTTTGGGTTTCATGATTCCTCCCTAGATCAAAAGGCATTAACACATTTTAAGATACAACATCACTTATATAGACCTGGTCCATAGGTTTGTGTTGTGCACTTATGTTATGAAAATTGGAATCAACATACGAATCTACATATAGGTATAATGCCTATTTATACTTAATATTTAAGTCTAATTTCTTAATAATATACTTATTATACACTTGAAAGTTTATAAGGATGTATGTTTGTTACTCTTTCACATCAAAACTACTGAACCGATTTTTGCTTAAACTTTACAGTATTGTAGCATAAACCTACATCAGATAAAGACATCGGCTATAGTTTCTTTCAGGATATTATAATTTTGCGTGCAACTATTTCTATTTAGGTATAGTACAGTTTAATAGACACAAAATAGGCACAATGTTCCGAATGGGGATCGAACCCACACGGTCCAGAAGACAGCGTCTACCAAGTGAGCTGCCGAGCCAGTCTTAGGTACATAACTAGGTACCAATTTAAACCAAAATACGTAGTAAACGGGCAACAATAGATTTCTAGATAAAGCAGCGAAGTCCCTGGATGCATCAACTCCCTATCTCATTGGCCCAGAAGCCTGTGTATTGGTTGTGGTGACAACACTTAAGTGATACTTGAAGACTCGTAGTAGGTACCTAACACAAAAGCGGGTATTTCTTACACATTTGGGTCCTTTTTTTGAACAGTGTCTTAAACTGTCGACTAAAATTATAATAATGTTGATTCAATCGTTATGTACTGTAAAAATTCATTTTACTTTAATGCACGACATAGGTATTGCTCTACGATGTAGTACCCTTGAGTACCCTTGTAAGTACAGAATTATATGAAGCTTACTTTTTTTGTAGCGGATTAACAAAGATAACTATATGATTAACGGTGCCCAGCTATGCTGTTAAGTAATATTGTTATTTAACTAAAATCAATTGGTGAGATCATTATGAAAAGTTGTCTGTTTACTTCTTTTGGACCACTTTGTGCTTGATCAATTTGTTGCTTAGAATGATGATATCATTTTGAAACGTTGTCTACGTAGATATTATTTAGCTGTTTATGATGTCTTAGATGTATTTGAGTAGAGCTTACATACCTAATTACTTATATTTGATGCTGACTGTGCAAAACAAATTGGTAGTAGGTACTCATTTATTCTAAAGCCGCGGCCACACATTGGAGATATTTGCACCAACGTAACGTTTTCCACCCAATGCACCAATCCTATATCGGTAGGTACTTTGACACAATGAAGAACTTGAGCGCGTTAGTATTGGGCATTGGACAGTGATTGTGTGGCTGCGGCATAAGCGAATACGCAGGGTTGATTATTACCGATACTTTAAAGCAGATTGAATTGAAATCAAGAGTAAACCTTTGTGGACATCCTAGTGTCACGCTAAGCTTCGCACGCTGTGCTACACCTCCAATATTACGTTATATCCCCCATTAAATTTTAATCTTTTTATATTATTAGCCCATATAAGTTTATCGTACAATGGCCGCCCTTAGCGTCGATAAGTTTACGCTACGAGCCCCGTTTCGGAGATTTAACATGAACACTTTGGAACATAATAATTACAACCAATAGACCGACCGATAAATTACCCCCATACAAGCCGAATCCATACAGTGTTGCCATCAGTGAGAAAAATAAATTTAAAAAATGCAAAAAAACATGGTCATAGATCCCGCTATAGAACGACCTTCACCGAGACGTTTATTTAATGAAACTTATTTTATATTTAATTAAATATGTCAAGAAATATTATGCATATGGGTTGCCTATCAAATTTTAGTCCAGGGTAGGTATTTGCTGGATGGGGGAAGAACGGGATAGAGAAAAGTGCGCGACTTAAAGAATTCAATGACTTATCTGCCAAGTGCCAATACACAATGACCTTATGTTCTATAAATAATTTTTTTTATGTACTTGGAATGCTAAAATATATCCGACTGACGCTGACTGTATAATACATACAACAATTACACACAATAACAACAATTATTTATAGTTTATAATACATAGGCATGTTATTCATATACATATATATTATATCAGATTATATCACATACCTACATTTCTCCGACCCCAAAGTAAGGTGCAAGAGCACTGAGTATTTGTTTTAATCTTCGAAAGCTTAACTTTCAATCTAATCCTTTCATATATGTATATTGTATAGGTGCATATAAGAATGTACTGCTACATCTATCCAATAGTCTGCTCTCAGACTATAGATTGGAGAGATGTAAAACGCTTTACATGTCGTATCTCTACTATAGTAAAAATAACACCGTTTTTATTATCATCACATAGCACTGCCGGCGACGCCGAGTGGTTGATACGGCGCAAGATGCTTGTGTCAAATTACACTTTTTATTTCCGCAGATTTTATTATGGTAATAACGTAGAAAGGGCCATGAATAATGTTCCTACTTTATAATGTACTGCGTGGGTTAAGTTCTTTGCCCTTATGTGTAACGGACCTTTTTTATTTGTTACACTCTTACCAAGTTCTTTGGCTGTTTTCGATAGTGTAACACCTCACATAGGATTTTTTGCGTAATATAAAAATATATGTAAATGGATATCTAAGAACAACACATACCTACCTACTAAATTTAACTCAAACTCTTGTGTTAAGAAGACCAAACCCCTATTCAGAACAATACGGATATACCTACATGGTAGAATTCGATATCTATGCCTAACATTATAAGTAAGTATAATATAGACAAAGCATAGATATCGAAATCAACTATGTTTCTATAGTCTTCTCAATAATAACGAAAAAACATATGAATACACAGACACGGAACAAACTCAAATGTTTTGTTTATAATGTTAAAATTCTTACTCGTCTCGGATGCCATTCTAACGAAACGGACCCTGGTTTAGACCCAGAACGCTAGATCCGACCGCAGTTACTAGTTAGGCAGTTACTGTAGGTAGGTAAAGATACGGAGTCTAAGATACAGAGGTGTTTACCTACGTAATGGCTAGGGTTCATAAACCATTAGAACAAATAGTTTAAACCACACTTTATGCTAAAATGCTTCCACTCTATACTCTGTCAGTCAATGCTATGCCACAATTTCACAACATAATAAACGATATTCTCAATGTACAAACAACAAACATTCCCGAAATAAAACCGAACATAAGTTACCATCAAAACTTCAGCCTTAGAACGGTGAAAAATCACACTTCTCTCAACTCCAGCGAATAGGACAACATTTCGAAGGGAGAGAAAAATTTATTGTTTTCGCCATAACAACGAAGGAAACAATAAATGCCTATACAACAGTGTTAGTCTGAAATTTAATTTACGGCAACAATGTCGCATTGTTCCTTCGTTCGCTATCTCAATCCTACATCGTTCGTTATACCTATCAGTTACGTTGAAAATGTTATTCACAGACGCAACCTGAGGAAGGTAGGTCACTTTATATACATTCCTCGTGCAAACAACATTTAGCTACACCACATAGCTGGACGAATTGGTGATAGAATGCGAATGCCAAATTCTTTGAATAGGTAACTTTCAAGTGGTCCTTCTATTAACCTACTCTGTAACTTTAAAAATAATAAGTAATAGGGATGTTTCCAGGGTTAAATAATTACATTATATTTAGAAAGATCATCTTGGACACGTAGGTGGTAACGTTTACCCGCCAACCAGGCGGGTAAACCTTACCACCGACTAAGAAGCTGAAATCTATTATTTAGCATATTTCCATTTATTAATTTTTTATATAAATAATGTTTTTTCTTTTATTGTGTTTCTTTTTGTACACTCACCGCACAACAAATCTGCTCTCTGCATGACCCAAGGGTTGACTGGTAGAGAATGCTCCTAGCATTAAGTTCGCCTTTTGTACCATTTTGTGCAATAAAGTTTAAATAAATAAATAAATCTCAAGTCCTATAGTTTCCTATTACGACACTCAAGGGAAGAAGTGGAACGGTGATGATTAGTATTCTTATCCGCTACCGTAGGTATTCAATATAAGTACATACATCTTTATCATATCAATACTCAAGTAGGTAGGTACACCAAATATACATTTAGATGGAGTTACCCTCGTTATCTGCTTCACTAAGGAAGACAAGCACCAATAAAAAAATAACACCCATGCCGGAACGTTTTGCGCCCCCTATTAAGGCGAATGAATTGCGGAATGGGCCCACAAGAAATGAAATTTAGGCAACAAACACCTGGGCCGAAGCAAAACAACGCATAAAAATTCCTGTGCCCCACCTAATCCTTATTTGGTCTTTAAGAACGTCACGATAAACTCTCACTGCACGTGTATGCTGATACTTTTTTATTATACGCGTGTTGGGTATAATACGAGTATAGGTATCAATCTCCTAAAATTGTATTGTGTCCATTCTGATACGGCATATTCATATAGTTATGTGTGTGTAAATAGATAATTTATGTCATTGCAAATTAGATAGGTAATTTCTTAACTTTTCGCTTTCCATCGTAGACTTCCAGACGTAGGGAAGGTATTTCGAGCGAGCTACTATAAAAAAAATGTATGATAGGTATGAGGAGGTATAAGCGTCCGTGGGCTTCACTCAGCAGGACTACTGAAAACGACTACGTGGGCCACGGCCCACGGCTTAAATGCTGAGTGAGACCCTTTATTTTAGACGTCACCACAGTCATGTGTGGTCTAATCGTTTTATCTTTTGTGTTTAGCTTTGTTTTTGTATTATTAAGTACCTAGTTAGAGTTTACTGTAGGTAAGTATATGTGATGTCCTAGAGTAATTAACATTTCATACTTGCTGTGCCGGTGGCGTCGCACGCGTGGATATCGGTTTTAAAATAACGTACTTCCATAAAATTTTAATTTAGACCTCTAGCAATACATTGGTGAAAACGCATTCAAATCCATGCAGTGGCTTTCGCGTGATGTGTATTCAAACACATAGATAAAATTGTCTCCTGTTTTCCGCACACTTTCCTTCACTGCTCTGCTCCTATTGGTTGTAGCGTGATCAAAAGTATATTATAACCTGCCCAGGAGTATGAAGAATCATTGTACCAAGTTTCGTTAAAATCCGTTGAGTAGTTTTTCTTTTAACGAACATACAGACAGACAAAAATTTTACTGATTGCATTATTTGGAAAAAATATTTAATGTACAGAATTGACCGTACAGATTTATTATAAGTATAGATAGGTATCATAGGACATCCCTTGTTATGGATGATGCCAAACGTATAAAAATAAATTATATTTAATTAAGCTAATTATAGAAACTAAATAAGGCACTAAGAAGTTGCTATTATCAATATTTTAAAACGTAGTCATCGGTCAGAGGAGATTTCATAAGTAAAATATGACGTCACAAAGGCTACGTGGGGCAGTGCAAGCAGCCCCGGATCTAGGGGGGGCAAACCGGGGCACCTGCCCCGGGCGGCAGTTTCAGGGGGCGCCAAAATCATCACTACATAGTATAAAACAAAGTCGCTTTTTCTGTCTCTATATCACTTTGTACGCTTAAATCTTCAAAACTACGCAACAAAAGTAGATCACAAAAAATGACACCTATTATAGATTAGTGTTAACCAAACGCTCACGGGGGGGGGGGGGGGGGCGGCTATATCAAGTTCTTGCCCCGGTTCGAAAAAATCGTAGATCCGGGGCTGAGTGCAAGAATGTGGGGGTCCTCTTTACAACTGCCATCTCAAGCTGTCGCGTAGTTACTTTAGGTATCAACACAAAGATCGGCCTACTTTTTACAGAGCAAACAAATTATGAGCTATTGTTGCGTGCACAATACAACCAGAAAGAACTATATAACAAACTGCCAAACTAAATCTTGGTTTTCAAATGATTCGGCAGAAACTTTTTGATGAAGTTACACAAAGGGATGACCCGAGCTCCATCGTGACAGGGGCTTTTCTTCCGAGCTTTTATGGAGATAAATTCATACATCATTTCTTTGGCTACACGCTGCGGTACGACCGAGCCTCTTCCGTTATAAATGTTTTTTTATTTATGACTATGAAATGCTATTTAAAAGCTATACCTACCTACAATGCTACGCTTATGTAAACACTTCTTATATCCAGTATCCAGTTGCTTCCACATAACATACCTACCTAACATTCACTCTTACTCCTACTCAAAAAGTGTTTTAGGAGTGAATGTTTCAATTAAATTTTTTTTTCTTTTTCTGAAACTTTCTAAAACTTTACCTGAAACTTTATTTGTGAAACCAATACCCGAAATCACATTTTTTAATATTTGTTATTATATTTGTAGGTAATGGTGATGTCTCTGCGCACAGTTGAGTCTCCTTCGGGCTCGGGATATGAATGACAAGTGCGGAAGACCAGCGTAACGTACCTACCTAGTCTTTTGTCGCCGCGACATTTATGCTCGTACGGACGTACATATTTTATTTTATACGTCCATGGGTCCTTGGTCCATGGTAATTATTGTGTTGTCTACGTATGAATGCCGCTGAATAAACGTCTTTTCTTTCATCAAAAAGTTCCATACGTCCATGGAAGTTCCTTAGTTGCCTCTTGTGGCACCCACGGCATAGATGGAGCGATGTTTTGTATTTTTTATCTGTCACCGCACGCATTGCGGTTTAGAGTAACATAATAAACTACTCCATACCATTTTAGGCAGTTGTTATACCTAAAAAAGTCTGAAGTGGAGAGCCTAATAAAACGTTGACGATTATTTGCAAGCAATAAATCCAATGACGGTATAAAATAAGAATATACGAATGATAGGTATGGACGCGGATGGAAGCGCCCAAGTTATAGGAAAACTCGTAAATAAGCAATAACCTAATCATTGTATCTTTCTCACACATTTGTTTATTCTATTACACATTAATTTATTGTTGTTTGCCGTGACCGGATATCTTTCGAGTCGGACGTCGTTGATTAATTTACTTATTTCATAAGTACGAGTAGATATAGGTACATAGCTTTACCATACCCTGTGACCATACCATATCGGGAATATGCCTTATTATTCTAAAGGTAAGATGCGATGTTAACCAAGGCAGACTTGTGATCATCACGACTCACGAGGCCACTGTGGCAGTGGAAAACTCTCACTCCTAGGAAAGTTAAGGAACTCGGCTAGGCTCGGCTGGGGGAGCCGTGGGATGGACAACATAAGTTCTTGTGTGCCCACAGAAAGAGACCTGGCATAGCTTAAGATACTTGAGTAAATGGGCACATTGGCATGTGGTTGCGACTATGTATTTCATGACTATTTTTTGGAACTTATACCAATTCGATAGACTTTGCCGTTTGCTTGCATCAGAGGTGAGGATTACGTACAGCTTGATGTTCAAGCCAGAATCCTCACCGGCCTATAGCTATAACTCCGAAACTATAATGCGACTATTTTTTTTTACTTGTGCGACTATTTATGACTGTTTCTCGACTATTTTTTGGCATAGTCAATCGTTTTCATTGAGATTTCAGAGATAAGGATTACAGCTTGAAGCACACCATACGTACCTGTACCTACCTTCTGCCCACCACTGTATCATCTTTATTAACATTCCTGCACTTCCACCAAGCCTTATTAATCTGTGATCAAGCGTAGGTGGCTGCTTACTACTTGCTTAGGTACCACCTAATACCGGGTTAACGCAGCGACCCGTAACGAC
This sequence comes from Conogethes punctiferalis, assembly GCA_031163375.1. Classification (NCBI taxonomy): domain Eukaryota; kingdom Metazoa; phylum Arthropoda; class Insecta; order Lepidoptera; family Crambidae; genus Conogethes; species Conogethes punctiferalis. The sequence continues at coordinate 10,804,436 of CM062079.1, forward strand.
GTCTTCGCATCCGACGATTTGCCCGTACAGTCGGCACAAATGTAAAACGCCTTTACTTTAAGTCATATTATTTCAGTCTGTACAAGTAATGATTTATGTCATTCGATAGGCAATCTAGATAAGTTACTGTAGACCCGGCAATTTCACCTAAGAATATTCAGTGCGCGGCTACATTTTTTGATTTATTACCGACAGGGGGTATATTACCGGGAATTGAACCGTAAAACTCGAGATAAATCGCCCCATAAATCCACAAGCACCATACGCTGTTTCATCTGTCCATTTGGGATATTATTTTACCTTTTAAATAGATAAAAATATCTCAAAAACAAAGATAATAATATCTGAGCACATAACATAAATTTTTGACCAAATAGTATAATTATGTGCCTCGTTACAAACTAATGACACCTGTCTTTCCTATCCTTTTCCATTAGTGCTTTACAGGTAGTCACCGTTAACAAGTTTAGGCCTGCCTTGCATTATCTTATGTTATTAGTCACCAATATCTCAATAAATCAACCACATATTTATAATGGATATATAATCTCCTAAAGACCTTCACTATTCATTATTACAGGTAAGGAACGTTGAGTTTAAGAAACAAAAACGTTTATATTTTTAAATATACTTTAATAAATTACTTTTAAAATGAGGTTCGGTGAGTTACTCAGCAATAAATCAACAGACTTTTAGCAGTGAAATGTATACAGTAACTTAACCATCTCAAAAGAAACTCTAAGGACACTTAGAAAAATAAAACGATAACAAAGAAATAAAAGTATGAACTAAAATTAGACATAAAAATACTCTCAACAACTTTAGACCGATATAAATTTGTGCTAGGGTAAAGATATGAATTTCAAAATAATAAAACGGACTTCAATTACTAATAAATTAGTCATCCAAACACTTTAAATTTCTTACTTCATAATTTTGTACTGTGATCGTATTTATATCTAATTTAAAGGATCGACCGCCCATCTCACCTCATACATTAGGAGAGATCACATCAAAATACTTCTCCGCACTTCACGACAAATATCCTTTATATGTCGATAAATCTAAATACAACAGACATGCATTAAGGAACTATACCTATTGACTTCATATGTTCTTTAAGCTACTCTAAATCAATACATAATAAAATAGTAATTAATATATTTACTACTAAATAAAAATGCAATTAAAGTACCTTGTAGATATGGAAAGAAGGAATGGAAAATATGATGAAATGATAATGTTCATAATTAGCTCTTCTAGCTTAATTATGATTAGAATAATCAACAATGAACGTTATAGTTAAACAACTGCCACAAACGACAAGCGTCTATTTTGACTATTATACTTGTATCAATTACAAGAAATAATTAATACTTCAGTCTATTATCACAGTGAATTTCTAGGACAGATCAAACCAAATTTGCATGACTTTGGTAACTATTTGCGATATCAAGCTACCACTGAACCATTTTCTACTTTGCAAATAGTTACCCGAGCCACACAATCCATGATTAGGTATACCATACTCAGTTTACGAATGTTATCATTCCATCAATATGTCTACTCAACACAGAGAATTATTTCACCACTTATCAAGGTCAACAAGGGCATAATACAATTTGGTATTGTCCTGTAAATAGGCCATTGAAGCCATATATGGCAACAAACAGGAACAGATAATATTAGCCGTGTGGTTTCAAAAGTATGTAGTAAAAACTATTCTCTTACAATCTTACCTCTAAAACGATTACACATTTAAACAAACTACTACTAATACATTCCACATCGAACAGTTTTACTAACCTAATGTCATGGCCTTCCGTCACCATGTGTGTCGCGTAAAATCAATAACCCAATCAAAATTAACAAAAACAAATTAATACACATGTATTTACGAAAATGTAGGTGGAGTATCACTGTTTAGTATCAAAATAATGGTCCAAATCTTTAAAACTCCTTGATAGTTACCTTATCCAAGGTAAATGATATAATTAAAATAACACAATTACTGAAAATAGACCAGAACAATGTGTGAAGAGGGAGTGGTGTGGTTGCCACAACTTAGTCCAAAGCAAAGTAGAAACAAAATTGTGATAACAATTTCAATTAATTGCGTGAGGTAGGTAGGCGTCATCCATTCTGTTACAAATCTATACAAATTCTAACTTCCTTTATTTACTTTTCTTTTACCCTGATTCTTTTATACTGACATTCAGTAACTTATTTCCATTGCAGAGATCATTTTTTGGCATAATAATATTGCGTCCTCACAGCAACATAAACTTCATTCATCTTTAACTGCATCTTTGTCGTTGTCATTGTTACCTTCCTTTTCCTGCACGGTACTCGAGACTTCCATCCCTGCTTTCTCAGTATCATCAGTTTTCTCAACCTTTTTATTTTCCTCAACTTGTTCGGCCTCCATTTCAACGGCTTCTTCTTTATATTCAGTTTCATCCTGTTGCACTTCGTTTTCATCTTTTACTGCTTCAACACCTTCATTGGTCTACGAAAGAAACATTGTAAGATATTAAAACCACAGAATATCGTTTCACTACTAGACGCCTATTAATGAACACATTCACAGTTCCGTAGACACAATAGAAGTTTTATTGTTGTGACCCACCTGTGCCTCATTGCACTGGCAAAGGGTTAAGATATAATATATTTGTTTGGTCTGTGTCTGGGTATTTATAGGATTTGTATAATGATACCCATAGTGCCATACATAACACAAGTGCTTAAACTACTTATTTTGGAATTGGAGCAATGTATAAAATATGATGTTGTGTGATATATATTTTTTACAATCTTATTTAATAGGCAAGTTAATATTTTGTTTAATTATATATGTATTTATATATCGGCACATGACCATAATGCTTGGAGCATTTTCCAATACATATTATGTTTGCCGAGAAGGCCGAATTTAGATAAAGCATTGTTTAGGCCTTTTTTTGTTTTATAAGACTCCATGGCACCACTCCATAAGGCTCTTAATATAGGGACAGGGGCTTTTAGCGGGTGTTCCTTGGCTCACCTCAATCTTGGGGCAGAGGAGGAGTGAAAAATGAAAAAAGTTAAGGCACTAAAACTCAACTCTAATGAATTTTTCCATACCTCAGACTCGATAGCTTCCGTTTCCGTAGCGTTCTTTTTTGCATTTAAATAACGGTTTCGTTTTGCCATTTTAAGAGCATAAAATTCTTCAAATTCCTTTATAAATGTTGCTTGATCCACATAAGTCGGGGGTTTTTGAGCTAAATAGTCTGCATGAATTTTGATATCTGTAAAAGATTACACAAATCAGTAAAGTTGGTTGTGTAGAAAATAATTTACATTGATTTATGTGAGAATTTTAGCTGACAAAATATTTTAACCAGAGCTAACCATAGCAATTATGGGGGAACTCACATAGATAGTGAGTTATCCCATACGGATATTTGCTAGACCAGGATCAAGTCATGGCCAGGATGTTAGTACACCACCATCTTTTGGTGTGCAATACAGAGTATCTTTATAGGGTAGAGTATTTATATGCTTTATAATAATATTATAAAGAGGAAAGATTTGTGTCTACTTTTGTAGATTTGTAATATTAGGCTCAAAAAGTACTGGGCCGATTTAAAAAATTCTTTCACCAATAGAATGCTACATTCTTCCAATTTGACATAGGCTACATTTCATTTTGTAAAAAAATAGGGATCCTTGGTAAAATTTGCACAATATAATTGTCTACCCCGTGCGAAGCCGGGACGGGCTGCTAGTGCTTTATAATTAATTAATTTTTACATTCTTCTTCTTCTCAGTGTAGATGACAAAACTACATACTATGCAACTAAAACTCTCGAGACGCGGATAGCTCTATCGTTGGCGGTCAGCAAGTCTTCGTACAGACAGGCGTCCAGTCACTCGGGACACTGAAGATATGTGCCTTATTTTGTGGAGCGACACCGCATCCGCGCCGATTGGCAGAGGCGTCTATGAAATCCATTTTCACATTGGTCAGCCAGAATTTGATTTTTGGGATCCTTATCTAATACTTGCCCATTTTCAACACTTCAGGCACCATATATGGGTACAGCCAGCCGACTAAGGGCGTTTCGCCCGCTGTATAATGAGCTCGCTTATGGTAGAACAAGAACCCATCGAGAGGTGGAACACCATTCGGAAATGGTGGCCATGTGGTCAGGATTCTGAAACAAAATATTTATTCGGTAATAATTTAAGCATATCCTTACAACTTAACAGCTAGTGCTTGTTTCAAATTGCACCCTATTACAGATTACAGGAGTTACCTGGGGTTTGTAAGACATAAAGTAATATTTTTTGAGTGACATGTATTGAAAGTTGCATTCACACAATAATTTTTCTTCTTTCTAGGTAGTTGGGTATAGTAAATATTAGGTAGAAATATACGATTATTATATAAGATACTATGACATTAGGTTCCCTGTAATTTTATTTTAATGTGGAAAAATAAATTAACATTGCAACTATTTGAATTTGTCTGACTGCACTACTGTAGTGCAAAATTTGCTTTGCTAAAGGTTTAACACTAAAGATTTGCAAATAACAACTAAAAGGTACCTTTAGTTGCAAATTTTTGTGCTATATAACAGTAATATTGTAGTCAAAGAGATTAGCACACCCATATTCACAAACAATACCTATCTATGAAAACTAACAATACTATGAGAACCTGTTATTGGCCTTATTGTTGGCATATCATTTCATGTATAATTCTGTATATAATCGCTGTTGGTTTTCTAATAAATAAATCTATACTTATAATAAATCTGTAGAGAAGTCAATTCTGTACATGGAATATATTTTCAAAATAACTATCAGGGGGTGATTAGTGATCGATTCTGATGCCAAAAATGCAATCAGTAAAATTTTTGTCTGTCTGTCTGTCTGTCTGTCTGTCTGTCTGTCTGTCTGTCTGTCTGTATGTTCGTTATAGAAAAAAAAACTACTGGACGGATTTTAACGAAACTTGGTACAATTATTCTTTATACTCCTGGGCAGGTTATAGTATACTTTTCATCACGCTACAATCAATAGGAGCAGAGCAGTGACGGGAATACGGGAGAACTTTTACCTGTATGTTTGAACGCGCTTCACGCGATAACTACTGCATGGAATTGAATGCGGTTTTCACCAATGTATTGCTAGAGGCTTAACTTGAAACTTAGGCACTAGGTATAGATAGGTATTTTATGGAAGTCCGTTATTTTGAAACCCGATATCCACGCGTGCGACGCCGCTGGCACAGCTAGTAAATAAATAAATAAGGTATTTACAATGGTGACTGGCATTCAAGTGTTGTCTATGAATAGGTTCTTGTGTACTGTAGGTCTACTTGTTGCATAGTAACGTTTGTGAATATGGGTAGGGGTTAGACTTAAATTGTAATTTATAATATTTTACTGTCATCAATCTTTCCATGAAAATATGAAAGAAAGTAAGAAAAATTAAGGATTAAAAGAAAGGAGCCGAAATGTGGACACTCACGGTACGGCTAGTCCATAAGTTGAAGGTCGCTCAGCAAGCTATGGAAAGGGCTATGCTCGGCATCTCTCTGCGAGATCTGATGCGAAATGAGGTGATCCGGCAGAGAACCAAAGTTACCAACATAGCTCCCCGGAACATAAGCAAAAGTGGCAGTGGGCTGGCCACATCAGCTTCAGGACCGATAATCGTTGGGGTAAGCGAGATCTGGACTGCGTCTCGGCAAACGTAGTGCAGGACGCCCTTAGGCCAGGTGGGGTGACGATTTGCGCAGGACGCCTGGCATGTGCTGGATGCGAGAGGCCCGGGACCGATCGAAGTGGCGAGCATTGGGAGCATTGTCTATGTCCAGCAGTGGACTGATGTGGGCTGAAGATGATGATGATGATGATGAAAGAAAAATTTACTTTCTCTTTAAGTTTAGTTTGAGTATATGACTTACTCTTTAAGTTTTTCAGGGGTGCATGGTTGTTTTGGAAGAAGAACTATTCTCATATTATTCTGATCGTTGATTTCTCCTATCTCAGGTCTCTCAGCAAACTGAGACTGTAGCCAATAATTACGGAACTCAGTCTGAAAAATAATACATCAATTATAACATTATGAGGGTAGAGAGATATAGGTATGTGGGTATTCCAGTTATAATAATTGAATGACTGTAGTTGAGTTTTTAGAAATTACCATTATGGCAAGCGTTGGATGGGAGAAGCCCAGGATCGATCAAAGTGGCGAACATTGGGAGGGGCCAATGTCCAACAGTGGACTAATACGGGCTGATGATACTGATAGAAGCTATTTTTTATTAAAACTTATCTCCAGCAACTGTTTTCAAAGTCATAATTATTTGTGATAAATATTAGTTTGATCGCGCATCACACGAAAACTATTGCATGGTATAAAGGTGATTTTCACCAATATATTGCTAGAGGTCTAACTTAATTTTTGGTACCATTTTATGGAAGTCCGTCATTTTTGAAACCCGAAAACTACGCGTGTGACGCTGCCGGCACAGCTCGTCTTAAATAATATTTGTGTGCTACAGATAGACAGATATTCTTTATTGCACAGTTGTTTAAAACCTACATATTATTATAATAGACATGTGTTGTATGATTTTGGGTATCTTTGGATAGTTAAAATAATAATAATGAGAGTTATTATTTTCATTAGTATACTATTTCTATCCTAATAATTATTATTAAAAATTCAGTCACTTACATCGCAGTCCGTCATTGGTTGATTATTCCAAGCAAGGAAGTCTATAACATATGCAGTGTTATTTTTTTGATGGTAGAAACAGTCCAGAACACAGCAGGAGGTCTTCGTAGAACTCGGATCAACATAACCTCCGCCAGGCAGCAAAGTAACCATCTCATATCTGAACTGGCCATACTTAGTGAACAATTTGGTCTTTCCCTGAAAATTTGATTGACTTTTAAATAACTATGCTGTGGAGCACACCTATTGTTTTTACATGTTATGAAAACAATTAAAAATATGCTATTTTACTATCATATTCATGGCCATATTCACAAATGCTACTATATGTGGGCGAACACACAGGTACCCAAAAACCTATAGGTTGTTGGGCACTGTGTGTGCGTGCCACATACTAACATTTGTGAATATAGCCCTCAGTCTGGTAATAATACAATAAGGACAAAAATATATGTATATTATATAACAATCTCACCCGATTAGCTATCAGAAGCATTCTGGATCCTTTAGGACAAGGTGATATATACCAGTTCTCAATCAAGTCTTCTGGTTTCTCTACAATCCACTCAGACAACATGAGGACATTGTTGTACGAAAGAGATACTTTGTTGAACCCTGCTACATATATGCTGGGTCGGTAATATACCTGGAAAAAAAATATGTAAATTACCACAATAATTATTATGAAAAATTTTTAATTACAGAAGAAATTTTGGTGACTTACCCTTCTTTTATATCCTTGATGAAAGATATCATTGTCTTCAATGGCATCTACAAGCTCTAAGATGCCTCTGTGTTTATCGACTTTAGTGTGCCGATTGCTATAATGGAAAAAACAACACATTTGGTAATACATATTAGCTTATCTCCTAACATTAAGGTTCAAGCAAATCATTAACATTCTTTGTTTAACTTGAGTACATAGAGATACTTCTAAATGTGTACTTAATCGATAAAATACTTAGCCACCGTTAAGTAACCACAATAAACTACAATATTGGAGAAATAGAAGCTCAATATCGAAAAACACAAATTGAAGGATGATTATCTATAATAATTACTCACTTCTTTTGATTTTCTAAAAGTTCTTTGCGCCTCTCTTCTTGGTTACCAAGTTTACCCCAATTTTTGTAAAGCGTTTCATAGTCGCTTTTTGGAGATTTATTTTCGAGGGTAATAACAGATGACTCCATCTTATCTAAAACGTCATCCATTTTTTCCACAGTATCCACAGCTTCCACCATTTTTCTAAAAGTCTGCCAACGTTTTCCGCAAGTGTAATTAACGCAAAACAAGACACACAAATTGAACTCACAAGTGAAGATGATGTGCCCGAAAATATATCGACCAGCTGCAGCAAAGTACCTAAGCCGACTGACTGACTGACTGCTGAACTGAATTGAATGCAGTGCTCACTCATTCAATATTTGACGTGAATACCGGAACCGGACGGGGGACGGATGTCGGTTCATTGACAGCTGTTTTTTTAAATATAGGGAGCGCAAAGATTACATTAATTACAATATTATTTTGATTGAACTGTGCATAACTTTTGTTATATTTATAATATTTAAAAAATAAGTATAACATAAGCTGAGAGTCTTTTAAAAATGAATACAATAAACTTCGGTGGTAAAATATTCTTGTATGATATTGAATTGATAAATCAAGTTCTTGAATTCACAGGCATTATTATTTTGTTGGGGCAGCGATGAGGTATGTATTTACATTGACGAAAATGATGAATTTATGAATAATATATACCAACAATGATGTTTTTGTTTTAGCACGTAGCAGGATGTAGAGATTAGTCGATATAATTACCAAAAATTCTTGCATTATACACAAAACTAAGGTAGAAGTTGTTCCTGCGCTGTTGACCGTGCGCGCGTGTGAGTGTTGTGTTGAAGTGCAGTCTGTGGTAGAAAAATAGGAAACTGGGATATGCGGGACGCATACAACGTTTTACGGGACTATTTTACTAATAATTTCAAAGTGGTATTTCGTCTAGCATTACGGGACGGTTGGCCGCCTTAATCATGGAAGTATTAGGTTGTACAAGGTACGTTATTACTAGATATGAAACGGATATCCGGTAACTATCCGGGATACCGGACAGTAGGTACCAAAGTCAATATCCGACTCGATGCCGGATAGTAAATTTAAAAAAAATGCCATGGTTATATAAAAGGAAAATAATACCACAATAGGATATAGACAACAATATTTTTATACGTACATCAAAAGTAATGATATGACTCCCACACTTTATTATAGTTATAGTTTTTTTAAAACAAAATTAACAAGTGGTAAATTAATACCAAATTTTCCGCATTCGTACGTAACAGACTCTGTTTGGATCCGCGATCTCCGCTCACGCGCGACAAAACCCAAACGCGCACGAATATATCCGAAAGGGCCGAATATCCGGTAGCCGGATACCCGGCGCACCGGCCTCGCTGCTCGGTATCCGGCCAAACCACTATCCGTTTCATCTCTACCTATAGTTCATTCGCGTTAAGAAAATAGTGACTGACAGGTCACTGACAGGCCACTAGCCAATTAAAACGCTAGAAATTATAATTCTAGCGTTTTGATTGGCTAGTGGCCTGTCAGTGACTTGTCAGTCACTATTTTCTTAACGCGAATGAACTATAGGTACTATTAAGAACACTTTATCTTAATCTGAAAGTGTTTATTTACACAATCCAATTACAAAAACTCATTCAACCAGAGCCATAGAAAAAGTAATAATCGGCGGGCACTCGATGACAGCTGTCAGTGTCACCGTTACGTCAAACTTCAACTGTCAACGTTAGTGCGGTGACTCTTGAGTGTAGCGAATAGTGCAGTGCCGCAGCGATTGATTATTCTCCTCTAACAGTACTTATTACTTCTGGCAGTGATATGACTCTCACACTTCCGTGTGTAGAATGCATCCCTTACACATTCGCCAATATAATATTTGTATAAAAGTTCCATACACAGAGTACCTACTTTGTAGTATAAAAGTCCCTTACACTATAATGTATTGTTTACCTATATAGTCCCTTCCCGTGGACTTAGGGGGCTGCGCAGACGACAGACGTTTTGTGCGATAGAGTCTGCGTCTGAGATATTTAAAAAGAGCGTCTATATAGGTCCCTACAGCTCTGCCGACAGTATGATCGAAGATGTGCGTCGTCTGTGAAATATCCGCGACAGATTTTTGCGCGTCGCGTCGTGTGCGTTACTTACTGCATATAATTGCTTAGGTTAGACTAAAAAGTGCGTCACGGATAGTCTGTCGTCTGTATGTAATTATTTTGACCCTGGAAACATCCCTATTATGAGTAGAGTCTCCAAATGTTTGTCCTAAGTGACGATGTCCAGCAGTGGACTGCGATAGGCTGATAATGATGATGATGATGGAGCGGACTCGTTGCTCGGCGTTACTCTATGAGATCAAATCATAAATGAGGAGATTCGTGGGCAGGGTACAGTTGTGAGAAGAATCTCCTACAGGCAGGGTACAGTTGTGAGAAGAACAGATATATAAAAACCGGCCAAGTGCGAGTCGGACTCGCGCACGTAGGGTTTCGTACTAACCTATAGTTCATTCGCGTTAAGAAAATAGTGACTGACAGGTCACTGACAGGCCACTAGCCAATTAAAACGCTAGAAATTATAATATAAGAAATTATAGAAATATAGGTAAGAAATTATAATTTCTAGCGTTTTAATTGGCTAGTGGCCTGTCAGTGACCTGTCAGTTACTATTTTCTTAACGCGAATGAACTACAGATACCTAGATGTAAATAAATGTTGATAATTATTTTTTATTATATTGGAGACTAGCTGTGCCAGCGGCGTCGCTCGCGTGGATATCGGGTTTCAAAAATAACGGACTTCCATATAATACCCATCTATACCTTGTGCCTAAGTTTTAAGTTAGACCTCTAGCAATACATTGGTGAAAACCGCATTCAATTCTATGCAGTAGTTTTCGCGTAATGCGCGTTCAAACATACAGGTTTGAATTTCTCGCGTTTTCCCACCACTTCCCGTCACTGCTCCGCTCCTATTGATTGTAGCGTGATAAAAAGTATCCTATAACCTGCCCAGGAGTATGAAGAATAATTGTACCAAGTTTCGTCAAAATCTGTTCAGTAGTTTTTTTTCTATAACGAACATACAGACAGACAGACAGACAGACAGACAAAAATTTTACTGATTGCATTTTTGGTATCAGTATCGATCACTTATCACCCCCTGATAGTTATTTTGAAAAAATATTTTATGTACAGAATTGACCTCTCTACAGATTTATTATAAGTACTAGCTGTGCCAGCGGCGTCGCACGCTTGGATATCGGGTTTCAAAAATAACGGACTTCCATAAAATACTTATACCTATACCTAAGTTTTAAGTTAGACCTCTAGTAATACATTAGTGAAAATCGTATTCAATTTCATGCAGTAGTTTTTGAGAGATGCGCGTTCAAAAAATTTCTCCCGTTTTCCTAACATTTCCCTTCACTGCTCTGCTCCTATTAATAGTAGCGTGATGAAAAGTACCCTATAACATGCCCAGGAGTATGAAAAATAATTGTACCAAGTTTCGTTAAAATCCGTTGAGTAGTTTTTGTTTCTATAACGAACATACAGACAGACAGACAGACAGACAGACAAAAATTTTACTGATTGTATTTTTGGCATCAGTATCGATCACTAATCATCCCCTGATAGTTATTTTGAAAATATATTTAATGTACAGAATAGGCTATTCCACCCTATGAATAAAAAAAACTTAAATTATGTTTATATGATAGATCATGAAAAAGTAAACCAAGAATATTAATATCAATTCATAAAAGTGAAAAATAAATTTAACATTTCCATTTTAAAATTCATGTTTTTTAATCTGTGGAGACATTTGGTGAAAACGCTGTACGCTATGTTGGCTAAAGTTTTGACGTAATCTGTCTTGTAAACAAATAATCTCAGTACTGTGTCTAGTACATTTAAACAATAATTCGAAAATTCTTAGTTATTATTAACACGTTTCTCGATATTCCGGCGCTATAATATAATTTCATCATGGAAGATGGTTTTATGAAAGCAGAAAGCACTAATCTTCCACGAAGACATAACCTATGAAATATTAGTTTTGCAATATTGTGAATAAAATTTTGCAAGTTTTGAAGGTCTACTTACATCAAAATGATCTTCACAAAAATAGTATTTACTCTTTGTGAACAATAACTTCGGATCTATTCATGCTATCTTTAGCCACGTATTTCTCATTTTTAAATCTGTTGGCACTTGTATCCATAACTTTCCCGGCGTTTTAACACTTGTATTCTTACATTCAGACACAAGACACCAATGATATGGACTATAGTTCATTTTGTATTTGCGAAAATAACTTTAATCTCTCAGTGAAGCGTGATGTTTACTAAAAGTGTGACGTAAAAGTCACGGCGGACTAGAGTTGTGCTGTTTTCGAGCAAGTAATTTAATTGAAAAATTAAAAGTCGTTTTTCTTTATGATTTGATATTAATAAAATATATCCCTATTTTTCCGTGGTATTTTATCACTAAAAGATGCATTTGAACTACTTTTTGAATGAGACCGGAATAGCCTATTGACCTCTCTACAGATTTATTATAAGACTATAGATGATTGAATGAAAGGTAAAATGCGATTTACGATTTATAACGTATTAAAAAAAACTAGGTCGGTATTAGATCTCGTTCAAACCAATTTACGGTGGCAGTTTGTACATCATAATATTTGTAGCGACACGTAGCGACACCTATCTCCACACCGCTACAACAACCTCCATGTCGCTACAATATGCAAGTTCCGCCAGCTAACAACAGATGACGAAATAAAATGGAAAAATTGTACAGAATCCTACAACGCGCAAACGAAGTTTTCATCACGACTCGCTATATATACAAAAAACCAAGATGGCCCATCGGACCTAGGGGTGAGAGCCTTCCGCTCCCCCAACAGTCCGGTGATGATGACAAGGCCGTCCTGGCCATCATCGTAGTCATTTAGAAAAAAAAAAAAAAAAAAAAAAGAAAAAAGCCCATCGGACCGCGGTCCCCGAGCACGATCACCTAGCTCGGCGGAAGTACTTCCACTTTTCGTAGGGACAAGTCTTTTCCTACATATTTATTTTTACATTTATCATTCCCTTATTTTAGTAGAAGGTTCACCGACGGGCAGACATGACGAATATAATAAGGGTTCCGTTTTTTGCTATTCGGCTACGGAAACCTTATCAAGGGTTCCGTTTTTGCCATTCGGCTACGGAATCCTAAAAACGATTCTCCTCGACCAGAATAGTCATTCGGGTCGAATAGTTCTGGACTGGCGTGGGACGCCCTCCAGCGAGGCAGACTGACGACATACTCCTAATGAAGTTCGCAGGATTGCGCTGGGTTGGGTGCTTGATACCGGCCTTTGTAGAAGTCTTTGGAGGAGGCCTATGTCCTGCAGTGGACCTTTTGCGGTGAATGTGGTGGTGGTGGTGGTGGTGCCATGGCATTATAAGGATTGTTTTGTTTGTAACTTTCTATTTCCTAATAATTTCAAAGCGGCAGAGATGTACTATGTAAATGCATAGATATATTTTCTCGTTGGTTGTATATGAAGAATATGTCTGTTATTCGAATAGTTTATACGAGAAACGCTACTTGTTTAATTTATGTACGATGGATGTAGGTAAGTAAAGTCTTTCACTTACTTAATGATATCGTTGGGTCCATTGCTAAAAATCTCATTTAGTTTCATTTGTAATAATTTGTATCACCTGTTGTTTCAGCATTAAATTTAGTAGCTATTTGTATTAATTTATTATTTCCTTCCCAATGCGAATTTCGCGAACTTAGTTAATGATTATGTTTGTATGAATTTTTATTTTAATTATGGATACTTAAATCGATTTAATTAAGGTAGGTATCGCTTGGAGCTTTGTACACGAGTTCGTTCGCAACTGGTTTTTGAATTTGCCGCTCTTACTTAGATGGCTATGATTCGGGTTAAAGTCATACAGAAATAATGAATGATTTTAAAATGTTTTTTAAACATATTTCTAATGCACATGTTTTCCACAATTATTGGAATGATAATATAATAATTACTTATTTTGATATACGCTTATTTATGCAGTACTTACAATGTTACCACATTATCAAAACTTCCCTTTCTATTCGGATATAAAAAGTAAGAAGAGGTGTGATCAATTTAAAAATGTATGCAAGTTCGCATACTATATAGGTACAACGATTTGGTATCGGCTAAACTTCATACTGATTATGAGCCCGACCAAACTATTGGTCGAGTCTAACGACCGTATTCACAAACGTTACTATGCGACGCACGGACGCACAGTGCCCAAATTCCTATAGCTTTTTGAGTACCTGTGCGTTCGCATAGTGACGTTTGTGAATACGGCCTTAAGTCTGTGGTTTGTGAGGTCTCATAGAGTTGCTTCATTTTACACTCATTCTGTTCACGCTAATTGAGAAGTCATATTACGAATTTTCTAGTAGTTTTTTTTAGGAATTTTTGTGTAAGTATTTTTAATAATATGCCCTACGAGACAGCGACAATAATACATAGGTACTTGACGAGAGTTGGAAGCCCGCCATCCGTAAAGTTATCCGAAATCGAAGCTGAGAAAAAGTATTCACGTCATGTAATTCCTGTGCACATTTTCCCGATGTCTATATTTTAAACACTAAAAATGTATAATGTTACTACTGTGCTATAGCATACGTGATACCTAACTGAATTATTAATATAAATAATGCAGCATGTCAGTAAGCATGCAACATGCAGTACGCTTGGTTTCTGACAAGACTACGTGGACTCGGTTTTGAAGCAATTCGCTTCTGTCACTGACCCACTGATTTCGAAATTATTGCACATCAGGCAAACCTTCGACCCATTGACTGGCCGATGAAACCTTCCGAGATAAATAAAAATGCTCCGAGGATAGGTATAGGATCACCGGAGGTCATAAAATAACGTTACTAAAATAGCTCATAGGAAAATATTATTATTCTGTACAGAATTTACGCTTCAAAATTTATGTGTTAATGTGCATACATACGTTGTTTTCATTTCAGCTTTTTATATTCTTCCAGGCTTTTAATAATGTGAATTTCAGGAAAATATAAATCTTATGTGGCAACATTATAAAAGAGATACGAGTGTAGCCGAACGTTTTTCTATTGGAGCACGAGAATAGCCGAACGAATGATTAGGTCACGTGGTACTTTTGGAGTCTTCGTGGCGTAGCTTGTTCAGCTGCTCGTCGAAGCGGCTGTCGGACGGTCGCCTCTCAGCGAGTCGGCGTACGATGTAGCGGCCATTTTTGTTCTTAGTTCATTAGCGTGCGCATATTTTAATGTCTTTAGAAGGATATTTAGGCAATTTTCACGATGACTATAATAGTCTTTCTAATAGATACATCAGCTTCTATGAACCAAAGAGCTTATTTGGGCGGACGCCCAACGTTGCTCGATGTAGCCAAGGGCGCTGTGGAAACGTTCGTAAAGGTACGTGCAGTGTCATCGACTCGTCAACCGCCTCGTTTTTGTGATCGATTTGTTTATCGTTGTGTTAGTGTATTGTACTGATTAGTATTGTATTGTTTAGGTTCGTCAACGATCTCCTGAAAGCCGAGGCGATAGGTATATGCTTCTAACTTTCGAAGAGCCACCCGCGAACATCAAGGTTAGTATCAAAGTGAACACGTTATCGAGGATATTCTTGTTTATTCAGTAAGTGAGCATGTTGTAGCCGGTGTCGTGGGATGACCTGTGAAACACTGTGATCTGCAATCCAGAACATTACATATTTTGAAAGTGCGAGATTTACTGAAATAGACAGCACGACGTAAACAGGACGAACCGCCGCCGTTGCTGTCTTTCCGAATCCGATAGCGCTCGCGACTGCGCTCTTGTCGCATTCCCATTGGCCACGCCAACATACAACGAAATGGCGAATTGGGGGGGAAATTTAAAACAGCGCGTAGTAGAAAGAAACCTCTGCTATGTATATTGTTATGACACGCTTCGAGATGTACTCGTTTATTCTTATTAGACATACACGTATGTACCTATTATTATTATTCACCATACCTATCTGTTGTATCAAACATAAAACAGAAATGGGGTTTTTTTTATTGCAGTTTCTTTCTGATAGGTACTCAGTTATACAGTACATGCATACCTACTTATTGAAACACCTTTCAGAGATATTTTACTGACAAGTTTTTAATATTTTCAGGCAGGATGGAAGGAAAATTTAGCAACTTTCATAAACGAATTGAAGAATTTACAATGCCTTGGTCTTACCACCATGGGTGCTGCCTTGAAGCATGCCTTCGATGTTCTGAACATAAACCGCATGCAGACAGGAATAGATACATATGGACAAGGGAGGTGTCCATTTTACCTAGAGCCGTCAGTTATTGTTGTTATAACTGATGGAGGAAAACTTTCCAGTAATGCTGGCATACAGGAAGAAGTAAGTTAAATATTTAAATAAATAATGTGCTGATTTTTCAATCGCTGGATAATGTTTAACAGACTGAAACTGACCAAAAAAGGTAATATTATGATAGGTGCAATTGATTACTACAGTCATGATTTATTCATTATGAAAAATTAAAAACCCAAATCCACACTGGGCCACTTGTCTGACTATCTAGTCCCAAACTAAGCCAAAGCTTGTTCTATAGATGATGGACAACTGATATCTTACTTAGATACTATTTTGTAAAAAACTACACTTGTACATAGCAAACACCTAGACCCTAGACCAATACAAACAGGTATGTTCATGCACACAAATGTTTGTGTGTGGGGATCAAACCTACAACCGCTGATTCAGAGGCAGCCAGTCTGGTGGTCAAACATTTAGTTGTATAACTGGTTGTCAAATATGTAGTTGTATAACTATACAACTAAATATTTGGCTAAGTAACTGGAAACAAAGGAAACTTCCTTCTCTCACCTGGCTCTTTCGTCCACTCCCTGGACTGCCTGGAGGTCTGCTTTCTGTTGGTCCTGCTTCACCTATAACATCCAGTCATTGATGATTGAATAATCAGATCCTAGTCTAATAAGAGTATCAAGACATGCAAGAATTCAGCCAAGTTCTTATTATTTTGCACTTTGACTTCAATAATGTTATTGCTTTTTAAAATACCTATATCTATGAGGTTAAACTTTTTAGTTAGGTGTACAATTGATTCATTAAAAAAAAATATTCATTTAACCTTACATACAAATTTTATTACAAAAAAGCAGCTAGTTAACCGATTCATTGCGACGGTACTTTTTGGAAACTTTTGCCCGTGGATGCAAACAATTTTTTTGAAATTCGAGAACTAATTCATATCTGTCAATCAAAGGTCGTCAACCTCTGAAGTTTTAAAATTCATGCTATATCCCGAAACGACTACAATACAGGGGTAAACTACAGCAAATAATAATAGTCTTGTTTAGCTGTAACCCATAAAAACGACATTTACACAAGAGTTTTAACAAATTGAAAAATGACGCCTCTCAGGCGTCACACGCCATACACAAAAGAATTTCATGACGCCCCAAGGGCGTCATCCTCAATGAATCGGTTAAGTAAGTCCAGAAGCAATAGATAACCATATAATTTTACAGAGATGGTCATATTATCTGAAATTGGTTTTGTGGTTGTAAATGTTGTCATTAATTTTGTAGTACATTACATACCTTCATTGAGTAAACTTATTAATTTTTATTTTGATGTTTTTTGGTCAAACTGCATTACAAAATGATTTTTTTTTATAAAGTTATGAGTTAATTGTTGTGTTTAAATTAACACAATTACAATCTTTGTGTTATTTCCCATTTTATATCCATTTTTATTGTCTATGTAAGCAAGGCAGTCTGAGCCCAGACAAATTTTAAATGGCTAGTTCTTAGAATTCTAATTTTTTATTTAAAAGTTGCTAGCCTAGCAACAACCAGTGTCCAATAGCTGAAAATATTGTAGTATATTTGACCCACCTTATGTACTAATTGGACAGCTTCAATACATAATTTAATGTGAATTGATTTTCTCTGTTTCATTAAATTTTTCTTCCACAGTTCAATCTGCCTATGAACTGCCCAATACCTGGGTCAGAGCTGACCCGTGAACCGTTCCGTTGGGACCAAAGACTATTCTCATTGGTGCTCCGTCTGGCTGGTACACCTGCAGTAGAGAGAGATACTGGTCTTGTGCCTTCTGATTCATCGCCCATTGACGCCATGTGTGAAGTCACTGGTGGTAAGTTTTTTAGTAATATATATGTCACCGGAAAATAGCAAGAATCGTAAGTTGATCAATTTCCTAGGTAGTTGATTAACTTCCGGAAAATGATAAACGGCAGTTGAAATGTATTATTTAACGTATGTATTTTAGTAAATTGATCATTTTACGGGGTCTTGCCGTAAAATCATCCGACGAAGGTGAGGTGAACGTTGATTGGTTCAATGGCTCACGTGGCGTTATCCCGGCAACCAATCAGGGAACAGTGTATTAATTTACGGGTAATAGTGCACCTTTAAATAGTACATTGAGCAACGATTGGCCCATTTGAGGACGATTTTACTTGTGTCAAAATCGTAAATTATTAAATGACTCAGGCATTCAGGCTACCGTAAATTGATCAACTAACTGAAATCCATTGCGTAAAATAATACATTTCAACTACCGTTTGTTATATTCCGAAAGTTAATCAACTACCTAGGAAATTGATCAACTTACGATTCTTGCTATTTTCCGGTGACATGTACATACAAACCAGATGGCGCCACTTCCTTAGTAGGCCCAACTGTGATGTGATTGGTTCATTTGAAATTACACATAGCAATTGACCAATAATAGTCGATACTATGCGTCCGCGCGGCGCAAAGTACCTAACGTTTGTGATTACGGCCGTTTATAAATGAGCGTCGAATATTTATGGCATCATTATTATTCAATTTAGCCATCTTTAACATTTGAATCATTTGATGGAATTTTAATATAGCTACATATCTATTTTTCTAGTATGGCTACATTATCTTATGTGTCACTCCATTTATGCCTCTTAAACCAATAACATTGCCTTCTAGCTTTCATTACACAATAATTTTTTTAGTAAAATTTAGAGTAAATCACTATTGAAAAACCGGCCAAGTGCGAGTCGGACTCGCGCACGTAGGGTTCCGTACCACTGATTGAATGAAAAAATTAGGTAATTTGATTTATGACGTTTAAAAAAAACTACTGTCTAGATTTCATTCAAACCAAATTTCGTTAGTAGTTTTTATAGTAATACACATCATATATTTTTTTCAGTTTTATCATGCCCATATTTTAGAAGTTACGGGGGGGGGGGGGGGGACGACACATTTTACCACTTTGGAAGAGTCTCTCGCGCAAACTATTCAGTTTAGAAAAAAATGTTGCTAGAAACCTCAACATCATTTTCAAATACCTATTGATAGATACCCCACACTTATAGGTTTGATGAAAAAAAATTTTTTGAGTTTCAGTTCTATGTATAGGGAACCCCAAAAATTTTGGATTTTTTTCTGATTTTATTTTCACATCTTAATGCGGTTTACAGAATACATCTACGTACCAAATTTCAATAATGTAGCTCTTATAGTTTCGGAATAAACTGGCTGTGACATACGGACGGACAGACAGACAGACATGACGAATCTATAAGGGTCCCGTTTTTGCCATTTTGGCTACGGAACCCTAAAAATGAGCCTTAAAAGGATGAAAATTGATGCTATCTAAATTAATCCATAAAAATATGTTTTTCATGTAATTGATAATGTTTTTAGCTTAGGCATAGTTCTGGCACATACCTACATAATTCATTTCATAACAAACGCGAGACACAATCTTCGTGGGGGGTTTTATTTTATAGCTACAGAGGACGTAGCCGCATCTGTTCTGATGACTATTGCGCTGTTTAAATGTATTGTTTACTTTTCTTTCATTTGTAAGTTGTAGAGCAATCCCTAACTAGGGATGAAATCTGAGCACTCCCTAATAGATATATAGAATGATAATCAGTGATTAGATCTCCCTAGCCATTTATAATAGAAAAAATGCTCCAAGCCTTTCCTAATTTAGCCAAATTTAGTGTATTTGGATCCACAGTAGGTAGAGATCTGATAGACACACTTCTTCCTGTAGAGTTACTTTGGTGTAACTATTTATTAATCTGTGCTTTGGTGTAGAACAAGGAATTGAGCCTTGCCGCTTAGCCACTAAACATTTGATCTCTGGAACATTCAGAACCATTACAATGATATGTTATGCACCTACTTGAATATTATCTATACTTATAATAAATCTGTAGAGAGGTCAATTCTGTACATTAAATATATTTTCAAAATAACTATCAGGGATGATTAGTGATCGATACTGATGCCAAAAATGCAATCAGTAAAATTTTTGTCTGTCTGTCTGTCTGTCTGTCTGTCTGTATGTTCGTTATAGAAACAAAAACTACTCAACGGATTTTAACGAAACTTGGTACAATTATTTTTCATACTCCTGGGCAGGTTATAGGGTACTTTTCATCACGCTACTATTAATAGGAGCAGAGCAGTGAAGGGAAATGTTAAGAAAACGGGAGAAATTTTTTGAACGCGCATCTCTCAAAAACTACTGCATGAAATTGAATACGATTTTCACTAATGTATTACTAGAGGTCTAACTTAAAACTTAGGTATAGGTATAAGTATTTTATGGAAGTCCGTTATTTTTGAAACCCGATATCCAAGCGTGCGACGCCGCTGGCACAGCTAGTAAAACAATATGATTGGTTTTCCCTTGCAATAAAATTATGTCAGCTAAGTACTAATGCTATCTCTATTAGTTTTTCTACATACTAACATCATCAATGTATGTGTGGGTAATCTAACTATCATATATTTTTGATTAGTAATCTTAAAATATATAAATAAACACAATCACTCAAATTAGCTGTCCCATTTTATACGATTTTTTGTTATTGTCGGAGTAGGGTTGGTACGGAAAAAATAAATTATCTTTCTTAAAAGTTGATAAGACCAACAGGAATATTTTGAGAAATTTACGTATTAACCTATGTACCTATCTCATGAATTGAAATTTTCAGACAATTTAGTTATATATTGACATACCTACCTAAATAAAATTAATAAATATTTGTATGGGAGTCCCCCTTTCAAGAAACTGTAAGAGTGGGACGGAACCCTAAGTGCCTGAGTTCGACTTCATATGATATACATAAAGTTCAATTTGATCACCAATATATAAATTGTTTGTTTTTCTGCCTCGTCTCAATTTAGGTACCTACTTACCGTACTTCTATTTAAACGCCTTTTAATATGTCGCATATAAAAGTATGAAATAATACTACTCTCATGAGAAATGCAAAAGTTTATTCTGAACAGGGGATAATGTGTCAGCCCTTTAAAACCTGTCCAACTAGTTTTCGTGTAGTTCACTAAGTGTCAAGGTGGTCGTATTATGGAGATTTTAGCATTCAACCTAACTTTATTTTCGGTTTGAGTCATGTTTGTGTACATCTATTCGATATCGCGTTTTTGTCGCCTAATATGTGTGTGTGTGTGTCCTAAATTGTACCTCTATATGCGACATGATACGGTATAATGACATAATGTTTTGTATTAATTTTGGAATCACTAAAGTCTGAACTTTTTTAACTATGGTTTTTTTTACTCGCTTCTTTGGATTAGATAAATTATTGCTACTAAGTCGATTATATAATACAATACGTGATTAAATATATTTTAAATTAATTGAATCATAAATTAATTGAATAAAAAAGATTCCATTTATTATTATTATTAAGCGTAATGTAGATGGCGCCCAACTCTTCTGTATTTTTCTACATGTACATGTGTTCTTGCGAACGCTCGGCTCGATTTGATTCTTTCTCAACTTAAAATAGGACTCGCCCTTAAGTTATTAGTGACACTAACATCTAATATGGTACTGATATTTAAATGTTAACACCTATATTGTCAACAATAATAACGAATATATTTTTTGGTGGGCATCTCATTTACTAATATTAAAAGGCCTTTATGAGATCTTAAATCTTTTCTAAAATCGATATGGTAAAAGTAAGTACCATTTAGGAATGGGAGAACTAAGGTTCTAAGTATGTGTGCGTGGGGGACCCCCCTACCAATCCGGACTCTTATTAAAACAAAAATTTGCGGAAAAATATGTTTTCCTAATCTTTTGACTGCCGGACACAATAGAAAAACTATTGTTTGAAGGTTAACTGTGGGAGTTCCATGGCAATTAACGTGTCAAAATGTGTTATTACTAACTGCGCCCCGCGGTGTTACCCGCGTTATAGTTCACCCGCAATATTTCATTTCGGGAATTCCTTTCCTAGTGCACCTCTACGGTACCTAAGCTACGTCCCTTCCAAATTTCAAGTGCATACGTTTAGCCGTTTAGGCTGTGCGTTGATATGTCAGTCAGTTTCTCCTTTATTCTATTTAGAAGAAGATTAGTACATTGCCTTCTTCAAACTTCATTAAAATGAATTCGGTGTTCATTCAGCGATGGAAAGCGTGAACTACTACTGCTTCAGACTAATAAATAATAGTTCTTTATCTTATAAAAAACGCATTGAAATTGTTGAACCTCTATTGGAGAGCTACCAATCTATATTACGTAGGCGAAAAACTTAATAGCGAGGTCCGTGTGGAAAGGTCGCGTAGGTAAGCTTTTCAATAAATTGACGTTGCCAATTATTCATAAATTATCGGCTGTGATAAAAATAGAGAGGTACACCTTTTATCTATTTATACAAATGAATAATATTGAAGTGCTTGGAGCTTTTAATGCATTAAGTAGGTACTTATGTATCCGTATACACATACAAGCAGTATTACTTAATATGTTAAGTTAAAGTAACGGGAATTATTTGGGAACGGGTCGATGTAAATTACGCGTGAATTATTGAAATCAGGGACTGAAAGCGGTTACGGTATACGGTTACGGTACCGGTATAAAATAAGTGTACCTTAATAAAGTAAAGGTAAGGGTATACCGTTATTTAACCGGTATAAAATATCGGTACCGAAAAGCCGCGACGTTGCCAAACGGCTGCGGATTGTTGGCAACGTCGCGTGCGTTGCGCGGAGCGTATCGATCGACACCGGCAAAATATTCTTCCTGACAATTCTTATCTGTCCGTGCATAGCACGCGAAAGACTGCCTGTGCATGGCACACGCGAAAATTCTGGTCAGTGATAGAATGAATGTCGTCTTACTTTTCAATACAAATAATATTTTTTGATGTTTAAATTTTTTTTTTTTATATTTTTGTTTATTATGTTTAGATACTATTTATATGTATACCCATCACAATTTTAAGTAGTTATTTTGTTTGTAACTATATTATGTATCTAAAATATATACATAAGTAGGTAACTAACTAGGTATTTGCATTACTTGTGAATTAGTTGTTAAAATTATTGACTGGTATAGAATGCCACACGGCATTAAGTCCGTCATTTGTACTTTAAATAAATAATAAATAAATATCAGACAACATCACATACATTGCTCCGATCCCAAAGTAAGTAGCTTAAGCACTTGTGTTATGGGTATCAGAACAACGAAGGTACCACAAATAAATACTTAAATACGAATATAAACACCCAGACACGGAACAAACACAAGTGTTTATCACACGAATGTTTGTCCCGGGTGGGAATCGAACCCACGACCCATGGTTCAGAAGGCAGGGGTCACTGCCAATTGAGCCACCGAGCCAGTCAACTTTCATCATCATGATGATGATTGTATAGTTTTGTGACTCGCACAATGGTTGACTGGTATAGAATGCCACACGGAATTAAGTCCGTCATTTGTAATTTCACCATCATGATGATGATGATGATTGTATAGTTTTTTTGGCTCGCCCAATGGTTGACTGGTAGAGAATGCCACACGGCATTAAGTCCGCCATTTGTACTTTCATCATCATGAAGATGATGATGAAAGTATAGTTTTCTGACTCGCCCAATGGTTGACTGGTATAGAATGCCACACGGCATTAAGTCCGCCATTTGTACTTTCATCATCATGATGATGATAATGATAATGTTATCGTTTTCTGACTCGAACAATGGTTGACTGGTATATATTCATATTCATTTATTGGTATAGAATGCCACACGGCATTAAGTCCGCCATTTGTACTTTCATCATCATGATGATGATAATGATAATGTTATCGTTTTCTGACTCACCCAATGATTGACTGGTATATATTCATATTCATTTATTGGTATAGAATGCCACACGGCATTAAGTCCGCCATTTGTACTTTCATCATCATGATGATGATGATGATGATGACGATGTTATGGTTTTCTGACTCGCCCAATGGTTGACTGGTAGAGAATGCCACACGGCATTAAGTCCGCCATATGTACTTTCATCATCATTACGATGATGATGATGATGATGTTATAGTGTTCTGGCTCGCATAATGGTTGACTGGTTGAGAGTGCCACACGTCATTAAGCCCGCCATTTGTACTTTCATCATCATCATGATGATGTTATCGTTTTCTGACTCGCCCAATGGTTGACTGGTATACTCGTAGAATGCCACACGGCAAAAAGTCCGCCGTTAAGTCCGCCATTTGTACTTTCATCATCATCATGATGATGATGATGATTGTATAGTTTTGTGATTCGCCCAATGGTTGACTGGTATAGAATGCCACACGGCATTAAGTCCGCCATTTGTACTTTCATCATCATAAATAAATAAATAATAAATAAAATAAATAAAAATCTTTATTGTACTTAAAGTGACGTGGGTTACATGGGTTGGTACAGCTTCTTTTAAGTTTATAAAAACCTGTGTTAGAAGAGTACCCTCTTCTCTGTGGTAAATGATTTTACACTTAAAAGTAACAAATGAAATGAAAAACATTACGTACTATACAATCTTAATAACTCAAAATCAAAACTAAGAGTTGGTCGTGGCTGGCGTTCATTCATGTTTCAATAATATAAAGTACTAGCTTTTGCCCGCGACTTCGTCCGCGTGTTTAAATTTATACATACAAAAGTTTTTTCCCGCTAACTCCCGTTCCCGTGGGAATTTCTCAAAATACAGCCATAACTAAACTTTATATTTACTAAGGTACCTGCATGCCAAATTTCAAGCGTCTAACTTAAGCGGTTTAGATTTTTCATACAAAAGGATTTTCCCGCTAATTCCCGTTCCCGTGGGAATTTCGGGAATTCCTTTCTTAGTGCACCCCTACGGTACCTAAGCTACGTCCCTTCCAAATTTCAAGTGCCTACGTTTAGCCGTTTGGGCTGTGCGTTGATATGTCAGTCAGTCAGTCAGTCAGTCAGTTTCTCCTTTTATATATATAGATTTAGAGTATTTAGAGAAAAAGTTTGGTTTATTTATATTCATGGACTACGAAGGGGCGTAGCCATGTAAGTGAGTGATTGGGTGTGCGTGTGAGTGTGTGTGAAATTGTATGTTTGTGTGTGAGAGTGAATGTGTGTGTGTGTGTAGGTGTGTGTGTGTGTATGAGTGAGTGTACATGTGTAAGTGTGTGTGTGAGAGCGTGTTTGTGTGTGCAAGTGGTGTGTTAGGTGTGTTTTTAACTGTTAAAAGATATTAGATATTCTGTGTCATTGTACGACAGTGTCTTAAGGTATGATGTTACAATTTTTTTACATTCTGCAAGTGTTTTAGTGTATATGTTTATTTTGCGGTTGATTTTATTATATATTTTTATGGATTGAGCGCTGAATTGTTTAGATGCAAATTTGGTTCTCGTAATTCGCTGATTTAATACAGAAAAATGATTACGCTTTTTTAAAACTTTGGGTCAACTACGTTATTTTTATGAACTTTTAGTATGCATTGTAGTATGTATAATTGTCTAACAGTCAAAATGTTTACTTCAGAGTACAGCTTATCAGTGTCAAATAATATATTTTTCTTAAACATAATCTTTAGTATGGATCTTTGTGCACGTTCAATTGTAATAAATTTGGATTTATGGGTTCCACCCCAAATTATTATGCAATACAGTAGAATTGATTGTACTAAGGAATTGTAAATGTAGGTAATTAGTTGTCTATCTGTAATGTCTCTTATATATTTAAAGATCCATATTAGTTTTCTCGCTCGATTAGCAACAAGTTCAAGATGTGGTTGCCATGATAGATGTTTATCTAGGACGGTTCCAAGATACTTGGTTGTGTCAACTCTGTCAATTTTTTTACAATCGCAAGTGTAAGTAGTTTTGTCACAGTAGTGTGCAGTTATTGTTAAAAGGGGGTCGGGTTGTGTTGCTTTTGTTATAGAAAACGGGATGAAGTTCGTCTTTGCTGTATTCAGAGAGAGTAAGTTTAAGTTAAGCCATTTAATAACTTTACGGAGGCCTGTTTCGGCTAGTTTGTAAGTATCGATCCAGTTATCTCCGTGTATCAATATGACAGTGTCATCAGCGTAACAGAAAATCTTTCCATTGTCGATGTGTAGTTCCAGTAGGTCGTTTATATAGGCAAGGAAGAGAGTGGGGCCTAGAACACTCCCTTGAGGAACGCCAAATTCGCATGTCTTATTACCGACACTAACAATGCCGTCACCGAGTTTTGTACACTGAGTCCTGTTTTGCAGGTAGTCTTTTATCAATTTATAAAAGGCACCTCTGATGCCCATTTTATCAAGTTTGTGGAGGAGGGTGGGGACAGAGACGGTATCGAATGCTTTTTTCAAGTCCAAAAATATGCAAATGGTTTTCTTTTTTTCATCTACATAGTTGGTTATGTTTTTTGTCAAATCATATATAGCATTTTCAGTACTAATACCTTCGCGAAAACCATATTGAGATTTTGATATTAAGTTATGTTTGTTGAAAAAGTTAATTAGACGACTGTTTATAAGTTTTTCTAAGATTTTTGATATTACTGGAAGTACAGATATGGGTCTATAGTTATTTATATCATCTCTGTCCCCGCCCTTAAATATTGGATGAATAATTGACTGTTTTAACTGTGGGGGAAATACTCCTTGTTGAAAACATAGTATACTAAGATGTGCAATTAAGGGGGATAGTTCTTTATGTGCCATTTTTATAAATTTAGTCGGTATCTTATCCTGTCCGGTGGCAGAGTCGGATTTTAGCTTCATTATTATTGATTCAATTTCGGACGTTTCCGGTAAAATTATGCCTATCGAGTTTACTATAGAGGGTAGTGAGGAGAGGTATAAATTTTTTTCTGACGAAATGTTTATAATTTTGTTAGCTAATTCTTTTCCTATATTAATGAAATGATTATTTATGTATTCAGCTGATTCCATTGGGTTACTTTTTAGGTTTAGGAGTTCATTATTGACAGATTTTTGTTTATTTAGGTTAGTAATTGTTTTAATGCTTTGCCAAAGAGCTTTATTATTGTTTTTTGCTTTTTCGAGTAAATTTCTTTCATATTGTCTTTTAAGTTTCTTTATCAAGTTATTGCAATAGTTCCGATATCTTCGATATGTTATTTTTAAGATCTCATTTGTTTTATCTAGGCGCAGTTGTTTTTGCATATTATTTCTGTTTTTGATACACTTTAATATACCAGGAGTAATCCAGGGCTTGATAATTTTTTTATTGGCAGGTATTTTAATTGTTTTGGTATGTTCATTTAGGCAGTCTGTTATCAGTTTCATAAGGTTATTGCACATATTGATTGGGTCTTGATACTGTAAGAGATCATTATAGGTACTGGATTGCAATGTCAAAAAGGCTTCAGCATAGTTGGTGATTGTTTTTGTTGTTCTAAGAGCTTTATGGGAATGTATTTTGTTATAGATCAAGAACAAGACCATCTTGTGATCAGTGATGGTGGTATCTAATACTGCCACAGTAGCATCGAGTTTGGTAGTATTAATGTTACAAAAAACATGGTCAAGACAGCTATTGATTCTTGTATCCAATCTATGGCCCGGTAGGAGGTTGAGAGAAGAGAGCATGTCCACGTAATGATCGGAGTTCTTATCACCGCAATTTGTCAGTATGTTGATGTTGATGTCTCCTGTTAACACGATATTAGTTTTGGTGTGTGATAATAATTTTAAGTAGTTCTCAAGTGACTGTATGAATTTATTCGGATCTCTTTCTGATGGTGATCTGTAGATGCCAATTAAGATACAAGTATGTAGGGTTAGTTCCAAGCAGGAAGCACCCGCTAGTGAGATTTCTCTTACTGAATGAGGAATGTTATTTCTGATCAGAGCAACTACTCCATCGTTCTGATTAGTTTTTATCGTAGAGTTGTATGTAATATAATCTGGTTTTATAGGTAGGGGTTTGTTATTATTGATTCTACATTCGGTCAGGATTATGACATCAATAGTGTGTGTAAACATGCTGAGGTTGATATCTAAATCATCGATATTCGAAGATTTGTGTATACTTCTAATGTTTTGGGTGACAAAGGAGAAGTCCGGTCTTCTCGCGGGCAATAATTCAACGAGGTGTTGAATGGAACAACTAATTGAGTTTATGTATTGTATTGAATCTAATTCTTGTAAAACGTCTTTGTGTGTACTATCCATTTTCAATGATTTCTAAATGGAAGGTGTAATGTTTATCACCTTTACACGGTATTTGAAATGAGTGAAATGATCTAATATCTTTTAGTAGGCTATTAAGGTATTGTGTAGTGTGTTGTGTATGTGTGTGTGGTGTTATTTTGTGTTGTGTTAGTTTGTGTAGTTTTAGTTTACATGTACTTACATAACTATTACCAGCCACGAGAGCATGCATCAAGTGTCGGAAACAGTATATAGCAGCAATCACATATTTAAACATGGTTTTATGTAATATAAAATGACATAATAATATAAAGACCCACATAACATAAACGTATAGTCATTTTTTTGATAATTGAAGTAGCCGAGCCTCAGAAGTAATATGCATAATTGGCGAGTTATCATCGCATCGTAAGTAGACTCTCCCGTAGCTTGTCCAGCAGTACTTGTACTGATTTGCTTCTTTGAAATTTCGCGCCAGGAAGAATAGTCTTGAGGATAAAGGTGTAAGATTTTCAGATAAGAATATAGGAGTATCTGAATGGGCATTCAAGCCCATATGGCTTGCATTCAATTTATTTGTTTTGTTTTTGTTATTGTATGTTTTAGCAGCCTTAAGTATTTCGGTTTTTGTAAGGGTATTTGTTAATTCTACTATGATTGTGTTTTTTTCTTGTTTTTGTTTTTTTGTTTTGATAATGTCTTTGATGTCTGACCTTTCCAATTTAACATCCAATCTTTCCGACAACTTTCTCACCATTATAATAAGTTCTTTTTTATTCTCATTACCTTTTAGAGGTATATTTTTAATTTCAATATTTGATTTTCTTTCAAATCTTTGATTTTCTTCTAATTTATGTTCTAATAATGTTATCTGTTCTTGGTCTTTTTTGGCTTGCATTTCCATTTGTGAGATTTTAGCTTTAAGTTCAGAGTTCTCTTCTGCCAGAAATGACAAGGTCGTTTGAACCATATTAATTGATTGCTGCATTTCTTTTAGCGTAGTCAAAACAGTATTGATCTTACCTTCGTATAAATCTGCTTGCTTTTGAATTAGCTCAGTCATGTCTGTTTTAATTTCGCTCCCCTTTAGGTCACACTTGCATGGGCTGTCGACCTCGGTAGCCCTTTTCCTTTTATACCTGGCAGCCACAAATCATGATGATGATTGTATAGTTTTTTGGCTCGCCCAATGGTTGACTGGTAGAGAATGCCACACGGCATTAAGTCCGCCATTTGTACTTTCATCATCATGATGATGATGATGATGACGATGTTATAGTGTTCTGGCTTGCCCAATGGTTGACTGGTTGAGAATGTCACATGTCATTAAGCCCGCCATTTGTACTTTCATCATCATCATTATGATGATGATGACGATGTTATAGTGTTCTGGCTTGCCCAATGGTTGACTGGTTGAGAATGTCACATGTCATTAAGCCCGCCATTTGTACTTTCATCATCATCATCATGATGATGTAAATGATAATGTTATCGTTTTCTGACTCACCCAATGGTTGACTGGTATATATGTATTCATATTCATTTATTGGTATAGAATGCCACACGTCATTAAGCCCGCCATTTGTACTTTCATCATCATCATGATGATGATAATGATGATGTTATCGTTTTCTGACTCGCCCAATGGTTGACTGGTATACTCGTAGAATGTCACACGGCATTAAGTCCGCCATTTGTAATTTAATCATCATCATGATGATGATGATGTTATAGTATTCTGGCTCGCCCAATGGTTGACTGGTAGAGAATGCCACACGGCATTAAGTCCGCCATTTGTACTTTCATCATGATGATGATGATGATGATGATTGTATAGTTTTCTGACTCGCCCAATGGTTGACTGGTATAGAATGCCACACGGCATTAAGTCCGCCATTTGTACTTTAATCATGATGATGATGATGATGTTATAGTTTTCTGACTCGCCCAATGGTTGACTGGTAGATAATGCCACACGACATTAAGTCCGCCATTTGTACTTTCATCATCATGATGATGACGATGTTATGGTGTTCTGGCTCGCCCAATGGTTGACTGGTATAGAATGCCAAATGGCATTAAGTCCGCCATTTGTACTTTCATCATGATGATGATGATGATGATTGTATAGTTTTCTGATTCGCCCAATGGTTGACTGGTATAGAATGCCACACGGCATTAAGTCCGCCATTTGTACTTTCATCATCATGATGATGATGACGATGTTATAGTGTTCTGGCTCGCCCAATGGTTGACTGGTAGAGAATGCCACACGGCATTAAGCCTGCCATTTGTACTTTCTTTGAGCAATAAAGAATACCTACGACAACTGATAAAAAACGGACCCGACTTGATAAGTGTGAACAGAGGCGCCGACATCCGATTAAAATCAGGACCCGACACCCGTCAAGTAGGAACGGGCTCTTATGGGTATCAGAACAACGAGGGTACCACAAATATATACTTAATTACAAATATAAATTGACACGGAAGAATCACAAATGCTCATCACATGAATGTTTGTCCCGGGTGGGGATCGAACCTACGACCCATGGTTCAGAAGGCAAGAGTCCACTACCACTTACAACACTACCAATTGCGCCACCGAGCCAGTCATTCTCAGATTAGTTTGTCTCCTCTCCCCGTCTCTTTCATACCGAAATTACCTTTATTTTACGGTACCTGAAAATTTCGGTACCGGTATAAATTTAGATATCGAAATATTCCGGTAACCGTTATATTTCGGTATGACGTCATACCGAAATATAAAGGTACCGTAATTTTTCGGTTATTCAGTCCCTGATTGAAATACGCGTGGTTAATTTCTTTATTTAATAAGATGATCTTATTAATGTTTTCGCTATAGTTTATTTGGAATTCTACGCACTTGTCTTACAGGCAATCACAATGTTGTGCGCATATAATATTAATTTTATGGTGGTGTACCATGGAGTTAGGCGTAATATTGCCTTTAAAATACACCAGCCTTGATTATGTTAGTGTTAGTAATTGTACCGTCATTTGTTTACTAGAAATACGCTTTTTTTGTTTGAAGACGAATGTTATTTGTTAGAAAAACATTTTTGCAACAACATCGAGGTCCTCGAGCCTAGTATCCTACAGCCATTTATATTATTGAAAATTATTATCGGTCGGCCTATCTGTTATATTTTTTGTAAATAGGTATGTCATATTTTATGAATATACACAAGACGGCCCTGCTTGTATGTGTATTCGTTCAAGAAAAAATATTGGAATTCCCGAAAAATGTCTCGCAATCATAAACAGGAATTTCATACGGGCGGGGGCGTACAGCAGTCATTTCTCAAAGTATGTAATGTGTAAAATTAAATTATATCATACTTTCTTTTAAGGTCGATCTTACTGCATAACGTCACATCGCATGTTGATGCAGTGCATCGACAGCCTTGTGCAGAAGGTGCAGAGCGGCGTTGTCATAAACTTTGAGAAGATTGGGCCCGACCCGCCTCCGATAGACGGTGGGAACAACAGAGATGGCGGTGATCAGCCCGATGAAATCAACCATGAAGTTGACAAGGAGATTGAAGGCGATGGCGATAGAAATGGGGTGAGCATTGCTTAAAGTGTTTCTAATACTATTGATATGGCGTCATCATCAGCCGCTACTTTGGGCACATCTGGAGGATTTGTCATTAATCGCCACGCCTGGGCAGGCGGGCCCGCGTTCGCAGCTTCGGGCGTAGCTTCTCGCACCGGTAACGTTGCTGCCCGTCATCAGTCTGTGGTTTTAGCTACGCCTTCCGTGGTGATAGTTATACCGCCACCAGTCGGTTGCCAGAGCCTCGTTTGTTATTCTGCAGGAATCCACAGACAGGACAGGGGGTGGCTTGTAGCGAAAAGATCCCTTACATCCCTTGAGATAAGGGAACCTAATGGATGTTAATGATTTTCTTTGCTTTGTCTGGCTTCCAGCTTCACCATAGGTCAGATAGCAACTTATCTACCTCTTACGTTCTGCAATAGTTGTTTGTCGTTAGTTCTTTCATAGTTTTTAACCCATCCAGAGGCTGAATTTTATCCGCCTCATTTGTACATAATGAACTATCACAGACGCGATATTAATTACTCGTATTTTCGTTGTTGTTATTGTACGATAAATAATTTTATATTTACAGCGTTGGAACGGGGGCCCATATCAAACGGGGATGGGTCCAAACCAGGGCGCAAGCGCACCTCAGGCTTGGCACTCTTGCCGGCGTCTCATTTACGTACCACGCACGGTGGCACAGAAGGGGTTCGCCGTCGGCTTCTGGCCTATTCCGGAGTCGTTTAGACCGGACCCCAATGCACCTACTTTGGTGAGTATATATAACCTTCACACATACATGATTACATAGTCTCAAAAATTTCGCAATACAGACGCTAATACTGTAGGTCAAGAATGATTTAATCTCTGGGTGCAAAAAATGTCCTTTATTCTATCATAGTGACTTGAGTCACTTACATACACAATAAGCAGGTACACAATAGAAAGTGTATGTTGTTAGTATTATATTTAGTGTTGTTTTAAATCTGTTTATATGTACATTTACATGTATGCATTTAAATTGAACTTAAAGCTCATTAGAGTGTTAATCATGAATCGTTTGTACCCAATTATGGCGAGGTTTGGTACCACTTAGCTGCTTATCAGTTGGGTATTTCAAATAATAAAATAAATAAATGGTACGCCAGTTGTATGGACACGCTTTTTAAAAATATCTTGCGATCGGCAGGAGACGCGCGACCGATGGATGATGCATGTCCCCGGAAATATATGAATTTTAGTACACGCTACATCGGCACATCGGGCCTAAATGACATTTACAATAAATTATGTATGCCACAACTGCCACAGTCACAAGCGGACTCAAAAAGCTTCTGATCACGGCTGTACCTGTAGTACTACATAATAAATGTCGCGTCCGAGTCCCCTTAATCTAAGTGTGTTTTACAGTACATTATGCATTAGTTGGTTGAATGCGAAAAGAGTTTTCGTCACTTAACCGACCATGTAATATAAAAAGTTGCTCTATTGCTTAATATTTGTGTAACTTAACTTGTATTGTTTGGTTAAACTGGGCAACTGGATCTGTATACCAAACCAAGAGATTGTAATCATTTTGTTTTTAAAGGCAGAGTAGGGTTAATCTCGGGCGAGTGTGATTACGACTACAAAAAAAAAAAAATTCAAAATTATCTTTTTAAGTATAAAACATTAAAATGTTTGAAATGGTATCCTTTCAGCCACCTCGGTCGGCGCATCCCGTGGTCAAGTTCACATGTTCCAGCCAAGAGCCAATGGTGATCGACAACTTACCATTTGACAAATATGAGTTGGAGCCGAGTCCGCTCACGCAGTTCATTCTGGCACGGAAACAACCGACCATTTGTTGGCAGGTGAGTTTTTGTTTGTGTTTATTTTTTTTATGACGCAGTAATGGACAAGTTCGGCAGGTAGATAAGCGAAAGTAGCTATGATAACAAACATAGGCTAGTTATATAGGTATGCTGATCTAATGGTGCTTTATCGCGATGTCCTTTTTTAAGGCCGGCCACATTCTTTACCAATGGTCGCGACGTTAAATGTCTAATTTACTACAAACGGTATAAGTGCAGCAATGAAAGTGTTACCGCTCTTAGCAAATGTTGTTCATAATGATTACAAAACACATGTGAATTAGCATATTAGTGGCATGTTTAGCTATTGTTCTCACAAGTTAGGCGTGCCAAGAGGAAAGTACAGATAATGTAAGTTAAAACATTAGCATTTCCTAAATTCCTAAATTTTTGGCATAATATTCATAATTATTTGAATGAACTTCAGGCAGGGCCATAAATTTTGTTACTTCACTTTCTTATAAGGTCATGTCAATTTGTGATCTCATTAGGTAGAGAGTAGTTTGTTTCTGTACTATAAATTCATTTATTATAAAAGTTACACTACTTGCTAACTACATGCTTATTTCTCACACTGACCAAATTGTAGAGATAGTGATGGGAGACCATTTTTTTTTAAATGTTCATTTCTTTTTTATTGTAACAAAAAAACTCCATTTTACTTCAGACTAAATTGCTGTATCAATGGAATTTGTCTGGCATTTATGGTTTCACACAGTCTGAAGAAACATTCAATTCAAATATGTGTCATTTCTAGACTTTTCTGAAAAAAGAAATCCACCAGATGACACCACATAAAAGGCAGATCCAACTGTAACGTGATTGGTTCGTGATTTGACATGGCACTGACATTTACATAGCAACTGACCAATCAGTGGTGGATTTCTTATTTCAGAAAAGTCTCATTGTCTACCATCTAAGACTTACTTAGCTCGCGCAATAGAGATTTTCATAAACTTGCGACCATCGCAAATGTTTGGTTAATAATAATAGGTATATGTTACAAGTATACGATCGATTTTAAACATCTGCCCATCTTATTCCAGGTATTCGTAGCCAACAGTGGCTGCAAGAATGCCGAAGTGAATCACCCGTTCGGTTACCTAAAGGCCTCGACGAATCTGACCTGCGTGAACCTGTTCGTGTTGCCTTACAACTATCCGGTGCTCCTGCCCCTGTTGGATGACCTGTTCAAAGTGCACCGGTGCAAGCCCACGCCCGAGTGGAAGCTCGCCTTCCAGCAGTACTTGGATAGGATGCCGTCGTACTATGTGGCGGTAAGTTAAGCCTGACCGCACCTGGCCTGCAGAAATAATGCTCTACTTACATATAAAATGCTGGAGCGCTTTGTATGCAAGTAGAGCATTGTTTCTGCAAATCTGAATTTCCATTCGGCTATGTGTGCGCCCAGTCTAAGG
This sequence comes from Conogethes punctiferalis, assembly GCA_031163375.1. Taxonomy (NCBI): domain Eukaryota; kingdom Metazoa; phylum Arthropoda; class Insecta; order Lepidoptera; family Crambidae; genus Conogethes; species Conogethes punctiferalis. Next base: position 10,839,649 of record CM062079.1, read on the forward strand.
CTTTGGTCTACTCATAAGGTTTTAGAACCATTTATTTCTGTGACCCATCTCAACCTGTGGGTATCGTAGAAGACGACTAAGGGAAGGAAACTGGCAGCAGCATTTGGTACAAATAATACCTGCGGCCATCAACTCGCCTGCCAAGCGTGATGGCTGATGGTAATCTCTCAATTTTCATTGGGGGAGGCCTATGTCCAACAGTGGACTTTTGAAGATGATGATGATGATAGATGTGACTTCGGCCGCGTTTCGGGGTCAGTCTGTGTATGTAAAAAAGATATTCCAATCTTGCCTGATTAATGACGCCAGCTTAGGATGAGGAGGAATTAAAGCAAAAATAATCCTATAGGCCAGCATGTTAGTGATATCTGAAAAGTGATTGATTTGGATACTTGCCCACTGAGGAATTGCCCTCTCTTTCCAGATAGGGATGAGGCATACGCCTCTAAGCTGTGCTATTATAAAAATGGCCGCTTAGCAATCGTAATTCACATCATGAACTCTATTTATTGCATTGATTGACAGATAATTTGCCGATTGTTATCAGATAAAATATAGAGTTTTCTACTCATTACACTAAACGTAACTAGATGACGACAAGTTTGTCGTCATTGCTATGCTGTCCTTGGCAGTTCGGAATGCACATTTACAAAAACTAAAAGGACAAGAGATTGAAGTTTCCCTAATTTTCTATTTTCAGCCTCTACGCAGGGCGTTGACCAAAATGGGAGCATCGGCGCCTTTACTTCAAAGCCTTATACCGGACACACAGGACAACTCGCTCAGCTATTCTGTACTGAATTATTTGAAAAGACTGAAGAACCAAGCTAAGATTGAATTCGAGAAGCTGTGTGCTGATGTGATCAACAAGGCTTCCAGTAACAATAATCAGAAGGTAATTTTGAAGTATCTTATTTTAGTACGTAAGCACTAGAGTCCTATAATATTTTGTTCATATAGCTCAGAAAAACAGTGACAAACTCGGAAGTTGTAGAAGTTAGATGGGAAAAGGCCTCCTCGTCTAATACGTTGAGTCGACGTGATCCGCACCACACTCGACTCTTCTGTTCATCACGCCTTTTATACCGCCACAAGAAAGAAAGAGTGGGTCCCTATTCTCGTTAATGAAGAGTACAACTCAAGGAGGAGGCCGTAAGCACCTATGATATATGATGATAATCTTGGACTGGACACTTTGACTCTTAGCCTTTGGCTTGAAGCTAGGGCGCTCGAAGATGGCTTTACATATGGATTGGTGCAACAATATAGTTACTAGGTCAACATAGGTAGATGATGCAATCAATTCCTTGGTTAATGATGCAAGATTGATAAATATCAAACTACTCGTATATGTCACCGGAAAATAGCAAGAATCGTAAGTTGATCAATTTCCTAGGTAGTTGATTAACTTTCGGAAAATAACAAACGGGAGTTGAAATGTATTATTTAACGCAATGGATTTCAGTTAGTTGATCAATTTACGGTAGCCTGACAGTCATTTAATAATTTACGATTTTGACACAAGTAAAATCGTCCTCAAATGGGCCAATCGTTGCTCAATGTACTATTTGACGGTGCACTATTACCCGTAACTTAATACACTGCTCCCTGATTGGTTGCCAGGATAACGCCACGTGAGCCATTGAACCAATCAACGTTCACCTCACCTTCGTCGGATGATTTTACGGCAAGGTCCCGTAAAATGATCAATTTACTAAAATACATACGTTAAATAATACATTTCAACTGCCGTTTATTATTTTCCGGAAGTTAATCAACTACCTAGTAAATTGATCAACTTACGATTCTTGCTATTTTCCGGTGACATATACATAGGAATTGATAACAATAATAATACTTGCACCAAACAGTGGATCTTAATACTTTGTTTCACTTGCTTTATATTCAGCTGGCCGTGTTCTACCTGTAGGTAGATACAATTCAAGTGTAGTGTAATTCCCATACCTACATTGTCAATTTGAGGACAGTACAAAGTCTGTGGCAATGACTTTTGTGTACAATTTTTTTGTTTCATAATGTTACTTTTTATGTAATATTCTAAACAATTATTGTACGGTATTTCACTGTTATTGCTTCACAGTATATCTCATGTGTATTTACAATTACTAGTTTAATGGTATGCAGCTACTAGGATCGTACAGTTGCCTGATAGTAAAGTATCGATAGTCTATGTCACTAGTGTCGATAAGATCTAACTATAATAAGACAGTATCTGTAGATTGTTGGGATATACATAGGATAGTCCGATGTGTAGATAGTATTTGTGACAAGTGGGATCACTGCTATGTAAATGTTACAGAGCAAACTGATATCAGTTGGATTGTGTGGTACGGATCGTTTGGCGCGGTACATACAATAAACGAACCTTTATAGTGTTTTCTAAGTTGATGCACACGAAAAAAAGTTATTGAAGTAAATGTCTATTATTATCATCGATAAATAGTCAACACTATCCTTTACAAGAAAGGAGGGAAGTCCCGAAAACTAATATCTGCAATTTAATTACAATGTATCATAGTTAATTTAATGAGTCCGAAATATGCTATCAAAGCCCATATAGGTGGATTTCATTGTACATTGTGTGTATGTATGTGTAATTTAAATGTTGCACCTTAACATATGTATAACATTATACAATAATTATGTTGTTAGTTATTTGAAAGACTAAATGGCCCAGAAGCAGTGAGGAGCCATGGCCGACATTCTTGGTTAGTTTTGCTATATTTATCCCACTGAGAATACTTTAAATAAACCTTTAGGACCAAGGTAACCTCTTTGCTTAAATTATTTTTCACATTTTATTTCTTTTTCAGATCGCTGAAAGTGTTCGCGTGATGCCTCGCTCGCCCCTCAAGAAGGATCTGACGACGCATCCGTGTCTCCAGGACAAGTTCACGGCTCTACGGGACCAACTGAATGAGTTCGGCGGATTCGTGGTCGGACTTTCGCGGGGACGACACAAGACGCAGGCGCATACGTATAGGAATCCGTTCGATATACAGAGGAGAGATTTGCTGGACCAGGTATGCAGTTGATATTGTTATGATTTTTAAAGCTAGTTTAAAATAGTATTAAATATTGGACATGACATTAATGGAGTCTAAAGTAGGCAGTTCAACTATTAAGACTGTTCTGTCAATCAATGTAATGAATTCAGGATCATACATCAATTATTTAAGGCTGCGAAAGAGAGAAGTTTAGTAGTTTTAGGTAATCTACATAATGTATAGGCTTGTTCATGTGGCAGTTCAAATTGAAATAAATACTGATTTCTAAATATTTTTTTTTGTAACTAAGCTAAAAGGCAAGGCTGATGATTGATTGAAGCTTTTGGTCATTAATAGGATTTAAGATAACGCCCCTTATTAAAAGCACTTGGAAATGAATGATATCGAAATTCTTTACTATGCTTTGTCTATTTCTAACCTTTCTAAACGATTTTAAATTGTCAAAATATAGTTACTGAATTTCATTCCGTTCGTAGAGGAAGTCTGGAAGGGGATACGACTTCGTCGCCTGCTTAACATCAGGCAAGATGCAGTAATTTAGACGTACTTTTATATAAAAAAAACATATATTCTGTCTAATCCTTTCCAGGTGGTCCGAATGCGGGCGAACTTCCTCCAGCCATCGCTCGCGCACACGCGCCTTGTGGACGAGGACAGCGTCCACTCGATGCCGGTGGCGCAGATGGGCAACTACCAGGAGTACCTGAAGCGGATGACGCCGCAGCTGCGGGAGATCGAGTCGCAGCCGGTGCGGCAGCACATGTTCGGGAACCCATTCAAGATAGACAAGGTTAGTATGCAATATATTAGGGTACGCACGTAAGCGGGCCCGGATTAGTCGGCTCAGCCTTAAAGCTCGGCTGAATCGAATATATTTAGCTTCAAAATGTTGTGTAGAAGGTTTTTAAAGGATCGACGACGCTTACATACAAGCGTCCATAGGCTGCGGTAATCGCTAGTATCAGGCGGGTCGTAGGATTGTTTGCCCAGGGAAGAAATACCCTTACATATCGTCAAAATACCATCGATGCGGAAAGCAGTATTCTACTTGAAAAAACATGTGTAGTTGCTTTTGTCGATAGTGCTTTTAATTTTTTTTAGTACATTTATACTTCTATGTCATACAAGTCTAAAGCGAGGTTTCCACTGCGAGCGGAACGGACCCATTAATGACTTCGTTACTGGCGTAAACTTCATACTTGTATGTATCTCTTTTTGACTGACTCGACGGCTTATTTGGTAGTGACCTCTGTCTTCAGAGCCATGGGTCTTGGGTTCGATTCCCTTACAGTACAAACATATGTGTTCATGAACATGTCTGTTTATATTAGTCTGGATGTTTATTATGTATAATTATATATTTATTTACAAAAAAAAATATCTAAGTAAGTTTATCAGTTGTCTAGTACTCATAGTACAAGCTCAGGCTTAGTTTGGGGCTAGATGGCGATGTGTGGCCCAGCGTGGCATGTCTTGGGTTATTTTGCTAATAATTAAATGTCTCCGGTTACGTTCCAGCGCATGATGGTGGACGAGGCGGACGTGGACCTGGTCGGGGCGGCGGTGCGCAGCGGGGCGGGCGGCGGCGGCGCGGCCGGCAAGCGCGGCGCGGAGAGTCCGCGCGCCGCGCCGCCCAAGCGCAAGGCCGGCCCGCTGCCGCACCACGTGCGCGCGCGCCGCCCCTCCGAGCCCACGGCGCGCCCGCCCGACCCGCCCCAGGCCGTGCCCCAGGCTGTCCCAGTGCCGCCCGTCGTGCCTGCCACTATCGCCCCGCCTCCTGCGCCCGCGCCGCCGCCCGCCGCCCCGCTGTCGCCCGTCACCGCGCGCCGCCCCGCCTCGCCGCTCGCGCCGGTGCCCTCCGACCTACCATCTGGACGCCCGCCCGAGGTGAGTCTTGTCACAGTATAGTATGCTCCACCGTGCCCGAGGCTGTGCCAGTGCCACCGGTCGTACCCCAGGCGATTGTCCCGCCTCCTGCGCCCGCCGCTCTGCTGTCGCCGGTCACCGCGCGCCGCCCCGCCTCGCTTTTCGCGTCGGTGCCCTCGAATCTGCCGTCTGGACGCCCGCCTGAGGTGAGTCTTGTCACTTTATAGTATGAACCACCGAGCCACAAACGCGGAGCCGTACCCTAGGCTGTCCCAGTGCAGCCGGCCACGCCCGTCGCCATCGCCCCGCCCCCTGCGCCTGCGCCGGCGCCCTCCGCCCCGCTGTCGCCCGTCCCGCCTCGCCGTTCGCGTCTAGACGCCCGCCCGAGATGAGTTTGGTTACTGTATGGTATGCCTCACCCATTGTGAGCGGTTCGCGCTGGTGCCTTCGGACCTACTGTCTGGATGCCCGCCCGAGGTGAGTCTGTATAGTATGCCCCATCGAGCCGCAGGCGCATATTACAAGTACTTAGTGTACTAAGTACATTGTAATGTAGGCCAGCATAGTCGGTATGTTAGAATTGGTAGCGATTTTATTCTGACAACCTTCAAATAGACATGTACATTATTTACATAATGTCATGTACATTTGTGATATACTAAAGAGTACGATTACTTGTCCTAGAAAACTATTTATGTAAACTTTGTCTTAAAACTAATTACAGGAACCGCCAAACGTGGATACGGGAGGGTCTGTCAGTGGGCCCACACCTCCTCCGCCTTCCCCGCCAGCCGTCGCGCCGGCCAACTTGCCGCCTGTTATCAAGCCCTTTCTCAATGGAGGTTAGTCAATATTTTATTCAATGTTAGATCATCATCATCATCGGCAGCCTATGCTATAGGCAATATGGCAATTTTACATGCATAGACACAGGACAAAGTCTTTGTTTGTAAACTTTGAGAAATATGTACTCTATAGCACATTTCTTGTTTCTGCTCGGATTTGTGATCTTTGAATGTGTATTTCAAATTTGATAGGCGTAACTAGCCTAATGTCACATTTGAATGAACGTACGAGAATGTTTCCAAATCCGAGGGGAAATGGGCATTTTGAGTGTGGGGCTATTCATTTATTGGTTTGCTTTTATCCTATGAACTATTGCTGTTTGAAATGTATGGCACCTCTAATATTTACAGTTTTATATCTCATGCCGGCAACAGACTCATTCGAGGCTCTCGGCATGAGTCTTGGAGAGTGGAGGTTGCAGGAGTGCTAGCCGTTGTCGATTATACCGTTGCCCTCTACCTCTACATTTACTATAACATATGAGTCACTGCGTTAGCTCCATCAAGTGCCTACGAAGTGAATGAGCGCGAGAGTGTGGTTGATTTTCTCGCGTCTCTCGAGTTTATGCTCCATAAACTCGGGACGACTAGCGGAGACGAGCGTGCCGATCATACTCTCGCCCTTTCGTACTCTCGTGGAGAGTCCCTTCAATCTATGTTCCGCATGATTCCAGACGCGTACACAACAATGGGCAGCAAGATGCCGCGGTCGCCGTCGCCCCCCGCGGAGCCGCCGGCGGCGGTCGTCCCGCCTCCGCCACTGCACGACTCGCAGGAACTGCAAATCAACGCCATCCTGCAGGGCATCGCGGCCGAGAACAACGCGCTCGCGCACCAACCGGCGCGACCGGCGGCCAAGCGGAAACGGAAGGTACGTTTACACGTACAATCAGTAATTTGTGGAATCAGTCAAATCAAATCAAATCAAAAATACCTTTATTCACATAGACTTAAAATAAGCACTTATGAAGTAAAAAATAATGTAAAATGTAAAAAGTAATGTAAGAATGTGAATAAAAGCAATTTAAAAGAAGCTACCGCCGTGTTCGGAAAGTAGATTTCTACCGAGATGAAACGTCGTATTAGGAATTGTCCATTTCAAGACTTGTCCATATAGTCATTTTCCGAATGCTTCCATGCTGGCCTGGCTGGGAGCGAACAAAAAACATACAATGTGCCAGCCCCAACTCAACCCGAGGTGCCGTGAAAACTAAGGCTTGTCTTGTTTTCACGACCCCCGACGGTTGTATGCTACACGGCTTGTAGAAGCTGCAGATGATTTGCATTCTGGCATCGCAGAAGCGCATCGTTATCGTTATACATGGCCTCTAACGAAAACGGAAGGTAGAGAGGATTGACGTATGAAGGTCTACAATAAGTAAAGATGAGGCCAAAATGTTTGTTATTTACTACGATTTATTATCTAAAGAACCACCAGATAGGGAAGACTAGTTTGTTGTGTATTATGGATGTCCCGTTTAGATGCAATTACAGTTACTTTTCCTTATTAGTTGAGTTGTCAAGTATAGGACGTTAGCGGGCAATTTCAAAAAAATTTCAAAGTCTCACAAATTATTATTTTCTTTATAACTCTATATATTCAATATTGATGTTTCATATTCTGCTTATATACGCACAGATAAGCGAAAAGCCGCCTCCGCCTGTTTTGCCGCCGCAGCCGTCGCGGAAAGAGCTCGCCGACATCAAGAAGCACAATATGGACGTGCGAGCAGAGGTGTTCAAGGCGATACGGCGTCCGGGGAGAGGTAAGTCGCAAAATTTTGTTAATTCATTCTTATTGGAACGACGTGGAACAAGAAGGTTTTATGCCTAGTGAGTGAAGCGTCGAGGGGAAGACACTGCGGCGCACACGAGGCTTAGGCGCTAAACGTCCGATTCGCAAAATGTCACCTGCCGATAAAACATCCGATTCGCAGAATGTCCGATTTGCAAAACGTCCGATTCGCAGAATGTCCGATTTGCAAAACGTCCGATTCGCAGAATGTCCTATTCGCAAAACGTCCGATTCGCAGAATGGCTTTGATGACTTGCTTGATTAGCTGAATTAAATAATAATTAACTACATTTTTAGTAAAAAATAACCCAACTCCCAATCTGATGACAAATAGGAAGTACACCTTTTCGAACAAAAAAATAATTTACCAAAATTCGGCCCATCCCACGCAAAATAGGCGCTCAGACGTCAAATTGCGGAAATCAGCCCGTTTCAAACTAATTAGTGATCCATACAATACCGACGACCGTGCCTACACAACACACGGCGAATGGCGCACCTGTGATACCCCTGGTGTTGCAAGTGTCCATAGGCTACGGTAACCGCTTAACATCAGGCGGGCCGTAAGCTTGTTTGCCACCCTAGTGGTATAAAAAAAAATTAACTGTAGATTAGATATTGATGGCGAAAAAACATGTGTGTACAAGAGGCTTAACAAGCTTGTATCTTGAAAAGTCTGAATACTCTATTTGCTAAAAGTTTTCATTTATCCTAAAATAAGACTATTCACATAGCATTGTACTGGTATACTTGAATCTCACCAATTAATTGGGGTTCAAACATTGAGTACTTCTGCTTAGAGACTCAGTACTGACAAGAGACCAAAGAAATAAGTATCTGTACCAGTGAAAACGAACATTCCGGCCGGGCCGGGTTTTAATAAATGACTGCACACTCGCTTGAGACTTTGGTAAAGAAGGCAGAAAGTATAATAATGTAAATGTTCTTTATATCAACAAACATTCTAATGCGCATATTTCTCTTTCAGATTTCTCGAAACTTTTCGAACACTTAAAACAATTAAAAGGTGGTGTGGATATTAAAAAGGAAGTGATACGTGATGTGATAAACGAATCGCTAAGGTTTAAACGTAAGGCGCTCGCGAAACTGCTGGAGGACTTTCTAGCGGGGCTCGAGAAGAACGGAAGCAGCGCCGTCGGGAAGCGGCCCGCCGCGCTGTACGCCAACAACAGCCACAGCTAGTGAAGCCGCCCCCGGGCCTCCCCGCGGAGCTCGCCCAGTGCCACGTGGTCCATATCACGGAGAACTCTAATGAAGTTGCGTCTCAAATTAACCGCGAAAATGTGACTTCATAGCACGTTCCGTTAAGTTCACCGAGCTTTTTATGTACGACGTTGTGTGTGTACCTACCTTTTATTCATTGATTATAACTAGATCTTTTAATAATGAAATGTTATTTAAAGTAATTTTGTAACTGAATGTGTTTTTTTATTCAAATACCAGCCAGTAGATACTAACCAGTGCAATAGATAATCTTAATCCAATTTGAATGATATTTGTTTTTATTTGATTGACTAGACCAAAATGTATTCAATCCGCCTTGTACAGTATTTCACGTTTGAGACATGAGGGGATCGTAAGTAATAAGCTAGCAAATGTGATATAAAATTAATGATTTTACGATTGGCGATTTTGGTATCCGGAATGGTTACTAACCACATCATTAGTTAAGTCACATCCATATTGTAAACAATGTTTTACAACTAGGGATTGCAATCCGGAAAACCGGATCCGGTAATCCGGCGGATCCGGCGTCAATATACACTTACCGGATCCGGCACCAATATACCGGATCCGGTGACCGGATCCGGTAATTGCATATTTTGGTAAAATACCTGCGCTATTGTATGAGTAGGCACTTTAAACATGTTGTGCGTGGGCGTGCGAGTCGTTTGACGCTGAGCCGCACCGCGCGGCGCGCCTCTACCCCCCTATATTTTGTTTTTGAGATTTTTCTTTTAGTAATAATAAAGGTGATTTCGTATTCGTATATATATCGTTTTTTTTTGACTGGCTCGGTGGCTCAATTGGTAGTGACCTCTGCCCTCTGAGCCAAGGGTCGTGGGTTCGATTCCCGCACAATACAAACATTTGTGTTCATGAACATGTCTGTTTGTATTGGTCTGGGTGTTTTCTATGTATAATATGTATTTATTTACAAAAAAAAAATGTATCTAAGTAAGTTTATCAGTTGTCAAGTACCCATAAGTAGTACAAGATTCGGCTTAGTTTGGGGCTGGGTGGCGCTGTGTGGCCCAGCGTGGCATGTCTTGGATTATTTATTTATTTATTTTAACATTTCCTTAACAGTCCAAAGTTAAGTCATCCTGGTTAGATCAATCCGGTCGGATCCGGCCGGATCCGGCCGGATTGATGGATATCCAGCCGGATCCGGCCGGATTGAAAATGAGGCCGGATTGCAATCCCTATTTACAACTCAGAAATGTGGGTTATGATAAAAAAAAAGTTATGACAAATGTTGCTTATTTATTACAAAACGTGTGAATGATTTGGTGAGTCCAAACGCGTTGATCAAGCTTCGAAAGGATGATATCTTTATCTCCCGTGTGTGTCAGTCAACAATTTGGCGTTTTATAAATCTAAGACCTGGTCTAGAAGAGCGAAATCACGAATCTTTAATCACAGTCATGTGATGTGCGTCGGGTATGACCTGGGGCTCAATACCTTGGGCTCTGAAGCCTCGCGCTGGATTTCCCTCTTCTGTACGAGGCCTAATTTAAGGTTGTATTGTGGAAAATCCTATTTTATCGCACTTAAACTGCAAAGCAAAAGAAAGTTTATATTATTTTCGTCGCAATTTGGAAGCGACAAATTAGAATTTCCTAGCAAATCGTTTTCGCGGTTATCTAAGAAGTACATAATAGAAACCACCACACATGGTAATAAAACAAAATAAAACCGTCAAATGTGATGGGATTCCGTGTCTTAATTGCCGTTCAACATTATAATATTGATAAAACTCGTTTAGCTAAGAGTTTTCCAGATGAAATGTGTTCATAAGAGTAGGTTAAACCAGGTTGGGTATAGTGAGGATCAAGGTTCTGTATCGGTAACTAACGGGCAATTTATACTACCGCAAAGTCGAAGCGCATCGAAGCGTTTATCCAAAACGGCACAATAAATTCAACCTTAACTCCGGGGCGTAACTCATACCAATCCAAAAACGATACCGAAGAATGCGCCCGTCTCTTTAAAATATCAGAAGTACTGTGTGAGTTACACTGTGGAGTTGAGGTCGAATGTTCTGTTTTGGATAGACGCTTTGATGCGCTTCGACGCGCTAGTATAAATTAACCCTAAAACGTTTATTATAGGGACTCATACGCGACATTTACTATGTAGTGCATTATGTACTTACAGCTTGACGTTTCGATAGGGTTGCGACAGTCTGTAAGTTGGCATCGTAACTGTAAACGTAAAGCTGTAAGTATATAATGTACTACTGGAACGCGAAAGTTTAAAATATTATAATCAGTATTAATGTCAATATAAGTTCCATTCTTACATAAATAGTTATCCTTACATCACTAATAGTACTTTCTCGAAAACCAGTACTCCACCAGTTAGGGATATTTTGTGGTCATAATATAAAACAAGAGGAGCTTATTGGCCAGTAGAAATCATAAGCGTTTTATGCATAATAATAATAATACATGATTTAAAAAAGAGCTCTTGCCTCACTGTATGGCTGTGTCCTTGTCTATGGGCGGCGGTTACTGTTTAACATCAGACAGACCGCTTGCTCGTTGCTACCAACGATAATAAAAAAAAATGTGGTAGAGGTAAGCTGTCGATATCAGCCATTTAGAGATATTCCTGGTTTTATTATGAAATGGCATTTTGTAAAAAGTACCGACGACAGACGATTAGGGTTGACTATCAAGAAACACCCACGAAATCCAATTTTGGTATTTTTCCTGTGTTAAGAAATTGTAATAATAAATTAACGTTTCTATGCAAGGGAATATAAATTGATGAATAGAAAGGGTTCTATTAAAAAGGGATTTATGTGATTTTTTTGCATGACACTAAACGAAACTCTTCGGATATGATACTGCATGGTATCCTTATGATTTAACCTTACACTGGCTCATTGGGAAAATAATTTTGAAAGAGTCGACATTATTATTTGATAATTTTATAAAACATATGTTTCTTATGGTTTGGTATGTGTCGAAAAACTAATAGTCTAAGATCCGAACTAAGAACGATCTTCACCGAGCTGATAATAATAGAATGAATCATATTTTATAACAAATTTAGTATGTTAGAAAATATGTTAAAAATGGGTTGCCTAAAAAAATCCTGGACGGACAATTTTTAAATACCTATTTAAATAAAATGATTTTTTTTTTATTTTTGCAACATTAAGATAATAAGAAAATTTTTACCCTGACTTATAGTATGTATAGAATGTGCAGCCGTTGGGTTGCCTATTATTTACCTGGACAAACTACTCGGTTGTCACGTATTATGTCGATGCCAGTTACCTTCACTCGATTGGATAATAGAAAAAAATTTATATCAATATAAGCGTTGTTTTATTGCGAACACGGTGATATAGGGTTGTCTGCAAAAAACTTGGTCCTAATAGGGGTTTGCGAATTTCGAAGATTTTAATTTTAACGCGATTGGAAATGTGTGACAGAGAGATCCGAGTTGAGTATAGCGTTACAAAAACTTGTATAAATATATAATGATACTTATAAGTCAATAAGTAAATTCATTTATATATATTTATTAATTTATTTAATTGAGGTTTTATTGTTTAATATTTTAGTATTATAATATTATTATTTTTGTGGGTTTATATCTCTCTAATAACGAGGTTTTAACTAAGGAGCACGGGCCTCAGCCAAGCGCATCCTTAGTAATATAATTATATTTATAGGTTTAAAAACTTACGGACTATCCTACATGTATTTAAGACTACAGCTTTTTGAAGAAGAATGTATGTGGATGGATGAATGTTGAGCGTTTCTAAGCCTTTGTGAAGGTCCTTTGGGATAACTCCTGTGGAAGACACGATGATGGGAACAACTTTTACGGTTGAGACCTGCCATTGGGTTTTTATTTCCACGGCGAGTTCTCTATACTTGGCCATTTTCTCAGTATGTGTAGATTGCAGGTTATGTGTATTACATACTGCAATATCTATGAGGGTGACTACTTTATTCTTTTTATCCAGTAAGGTTATGTCCGGTCTATTAAAGTGGATGGTCTTGTCGGTTATTATTGTCCTGTCCCAGTACAGTTTAAAGTGGTGATTTTCTAGGATTACTTCGGGCTTATATTTATAATAAGGTACTTTTTGCTTTACAAATTGATATGCGTGTGCTAGATGTTGGTGGACTATTGATGCAACCTGATCATGCCTGTGTTTGTAATCTGTCTGGGCGATAGCTTTGCATGAACCGGTGATATGCTGTATGGTCTCTGAGCTGGAATGGCAGCGTCTACAGATGTCCTGAACTGACGGATTTTTAATGATGTGTTTTTGATAGTTGAAGGTATCTATGACCTGATCTTGGATGGCTATCATAAAAGCTTCAGTTTCAGGGAATAGTTCCCCTCGTCGCAGCCACGCATTTGATGCTGTTTTATCCACATGAGATTGGTGCAGATCATTGTAGTGTCTCCCATGTAGTGCTTTAAGCTTCCACGTAGTAGTTTTATCCCGGTCACTTGTAACTAGTTCGTTTTGCTGTACGTTTTTACTTTGTAGGTTCAACGGAGTAAGTTTTGTATCGGAATCAGTGACGGCTTTATGTAGTGTTGAATGGACTGATTGTTTGTGAAAAAATTGTCTTAGTAGTGATACCTGTTTATTATGCATATTAACTATATCAATGACGCCTCTACCACCATCATCACGTGATAGGGTTATTCTTTGATTACAGGCTCGTGGATGATGTTTTCGGTGTGATGTCATAGTAGTGTTGATGATACGTTGTAGTTGCTTTAGGTTACTTTGGGACCAATTGATTATTCCAAAAGAGTATGTTAGGATGGAAATGGCGTATGTATTAACTGCTTTAATGAGATTCCGTGAGTTCAGCTGCGATCGGAGTAGTATTTTAAGCCTGTGTCTGAATTTAGCTGTAATATCCATTTTTGCCTGTTTTTGATTAATTTGCCGGAGTTGCTGGAATCCTAAATACTTGTAAGAAGAATTCTCATCTAACGCTTCAATATTGCTTCCATCATTAAGTACATAGTCGTTTTCTAGAACTTTACCTCTTACTATAGTGACAGTTTTACATTTGTCTACACCAAATTCCATGTGTATATCGTTAGAAAATGTTTGAGTGATGTCGGCAAGTTTGTGGAGTGATTGTGTATCTTGGCTATATAATTTAATGTCATCCATATACATAAGGTGTGTGAGATGTGTTTTAGACTGTTGCGTTGGTAAGGGAAAGCCACTGTTTTTGTTCAACATGTTTGAAAGAGGGTTTAATGCTAGGTAAAACCAGAGTGGGCTGAGAGCATCACCCTGGAATATGCCTCGTTTTATTGGGATCACATCTGTTTGAATAGTTGTTTTGGAATTATTGGTTAATTTTATTGTTGTTTTCCACTGTTGCATAGAAGTTTGTAAGAATGATATAATAGTAGGATGAATTTTATAATGATGCAGTATGTACAGAAGCCAAGTATGGGGTATAGAATCATATGCTTTACGGTAATCTATAAACATTGTGCTGATATTTCTTTTTGACTTAAGAGCTGTTTTCATAACTACTGAGTCTACTATTAACTGTTCTTTACAGCCTTGGCTATTCTTCTTGCAGCCTTTCTGTTCCTCTGCTAGTATATCATTTTTTGTTGCGTGTTCATATATTACTTCTGCGAGGCAGGACGTGAGTATTTTGTATATTGTTTGAAGGCAAGTGATTGGGCGGTATTTACTGGGATCTTGGGATGGTGCACCTTTTGGTATCATATAGGTTATACCTTCAGTAATGAACGAGGGTATCGAGTCTGGTGTATGAATAAAGTTATTCAGATGTTTAAATAATATTGTGTGTGTGTTTGTGAACTTTTTATACCAAAAGTTCTGGATCTTATCTGTGCCTGGCGCTTTCCAGTTATGTGACTTTAACAGGACCTTCATAAATATGTCAGCTGGTATATGTTCAAACTCCATACAGTTCACATTGTTTGTTGCTTCAGCATCTTTGATCCAGTCCGCATCAGCTTTGTGCTGTACTTCGTTTGCCCATATACTCGACCAAAATGTATGTAACTCTTGTTCTGACGGTGCTATTGTGGTTGTTGATGAAGTTCTTTGTGTGTCGGTAGAAAGTTTTCTGTAGAATTGTTTTTCATTATTAAGGAATTGTGTATTTTGTTTTTTTCTCAGTGTACAGTTGACATACCTTTTGAGACGACTAGCAGCTGCGTTTAATTTTTGTTTCAGCGTATCAAGAATCTGGTTATCTGTAGTGTTTGGTGCTTCATGTCGTGAGTGTACTTTAAATGTCTGCCGTATTTTTCGTACGTGCCTTTCTAACCTTTCACTTGTATTTCCTCGTATGTATTCTGACAATTGTCCAATGCACTTCCGGAGATGGTTGATCTTGTTGTTAAGTCGTCTTTGCCAGGATGGCATTTGAGTTTTTTCACAGGAGGCAGTAGCGTTAGTGTTGTGATTAATTTTCGACCCGTTACATATTGCTGCTGTATATGCAGCACAGTAAATTATGGTTTGTGTAGTTGTAAAATCATCATCATCTTTACAACGTTGTGGTATTACATGTGTATTTAAGAAACCGGTAATGTAATAAAATTTTCTATTGACTTTTTGTTTTGGGATATAAGGCCTCTCTGTTGGGTTCGATCCTGTATATGTAGTAATTGCCCTTTCAAAAACATTTGTGATTTCATTGTTTAGTTTAGTGTTAGTGTATTTATCTGGATTTGTATCTGTGTTTCTTATGTCTGTATCTATGGGTGGTGTATTTATTTGAGTAATGGAGTCTTGCTGTTCTTCACAGGTGCTATTTACTACATTTGTAATGGATGTGTGTGGTGTGTTATTCGGTGTTTCAAGAGTGTGACTGTAGTGTTCATTTGTAAGGTTACGAGTAATCACTGTGTTCGATATTGATAATAATTCTTCTACTTCTTTTCTCAGTTCCTTCAACCTATCGTTGGTGATGTACCGGTTTTTAATTATGGCCCGTCTTTGATCTGCAATCCTCTGCTCTGAGATATGTGATAAATTAGGTAGTGCTTCTATAACTTTGGTGTGTAATTGTTTTCTGTAACCAGTGGCGTTTCTTTCTAGTTCCGTAACTTCATAATACACTCTCATTATGGTTTCATTAATTTCAGTGGTCCATCTCATTCTTTTATTAGTTTCAGTATCGTGGTTTATCTGTGTTATATTGCTATTATTTTTTAAACTTTCTGTAACTTCGCGTCTTATAGTTTCCAGTACTTCTGGGCTTATTAATTTATTACGCAGTATAGCTCGGCGTTGGTCTCCTACTCGCTGTTTAGATACATACATACTTGGGAACTGTTCGATGAATTTACTATGGAGAGAATCTAGATAAGCATTGGTGTTTTTTGTTTCTAGTTCAGTGATTGTCAAATATGTACGCCAGATGAACGTGTTCATATCGTAATTCCACTTTTTTCGCGTACAATTCTCTACCCTGGCGGGTGCAGACTCATTAAGGATCAAGTCCTCCTCCTGCACAACATCCAAGGTCAAACTACTTAAGGAATTTGATAATTCTGAATGGTTCGCGTCATTTAAATATGAGGGTGGAGATGATGGCAAGGATGGGAAAAGGGATACGGAAGATGTGGGTGATGTTCCTATTTGTTCGGCTGCAACATATTTCTCGACGGGAGCCCGCCTGTTCAACTCCTCGTCGCCGATGGTTCGCATGCTGAGACATCCAGCACCGGCTCCAGATGTGCCCCGGCGACCCCCGGGAAGCGACCGTAAATTATACCTCGATTTCAAATTCTCCATTATGGGGTTGGTTGGGACCGTTAGTTCGGGAAACGCGTCTTCTTAGGTATGGATGTTGATACCTATGTTTATGCGATGTGTAAACTTTTGCACAACTAGTCTGGTGGTCTGACTTCTTACTCAATTAGTCTCAGCATCCCTTAAGCCCCCCCACCACGACAAGGTGGTCCCCTGGGGGGGATATTATTATAATTATTATTATTTACAACTCAAATGTCAGTTGTGCCATGTTGTGTCCTTTATTATTACACGCTATACTCAACTCGGATCTCTCTGTCACACATTTCCAATCGCGTTAAAATTAAAATCTTCAAAATTCGCAAACCCCTATTAGGACCAAGTTTTTTTGCAGACAACCTTATATCACCGTGTTCGCAATAAAACAACGTTTATATTGATATAAATTATTTTCTAACATATTAAATTTGTTATAAAATATGATTCATTCTATTATCAGCTCGGTGAAGATCGTTCTTAGTTCGGATCTCCTACTATAAAATATTATTAGTATGAACAATTTTTAAGAAAACTAAGCAATAGAGATGATTCTGCGATTTCATCTTCAAATAAGTATCATAATCTCAAAACAATCATATCAAGTTCTCGAAGCATTTATTTATATTCATGGATTGGCATTTTACATTTTAACCGATATTATATTGTTCACGATGTGGTTAGTGTAACGATTGTGAAGTCTTGTTTTTGTATCTGTCTTTTGCGTCTGAAAACGGTTTATATGTAAAGAAAGCAATATGATCTTTGGAAAGGTGCCGAGTGTGTCTTCACGTTTACAAAGTGACGGTGAATGTTTGAATGTTATGTAAATACCCACTGTACATACTAGATGTATCATTATTACCAATGAAAATGTATGTGTAGGATGCTACGTGCATCGGGAATACGACGTGTAGTGTGCCCGAACACTTTGATGATGCTGTCATATTTGTAACTGAGTATTTAAAAATGTACTTATTTTAGCATCTAGAATTCTAGACTTGCAGATTTTTTACGGAGAAATAATTAGGTTTGCCCGCACGTTTTAGTGGTTCGGTCACATTACCAGGCGTTTGGTCAATTGTAAAGTGTATTATATCTTTTTCTAAATAAATTATGATCCTTTTTTGGATTTTTACAACGTGTTTTATTGAAATGAAACATTTTGCATTCCGATTACATAAAAGAAACACTTCTTATTACAATGGATAGCTACTGCTACTATGACCTTTTCAGCTGCAGTATCTTTGTAGGTTTCTAAAGAAGTGTTTGCGCGCCGTGTGTGCGTCTTAAATTGACCAGATTAAAATTCTTTGTTACAAATTTAAACATATCTAACTAAAGAATTACATGGCCCGCAGTCGTATTGTCCATTTTTAACAGAGTTCAAAAAAAGGAGAAGGTTCTCTGAATATTCTTTTTTTCCATATTAGGTACTACTATTTCCGAACAGATTTCCAAAATAATTTTTTGGTTCGTTGTTCGAAAGGGTGTACCTACCTACTTCCTGGTGGTCCCATTGCAATTATCACCTTTCTCATATCATCATATTTAAGTCGGTTTTCTTTTTTGCTAAAAAATGCTGTTATAGTTAATCATATTTACACTGTATAAATCTATACTATTATTAAGAACTACCTATCCCTAATATTTTTATAAATTTTCAGTACTTTCATACAAACTTTCCAGACGATTATCAAATAGCCACAAGAGCCCGTTTTCTAGTTCCAGCAGCCAATTACTAGTGTATTAAAATAAATTACTTTTATGCGATTTTGGGAAATTTTACTTGTTAGTAGACCTTGTAAATGTTTTGGTACACGAGCATAAAAAAGCGATCCCAAATAGGTATCTCCTCAGCACGGGCGGGAACGCGCGGCTATTCCTAATAGAATTTATCGTCGGGGTGAACGCGGCGCATCCAATTTTGCGTTTCACATTATCTCTGTTGTTGCAGCCTGTTTCGGCGTCTTCAATTTCCCAAAGCGGTCTGCACCAAATGCTTATTCGAAATAACGTCATTGTCTGATGGGCTAAGTTAAATTACGCTGCGATGTAGTCGGAAATATGAACTGGGGCAATTTGTTGCGATGATCTCGGCTTGTAAATAAATTGTTCACGTGAAATGTGACGTAATGCCATTTCCACGCGATAGAGAAGGTAAACGTGGATTGTTGTGACACGAAAAATTTGGTACATCTTTGTCCCCATGGCCTTGTCCCATTAATGGAGACAAAGGGATGTGATAAAATAATTAAAATCTCTCCTTTGTCCCCATTAGCTGTCCCTGTTGAGTAATTGGTCTTTTTCATACTTTAAAACTATGCCAGTTGTCATCTTTGGGCACCTACCTACCTACACCTATCGTATCATAAAAAAAGCACCACATATCGAAATAATAATAAACAATATGGACTAGAAGTTATAAGTAGGCAATTCAATTAGACATTACCAATTGACACAAAAAATAGAGTGAACATTGTAGCTAAAAAAGAACTTTCCACTGAAAGTTCTTTTTTCTCACTAGAAACAAGGTGTTTTCACTGGTAGCATCAGACATTCCACCAATACGCACTTAGCGATTTAGATCGACATTATTTATGAACCTCGCAGCGAGTGGAATTTCCTACTCGCGTCAGTGTATCTCGATAAGCATAATCTGGATATTTTCCACGCGAAGGTTTCGGTTTTCGTGTCATTTTACTCGTATGTAGTTTTCTATCATCGATAAGGCGGTGAGGTGGTGTGGTAAAAAGTTAGATTCTTGCATCTCGGATTAAACATTCGCATATAGGCAGTATGAAAATATATTCACCATATTTAACTACATACATATTATAAGTATTCTGGCGTCGTCTGTAATGGAATTTATAGCATTTATCCTTTATTGGGCAGTAGGTAGTACAAGCCCAACGCCCAATAAAAGTTACATGAAACTAGATTTAGAGGACTGTCCTGGTAAAAGTAATAGATATTAAAAATCTAAAAATTTTAGCCATGTGATTGGTGAATCGTAGCCTCGCTTCGCTCAGCTCCGCACCGTCTCTTGGAACCGCACCCATAACGAGCCTTCAGATTTTTTTCGGTGACGAGAAATACACTTTTAGCTATGTAGTTCCAAATTAACCTACCTACAAAACCCTCTCGTATCATTGTCGTGCTCTTTATTTATGTAGCTTTGAAGATTTATTTACAGTTTATCCATTCCCCTATCTAAATTACTGCTTTATCGCGGTTTGTCAGGTTAATGTGATTTTTATTGCTATGAAGTAGGAAACGTTCTAAAACTCTAGTAAAAGGTCAAAAGACATGTTACAAAATGTAGAGTTGTGGACCACACTATGGCCATGGCCAGCATAATCGAATAATTCTGGGGATTATCTTTAAGTAATGCTAGAAATAAACAAACATTGATGATTAATTAAGTATTAGCACGACTTTCCTATTTTTATTATTAGGTAAATGTTTCTTTTTCAATTGAACTCCCAAAACGAGTCACTTTGTTTTAGCACTTTGTCTATTTATACTACGTTATACCTACGTATTTAAGGGATGTAAGGGCAGCTTTTCGCTCCAAGCCATCCTCACCTGCCCGTGGTGCATCCTGCCGAACAACAAACGAGGCTCTGGAAAACCGACTGATGGCGGTAAAACCATCACGATAGAAGGCGTAGCTAAATAACACATGCCGAAGGCAGCAGCATCACCGGAGCAAGAAGCTACGCCCTGCGATCGCCAACCCGCCTGCACAGCGTGGCGATTATGGTATGGGTATATCCTCCAGAAGTTTGCCCTAGGTGGCGAACACCTGGAGAGGTCATGTACAACAGTGGACTGCAATAGGCTGATGATGATGATGATACCTACGTACGTATTAGTTGACATTAACCGTTTGATAGGCACCTATATCTGACGGAAGGATGGATGGACCTGACGAAACTATACCTAAGGGTTATGAACTACGGAACAAACTGATAAGTTTTAGGTAAGTACATAGTTTATCCAATTTTATGAGCAAAGGTAAATTGTTCATTCCTACGTAGAACTACTAGAAGATCAAAATATTGTTCATTCTAGGTATAGAAAATAAAGGAAAGTTATCGAGCCTACCTAAATACTAAAGTATTTCGGTAAACTGACGTCGATGTAAGACGCTTTCCCCGTTATCAACTTTATGGCTATATGTCCTGAAAAATTCTGCCTCCATTATAGCTATATAGCAACACAATTTTAAAGTTGAAATGATCTAATATAGAGCTGACAATGTCTAATATGGATTTTCATATAAAAACTTAGACTCTCGGGCACTTGAGAAAAAGTAGGTAAACGTTGTTTAAAGTAACGTAACGTACCTGTGTAATTAGTGTCATCTATTTTGTAAAAGGAAAGACTGCTGCGAGTACAAATTATTATTATTTTGGTCTTAAATTGCCAAAAAAGCACAATAGAAATTTTAAATTCTGTACAGAACTGTTTCCTGATCTGTTACGTCTGGTCTTATTTATTCCTCTTCCTCTTCCTAGCCATCCTCAACCAGTGTGGTGTAGGCCTCCTTCAGATTGCGCCATCTGTCACGGTCTTGCGCTACTTTCATCCAGTTCTTCCCTGCTATCTTCTGGATGTCGTCCTTCCACCGCAATTGTGGTCTGCCTCTAGGACGTTTTGCCTCCCAAGATCTCCATTCCAGGACCGCCTTGCCCCAAGAGCCATGTTTACGGGCTATGTGACCTGCCCACTGCCACTTCAAACTTGCGACACGTTTTACGGCATCCGCGACTTTGCTTTGCTCTCTAAGCCAGGTGTTTGTCTTGCGATCTCTCAATGTAACCCCCACTAGCCTCCTTTCTAGTTTTCTCTGGGCAACCTGTATCTTGTTGATATACTCTCGAGTCAGGACCCAGGTTTCTGCTCCATAGGTAAGCACCGGCAAAATACATTGTTTATTTATTACATCTTTATTGCACAGTAGTTTACAATAGGCGAACTTAATGTCACATAGGCATATTCTCTCCTCCAGACATGGGAGCCTTCAAGAAACGAGTGTACCTAGGTACTCCTATTTAAAAGACCGGCAGCGACCCCAGAACTCGATTTGAGTTGCTTGATTGGGTGTCCATGGGCGGTGTCGACTCCTTACCACCAGGCATCGCATTTGCTCGTCTGCCGCTTCTTGCATAAAAAAAAGGCATTGTCACACCAAAATCACCCTGACAGACCGTACTTACAACTCTCTACAAATCCTTATCCGGGATGCCGGCCCAGTATATTAACACGCCCACAATTTATGTTCCATGGGAGTCGCCTATGAAAATTTTACGGTATTCGTTAACTGCACTGCTGAAAAATTGCCCGTAAAGATTTTTTTCGGTCCTTTGAGCCTTAATTTTATACATTGTACTCGCTCAGTTATTAATGTTGATTCGAAATTTCAGGGGATTCCCGTTATTCAACCCTCTGTGTTGTAAAAATGAATGAATTGTAACACAGTTTTTGTAGCTTTTTATAGAGAAGGGTGAAAATCGTTTTCCCTTGGCGAAATTTACTAAATTGGACCAATTGAGGTAACTTTGTATTTGAATGGGGCTTGATTAATATAGAATGTGCTTGCAGACATCCAACTTTGTAGTTCTAACAATAAGTTTTGTTAATAACAAATTACGGCACACAAATTGGTTTCCTTTTGAGATTATTTATCTAATTGATAGCGAAATAAACTTTGCAAGATTTAATAGTCTAGTGAGCAGAGAAGGTTGTGAAATCTTAGATAATTAAAGCTTCAATAGATGGCGATAACTTTCATTAAGTTTGATGCTAATAAGGCACCGATCAAAATGATTTGTGTACCTCGGAGCGTAAATAGAATGGAGCTATCGAATTTGATGATTTGCAATTAGATTTTCTATCAGACACCTCTAAAAAACTTCCAAGGACATACTGTATTCAATGGTTGTTATGACGAACTTCGTGTAAGTGCGATAGCCGTATAAACACAAGCAATAAAAGTGCTGGTATACCTTCTGTGTTCCAATAGATTAAAGTCCCACTTTACCCAAAAACTCTGGAAATAAAAAAAAGAAGACCTATGGCCAGCGATGACAATTTGAGCTTGTTCTGTATTTAGATGTTAATAATTTATTTATCTAACGCGTTTGTAAATCCAAGAATCGTGCCCGCTCCTCTCATAACCTCGTTACAAAAATGGGACTCGTTGCTCGCACGTGTGTATAAGCCATTACGTGAGGTGCAGTTGCCACGAGAGGTAAGGAACTCTAAAAATGGACGCAAAATGACTATTCTTATATTCTAGATTCATGTACTGGTAAAAATACCTATATACCTACATCTAGGTATGAGACATCACTCGAGCCTATGTTTTGTTTGGCAATCTATCCATTTCCGAATCGAAACATAAGGACACTTAAGAAGCAAACCTATTTATCTAGTAGCTGGCTATGCAATCAAGGTTCTGCCTTCGTATGGGATAGTGCCCTAAGTTTTATAAGCTTTATCTATCATCATCATCGGTCTGCAGAAGTCCACTGCTGGGCTTTCCCCCTTACATGAAAAAAACCTCTCTAATATTCCATAGACGGTGTGTCAAACTAGTCTAGCAAGTTCAGTCTTCAGGCTCTAGATAGGAAACAGTGGAGAAGTTTGGGAGACCTTTGCCCAGCAGTGGGCCAGCATAGATTAATAAAGAAATATAAAAATAAAGAAAATTCGTAGCGTGATTACTCGTAGTCCTCGCGACATCCCGCCTCGAAATGACTCGGCTTGAAAGTAGACAAGCGGCAAATTGCGTTCTGTTTTTGTGAACGGAACGTCATATTTCATAATTCGTAATATAAATAGCCGTCTCGCGTAATCCATGTTAGTAGACACCACAGTAATGTCTCAAGGGTAGAACGTAACCTAGACCCAATCTTGCACTATGGTGCATACCTAATTGTAAAATGTCAGTACAATGCTTAGGTACTTTAGCCGAACCATTTGGCTGTGGAACTTTCATCCAGCACACGTATTCCCTTCTTCTTATAGTCTTGGGTCTTTTAAACGGAGCGTGAAGCGGCACTAACCAGGTGTGATGAGGATCGCTTACAATTTTGAACTTCGTCGTTTGCTCAACATCATTTTGACGTGCTAATTACAATTAAAATAGAGAATCAGTTTGCTTGGCGGTCGCGACCGCACATTTGTGTGCATGAACGAACATGTCTGTTTGTATTGATCTGGGTGTTTGCTATGTACCTATCTATTTATTTACAAAAAAAGTATCTATGTAGCTATCATACTAAACTTTGATAAAAGGTAAAAGAGCATGACAGAACGTCATTCGATATTATGGATGTATGGAACATATTATGACTTTTGTAAACAGCCGTATACTCGTATTTTTAGTTATTACCAAATTTTTTTAGTCTGTTAATTTTATTTGGCTTTAAGGTCAACCTTATATGAGTAAATCCATCAGTTTTTTTAACTGACAAAATGTCACTCCGAAATAAAGTGAAGAATCTTGAATTTCCTTTCGTTGAATACGATGCAATCGATCTAATTTATTGCTTACTTTTTATCATATCATTGGTTATGGTGTATGAAATTGTTGTCATTTTGTGCTGAAGTGATAGAACCATTCAAATAAATATAGTCTTCGAGCGGGCATCGTGTGTCGAGTGACTGTCGCGTGTACAACTTGCTTTGTACCCGATAACGACTTGGAACCTGTCTACAGTCTCCAAGGAGTCTCGTATAACTTAATATATATGTTACGGGTAATGTTAGAAGATGGAATAGACCTAGGTTTACCCGGGTTGACTTAGTATTACCCATGCTACTTGGGTAAAGTCCGAATGATAAATAAAATCAATTCTAATTCGGGGCTTACCCATGCCCACCTAGGTCTACACAACTCTGGCTGGGTAAACTTAGGTGTTGCGTTTTTTTTTATGAAATAGGGTGCAGACAAGCTTACGGTTCACCTAATGGTAAGTAATAACCGCCGCCCATGTACATCTGCAGGATCGGGAATTTCGAGTCGTGTCACAGCAGTTGATCTTGCTCAAATTAATAATTTAAATTTTAATAACAACGACTGCTATTCGTTTTTGCTATTAAGCTATTATTAAGTTTGCTTTCGTTCGCCTCTGTATGTTTTTTAAAATAATAAATGTTAAAAAAGCCCTTGTACTTTCATTCCACTAATTAATAAGACAAATTTTTAACATTACCCAGACGGAGCTGGGTAGACCTAGGTGAGTATGGGTAAACCCCGAATTAAATTTTATTTTGCTTGTTATTCGGACTTTACCCAAGAAGTTTGGGTAATACTAAGTCAACCCGGGTAAACTTAAGTTTACTCCGCCTTCTAGCATTACCCGTAAAATATACACATTTTGTAAGTAGGTAGGTATTGTATAAATTATGTTACTCATTCATTCTTCGGCAGAAATACTAAGATCTAGCACAGTTAATAGTTATGTAGGTACCTAGTAGCCATTAGAGTACCTAGTCTTTTGATTTCCAGCAATTCCCACAAATATATTTAAATGTTACTTATGCATTATGTGTGACATTATGTGTGAGTTTGGATACATATTTTATCATACCACATAAACAGTTAGCCAAACATGCGTAATAACTATGTTAGTACCTAAATAATTTATAAGTTACATCTGAATAGAGTATTCTGTTAATAGGTACAAAGCGGATTAAATGGAGAAATTCGAATGACAACTACAATTTGGATTATTAGTCAATATTAATAACACAGCTATGAGATTATAAGCAGTATTTAATGAGCCATAGTCGTATAATAAATATTGATAAAAACTAAAATGTTGATTATAGTAACTAGGTAAGTTGAAGATAAAGATAATATGAGCTTGGTTTCTTACTGTAGGTTGAAAAGAAATTAATTAGTGCCATACAATCTGCTTATTAAATTAATTTGCGAGATTTTTGTATGCGGTGCTGTCTTCTTTTACAATAACAGTTTTGTGTAACTGCAAACGTATTCCTCATTAATATAATATATTTTATTTATTTCCTCCACAATTACAAGGGTATACATTACAATTCAAACATGGTTTAAACATATTGCTGCTAAGCAACCCCATCATTGTAGGAGGCTGGTGCCTGATGTAGGCTTAGTAAAAGCCTGTATTACAGGTCACCAGGGCTCCCCCGCAGATAGTGATTGAATAATTTTTGGAGCTTGCAATATTAGAGTTACAAACAATAATTTAAAAGCATAGGGACGGAATAATAATAAAATATAACAACTAAGCATTCAATTACATCATTTAGTTAAATATCATTATTTAAATTATACACAAATTCATTACAAGGAGAGAACAAAAAGAAAAGAATGTTTAAAAAAATAATATATATATATATAGTGACAGTACATGTGTGGTGTGTGTGAGGAATGTATGATTCAGGTGTACGTATAGTTGTGATTGATTTTGAATATGTGCACTTCTATGAGAATAAGGATTGAATTAGTGCAATATGTGAAAACCTAAATTGGTTTAACTCCACTCGAATAATGCTTATTAACTTAGTCGATATAATTATTAACAACTCAATATTCTACAAATGGTTATTTGCCACTATAACAAACAAAAAACATTAAAGGCCATTAATCATCGGACGAATATTAAACTCTTAATTGCAGCAGCAGTAGTATTAATTACTGGGCTCGTAAATTGTGTCGTTTTGTGACTGTTTTACTGAGTGTCTGTGTAGATACCGTTTTATTGTATTGTGGACCATCTGCAGTAACTATAATTAATATAAAAATAATGAGTATGCCTGACACTAACCGGCTGGTTTCAATAAAATTAGTTTTTCTTTTATCGTAGCATTTTCTTTTAGAGCAGGTCGTGCGTTTCCATGCAAGAATATCATCGTTAGAATTGTTTATAGCCTATGTGGAGAAAGATTTTAGGGGGTCAGTCATTGATTAGTCGTTTGGTTTGCCATATGCCATACACCCCTGTATGGCATATGAGTATATTCTTCGAGTGTAGGTAAGTACTACATAAGTGCTTTAAATTACGTATCAAATTGATCAAACAGCGCAGCACCACGTAATCTTCAAACCTATTTACCACTTTTAAATTAATATCGACAGCAGCTTCGGATCTTGTTTGTTGTGTGTTTTTAACTGGTTTGCGAGATGTGCAAACTATGTTGGTACGTAGTTGAAACCGGAAAGAAGTGCCAGATCAAAGACATAACCTATCCAATCTCGAATCTAATTTCCGATCCATTGAGCGACTTATCGCGCGCTGTCACGAATGAAGATGTTAGTTTGGAGGCTAGGACGATAAACGTACATTTACAGATGATTTTGAAATCACTGAGAGATGGTACACGTGCGTGTCTGGTCAGACCGCTTTTCCATAAAGGTTGGGTTATCAACAACTGTTCAAGTCTGGTGCCTTCATTTCTGGCTTTGTGTCCGAAGAACTCAGGTATGCTGCGCGAACAGAATGTAGAAAGCTAACAGCCAGAGAGTTTGAGATAGAGATGAGGCCCTACAGACCAGCATGGCGGTGGCAACTGACAAGTGATTGATTTGCGATCTAAACTTGTTTTGATCGGAACGACATTACAACTTTAGAACGTTTTAAGAATTAACTTATTTATCGAAAGGAAAAGTATAAAAGAAAAGTCGAATCAATTATGAAAAATAAATATAAAAAAAAAATTAAAGAGCTAATTTATATTTGTCTGCTTCTATCCCATATTTTGTTTAATGAACACATTATTTACTAAATTACATTAGTTTTTACTAAATGAGCTGTTTTTACCTTTAACTTCTCTAAATTAGCTGACCAGATATTAAGAAAGGACACTGGGATTGGGCGCTTTGCCTAATGTAACAAAATATTACACATATGAATACAGGACATCCAACTCTACAATAATTCTAAAGTACTTAGCTTACTTGTTCCCACGAGAACAATGTCTTGGCTTGTTTGAGCGCGTCTTGCCCAGATTTTATTGGCTGTAAGAGAAACTGTCGCTGTCAACAGTAGATTTCGGCTGCGCAATTTTAAAACACAGTAAGGGACATTTTTTGAAAAAATCGGGTTTTTGCTGAGTGCTGTTTATAATGTGATTACGCACGAATTTGCATATTCAGATTCTGAATTTTAGGTTTAGAAACGAAAATACCTACCAAGCATGTCCACTGATCTGGTTTTCAGTGACCAAAACCGGCTGTAAAAACCATTTCAAAACCTAGCAAGGCACAACGACAACTTTAAAACCTAGTAAGGGACTGTCCCTTACTAGGTTTTGAAATTGTCATTGTGCCTTACTATGTTTTGAAATTGTCAATTCAAACTGAATTAGGCGCCTACGTTTTAGTAACTCATAGATAGCGAGCGTGTGCGCTGCATTGTGTGGTTCAACTTAAATTACTGCTGATTATAATGTCTCGAAGACAATTTTATAGATCGAGATTAATTTTTAGTGCCCTAAAGAACAATAATATGCTTCGATAAGTACAAAAATGCTTTGATCTAACATTGTGTTGATGAAATCAAATTTTTCCTTACCAGAAAACATGAAACGTTTGACTTACCTAATACTTTTACTATGTAACTAGCTGTGCCGGCGGCGTCGCACGAGTGGATATCGGGTTTCAAATGGCACCTAAATTTTAAATTAGACCTCTAGCAATACATTGGTGAAAACAGCATTTAGTTCCATGCATTAGTTTTCGCGTGATGCGCGATCCAACATGCAGATAAAAAATTCTCCCGTTTCCCACACACTTCTTGTCACTGCTCGGCTCCTATTTATTGTAGCGTAATAAAAAGTATACTATAACCTGCCCAGGAGTATGAAGAATATTCGTACCAAGTTTCGTTAAAATCTGTCCAGTAGCTTTTTACATACGACACATAAACGAATATACAGAACATACAGACAGACAGACAAAAATTTTACTGATTGCATTTTTGGCATCAGTATCGATCACTGATCACCCCCTGATAGTTATTTTGAAAAAAAATTTCATGTACAGAATTGCCCTCTCTACAGATTTTTTTTTTAGGTATAGATTTAAATGTTTCATGTTTGTTGAGATTTCCTATATACGAGTATCTCATTTAAATTATGTTTTTCCGTTAATTAACTTGTATTTTAAATTTGTTTTGCTGACTTACTAGGTTTATAACTTGTCATATTGAAAATTTGTAGCTCATCAAAACCAGAACAAAACCTAGTAAGTGCCTTTACTAGGTTTTAAAATGGTTTTTTGGTCATCTTTTACTCGTAAAAAACAATTTAATCATTAGTAAGTGCTTTCTAACGTGTACTATTAAGTATTAATGCTGGATATTATATTTATTTGAAAGCCAAGGATATGCCACACATTTCAAGCTAACTATCGTCAACGTAAGTTGCATAGTTTAGTTACGGCACGCTCTCAAAGTAGCGGAGACGTTTTTTCGCTCTCCTGAACATTTTGTGTCATGTCCCTTACTAGGTTTTGAAATTGCGCAGCCGATTTGTAGACGCAGCCTTTGGGGGCTTATGCGCGAAACGAACGATAATTCTGCTGCACCCCTTTCTTTTTGAATTTCTAACGTTTACATACCTACTTAGGTTAGGGTGCTAAGAGTAAAACAATCTTAACTAATATTATCTTAACTAATATTATAAAGCTGAAGAGTTTGTTGGTTTGAACGCGCTAATCTCAGGAACTACTGGTCCGAATTGAAAAATTCTTTTTGTATTGAATAGACCATTTATCGAGGAAGGCTTTAGGCTATAACATCACGTTGCAACTGTTAGGAGCGAAGAAATAATGGAAAATGTAAAAAAAACGGGGGAAAATAACTATTCCACGCGGACGAAATCGCGAGCACAGCTAGTTTGACTATAATTATGACCTATATTATAAGTCAAAAGCAGAACTGTGATGTAGGTGATGTGCGAATTTAATTAAAAACAAAAGTACGAGTAATATCCTACTTAGATCGGCGATCACATCAAAATCGTTGGAAATTTTAACCACAAAGTGCTTAACCTTTAGTAAATTGCTTGTCTCTATACCTAGTACAAGATCCTTCACCCATTCTGAGCTCTATCGTCTCCCGAATAAAATCACAGAACGTTTTATCGATAGGGATAACGAAGTGGAGGTTTTTTATTGTTTACGTATTCAAGACGAACAGACCGCCTCGGCTCTCTACCTGAGCCAAATGCAGTTCCCTAGTAAGGCATCCAGACATTATTCGATGCCACGAACCAACTCAAACGTGAAATTCGGCACTTTGGATTTACGACGCCGCCTCTAGCTACAAGCTGACCCCTTTTATTGAGTACTTACCCCGAATTTGGGAGATAGTTAAAATTATCTAGCTCGTGTAATCTAATGTCTGACTGAAAACAAATGGTATCTATTTATTTGCGATGGTAAAGATTAATGATTTTCACGTTTGGGTTTTATGAACCGGGATGCTTTAGTATGTGTGTAAGTATGTACAGTCAGGTTAGGTATAGTTTAGCAGAGTGATCACTCTCAATCTAGTCTCTGGCAGCTTTGCTTTGCGAATTCCTTTTTGCCGCGAAAAGCAAAACTTTTGAATTCTTGCCAGCTGACGTCTTTCCTGGACGTTACAACTTGGAAATATCTAAGGCTAGAGTCAATAGGCCTTATCTAAGTAAGCATACTCCACTCTATGCCACGTCATCACATAACATCAGTGATTGTGGTCAAATGCGATCGGTTCAGACCGGTTTAGCTCCAACGGCTCTACTTCGCAACCTGTATAAGGTCGGGACGTCGAAAATAGAAAATATACATCATTCATCATATTTCGTCATCAGATTTTTTACTTACATTGCGCAGTTAACAACATATAATACATGTTAATAATAATATTTATAAACTTGGCATTTGACTCAATCATAAAAAACGAAGAATAAATGCAAGGTATCAATGGATGAATGAATATCTATTATTTACATAAAATGCCTGAAAGAGAATACCGACGACTTTTGTGGAATCCGAAAGGGTTTTTTTCTGCTGATATGTACTTTAACGGATATCGAATGAATAACTTATGTGAATACAGTCAATGTATGTCCATTGAATACTTTTCTGAATCAATGGATTCACTTTAATTCAGTTTACAATGGCCGGAAAGGGATCACGAATGATTCCGTTTTAAATTCACGCGAATAAAGCGTGGGTTCGCTCGTTACGTTAAAATGGGAGAAAGATGTGTTACAAGCCGAACAAGACAGTTCACCCGCTGGATTGACGTATCTGATACTTTTGATCCGGGAAAATCTTGTTTATTCCGGAATTCGCCGGAATATTCGCGAAGGCTCAACAATTCGCGTAGTGTACATGTTTAGGAGATTTTACTCATACATTACATTGGAACTGCGTGGGATATTGCGATTCGTCAGGTTTTAAGGGAGCAGTAAAACCTATTTGAATAATGTTCTATTCAGTCAGCTAATAAAACCGGACATAATAGTTTTAACAATAAAAAATGGTATTGAAAGAAACATAATTATTATGGTCTTATGACCTTAAGTTGGAGTATACCTGAGCTCAGATCATAGATGGATATTATTTATTGCACATAACACAAACTTTTACAGCAAAAGGTAGGTATTACACCTTGTGGTACAATTTAAGCGTTCTTATAGCTAGTAAGCGATCTCTTCCAGACAATGTTTGGTTTTCTAAATAATGTAATAAAAAATATTTTTCAAACTGTAACCGCTTGAAGAAATCTTTTTACGCATGTAGATACGCAAATATAAAAATATACGGGGCTCAGGCGCTTCAGAAGTGGCACTGATTAAGGGGATTCCTGAGATTGTTTACAAACGTCTGAACATGAATAAATAAGTAGTAACTCCGGAAACTCCTCAACGGAAGTTCCTTACACTCGAGTAGGCGCCTCTTTTCACCGGTCATTTGCTGAGGACATCAAATAAAGGTTTTTCCTCCAACAAGACATATGGGCGCTACACACATTTCACTGCTTTGGAGGGTATTCGAGACTGCTAATCGTTGTTCTATTCATTTAATGTTAAACTTCGTCGGATAAGGAATAAACCCTCTTCCGTGGGTATGTTTGGTTCCTTGTCCGTTGCAGTAGCAATTTCAGTTACCTTAGAGCTTTTCTAACAGGCCAGGGAAAACCGCTATGATGTGGTTCTATAAAAATATGATACAGATAGGTTTGATACGTTATACAATTACCTTAAAATTAACTAATTTCATCTCACATGTATTTGTATTCAATATAATTTTCCAACATATGAGCAAGCAATCTTTGAGAATGCTATTAATTTTAAAAATATAAATGAGAATGCAAAGAGATAAATAGTTTAGTTTCTTATAATTGAGATTGCTGTGACTACAAGACTAAATAAAAAAAACACATTTTTTTTAAATGAAAATGATGTCTTTACTTTCTATGCATAATAATCAATTCGCCTAGCTAAAAGATATTATATCAGTTCAGATATTCACCGAAACGAGTCTACCAATAGGTGTTTCGATAAGAAAACCAATCTTTAGAACATCGACGTGAACTTTTATATTTTTGTATCTTTGTGTGATATAACTAGCAATAACAAACTTAATCCCGTTATCTACTAAAATATGGCTATAAAGATTGATGCTTTCTCATACGTTCAAGCATCTATATAATCTTGCCGTGGATTTTGATGAGAATCTTGTCGTAAATTTGTAGTGGACTATGCTGTACTTTTACAAAAGAAAATCTGTCTGGGGACTTAATCATTGGTTTTGCCTCGTTCTGGTCTAGTGGTAGCAAGTGCCGCCTTGAGGATAAGGTTTGTGCTGAGGGTTCCAATCTGCCTGAGGACATAATTAGGATGATGACTAAAAAATAATTTAATGTCCATCAGATAGATTAATGAAAAATATTGGATACGTATTTTTTATTTTGCCTCTTGTTCAAAAACTTACGAAGATACATTGATTTTAAATGTCACATGACGTCACGTTAGAGTACAAAATATACTCTAACGTGACGTAGTTAGCCCCCACTCCGTAACTTTAATGCGCTATATCTAAGTATTTTCTTGTTATTTCGACAAAACAAAAACCGGCCAAGTGCGAGTCGGACTCTCGCACGTAGGGTTCCGTGCCACTATACAGCTAAATAAGTGTTTTTCTTTACGTTTTATTATATTGGAGTTAATTAAATTAAAAAATTAGGTAATTCGATTTATGACGTTTAAAAAAAAACTACTGTCTAGATTTCATTCAAACCAAATTTCGTTAGTAGTTTTTATAGTCATACACATCATAAATTTTTTTCAGTTTTATCATGCTCATATTTTAGAAGTTACGGGGGGGGGGGGACACACATTTTACCACTTTGGAAGAGTCTCTCGCGCAAACTATTCAGTTTAGAATAAAATGATGTTAGTAACCTCATTTTCAAATACCTATTCATAGATACCCCACACGTATAGGTTCGATGAAAAAAAAATTTTTCAGTTTCAGTTCTATGTATGAGGAACCCCAAAAATTTTGGATTTTTTTCTGATTTTATTTTAAAATCTTAATGCGGTTCACAGAATACATCTACGTACCAAATTTCAATAATGCAGCTCTTATAGTTTCGGAATAAACTGGCTGTGACATACGGACGGACAGACAGACAGACAGACAGACATGACGAATCTATAAGGGTCCCGTTTTTGCCATTTTGGCTACGGAACCCTAAAAATACGGGTCTTATATTTTTTTATTATCTAAGAGACGGACTAATTATTTTCTTCATTTTCATACCTTGTCATCATCCGTATTATTGGTTTTGCCTCATTTGGTCTAGTGGTAGCAAGTACCGCCTTGAGGACAAGGGTTGGGCTGATGGTTCGAATCACGGTTAGGGCCAAAAGTTGTCATGGGGTTTTTCTGTCAAGAAATTACTGAGTGACGGCAGGTCTCTCTTCGGACTACCGCCCCATCGGATTATGAAACTGTAAGAACAGAGTGCACATAAAATATGTTTGCGTATACACTTGTGAACATTTGGCATGCATTCCTTGAAAGTTGTGGCCGAAATTCGATCAGGAGACTGTCAATTGATTTATTATTATTTGGATCAAGTTTCGTAGTAGATCTCGATAAACGATCAAAACTCATATTTAAAACTAAAACATATAGCTACCATAACAAATATTTATTCGCACTCGGCCCGACCGGAAATTAAACGGCAGGCTAGGTATTAAACAAAAAAATATATTCAAACCAATGCTGTTCTGAGTTTTGGCAACATTAACAGACTTTGAATAATGTTGTCAGCGAAAATAACAGTTACCTACAATTCGATAGGTCGGGCAATATCGAATCTAACGGTCAATAAAATTGCCAGATATGATCGCCTACAAATTTATCAGCGACCCATCAAATACCCCGTAGAATTTCACGGGTGACTCGCGTTGCCCTGGGTAATGTTTACTTATGAATTGTTACCCGTGTTTCGGTAAAGACTGGTTTATACAACAGGTAACATTGCGTCATATTCAATGCGTGCTTCGGAAGGTACCTATAATGTTTTAAAGATACTCATAGTACGTTTTTGTTTACAGCTAGATTACTTAATTTGAAGAATAGTTAAAATGGCGAACTTCATTGATGATTATACCGCCACCAGTTGGTTGCCATAGTCTCGTTTGTTATTGCACGATGCACCACGGGCAGCTCAGGGTGGCTTAGAACGAAAAGACGATAAGTTGCTCTCTTACATCCCGATTGACGAAGATTTTACATCGCCTTCCAAAAACTAAATTGTACATCACACAACAAACTGGTTTTACCAAATTCGTACCATGTAACCTCACCTCAATCATTTGTGTTGAGCTCAGTATAAACATTATACCGTCTTAGTTGTTATTAGCTAATACAAACGGCGTATTATAATGGCAACCTCCATGACCACTAATCTCGGTGACTGAATATTGGCTTCCAATATCGGCACCCATATCCTTCCTATTTCCATGAAATAATCGTTGAGCCATATCAGGGTTATGGTAACCCATACGAGCCTACTCAAGGAATCAACTACCCGTGAGAGATAATGATTTAGTGAACGTATTATAGTCGGTACGTATCCTACGTTATTGTTGGTGCATTTGCACCAACAATAACGTAGGATACGTAGATATCAACTGCTTTACGATGGTGTCACTCTTTTGAATTAATGAATCACGTGGACACTGGGGTACTGTAGGCAGATAGTACTGTGACATGAATGATTGTAAAGCGGTAGGTACTTTTACTTCTGACCTGCAATTAAAAATATTTGCTGTTTTTATATAGTAGCACGACATAGTGGCTTCCCTACGCCTCATGGAAAGCGAAAGAGAAGCTTAAGTCGCTGTGATAGGGTACGGTGTTTGTAATGTTTACTAACCTTTTAAGCCAGGTTTTGTAGCGTTTTAGAAGCTATTTATTAGATGGTACATTCGGATGTTTAGTCCAATCTCTCACTCAATCGTTCCCTCATTTCTGAGGATCGTAATTACTTGTTGATTTCGTAGGCTTTATCAACTGTCACCACTTGTAGAGACAAGCCCACACAGTGGGTGTCTTCAGGCCGGCTGGGCAGTGGCTTCCTTCACTCGGTCGGACCATCTGGTTGGTCAATGGGTGCGGACTCTCTTTCCTTCTACGCCACCAATCACAACCAGAGTTAATATGAAATTAAATTCCAGGTCTCGGGTTCAAACTTTACAAATCGGTTCGAGTCTGGCTGTTCTGGAGACGCGCGAGTGGTCACCAGGCATCATCTGGTCCTTACTCATAGTACAAGGGGAAACATTAGACTTGTATAGACTTATACCTACACAAAGTTCTATGAAGTTAGCTATAGATACACTGACATTTTCTGCCGCTGACATCAGCGTTGCAATGCGGCGTTTCAAAGAACTATTTTTAGTGTACGTTCAAACGTAAGCGTAGGAGGAAGCGAAACCATGTCTATGTTGAGACCAGGTGGCTTTATTTATATATATCTATTATGAATTTCAACCACGCAGTAGTTCTATTTTACTTACTACCGAAAATGAAATATTTACCTACCTGAAACGACTTGTGATCTTAGCATTAACAATTCCTACAATATTTATTCGTTGAGACACGTTTCAATTAAGGAGACGAGAATCTGCTCGTGTCTACAAGAGAAATAACGTTTAGGAAGCCGAACGGGGCTCGGGGCTTTAAATTTAGGTCATTCTTGTAAGTATTCAAGGCAGCTTCTGTTGAGAGAGAATTTTGGCAAGCGTAGGACCAGTAAAAAGTCTAAGATTTTATGTGAGGATCGTCTCAAAGATCTGCAGTCAAATGAACGTGCTTTCTGTAAGAGAAAAGTGCTAAAATTGTGCACTTTATAATACTTGTGTGTCTATGAAATATGTTACGTTACCAGAATAGTTTAATATTTAATTTTGAATTTTTATGTTATATTTTATTTTATCATACAGAAATGGATCAAATAAATATCTCGACATGTCATGTATATAAATATGAATGCTGTAGGTAAATCAATAGAAAGGAAATATAGGATATCACTGAAACTGAAACAAATAACTATCGGGAAAACAAATAAGGTTGTTGACTAAATATAGAAATAGAATATATAGGAAAATACCTATGTAGTACAAATAAGACACTAATTAATGTCGGAAAACCTTAATTGTTCATAAGTTATTTGCAAAATATTTAATTTATTTAATTTCATTAAGGTAGGATTTTCCAATTGATTGATAAAGTTTAACAGACCAATAAAACATAGTCAAACGACTGATTGCTAAAGTCAAGATGTCAATAAGATGTCTCATTATAGCAATCACGATAGCAATCTTACATTTTATCTGACTGTTAAACGTTATCTGTCGATTAAAAAATCAGACCGAAGTCTGATTAATATCCAGTCAGTTGAATGGCAAATACGACATAATTTAAATATTTTAAGCTACATTATATTATGTTTGGTCACGGCAATGAGGTCAAAATTAATTCCCCGTTAGATGGTGTTATGTAGCCTTTGCAAATACGACATACTTAGTTTAAATATTTGAAGCTACATATTATGTTTTGTCACGGCAATGAGGGTGTTTCAAAATAATTCCCCGTTAGAAGGTGATAAGTAGCATGCGGTGTTATGTATACCATGTAATTGGTCAGTTGCCATGTAAACGTCAGGTTCGTGCCAAAAATCCAACCAATCACGTTACAGTTGGACCTGCTGCGTATGTTGGATTCCATCTGATGAATGAGATTCTATTCAACTGTGCTATAATAATAAAAATATCACAAGTTTCCACGGCTATACACGTGAACGGCGCATGCATAAACAGAGGACGATGACAAGTGCACGCCCCTACGTCTCCTGTAACGAGCTCATTGTCCAAGTCCAAGACACACCGATTGTCGGCTAATTCGCCCGCTCCGTCGGAGGCTGTACAGCGCAATAAATTCATCGTATTCAGCAGACGTAGCGGTGCGAGAGACCTCTGATAAAAATGAGATGACGCCCGCCGACACATTTTTCCCTTAGAAAACAATGCTCAGAAAGTTCCGAGTTATTAATAACGGCCGTATTCTGAGACGTATCTCTGTCGAGTTAAGTCTCAGACCGCTGAATGAATCGCTTCGGTGAGCAGTTGTAATAAATATATTCAAACTAAGATTGCTTTGTTCTGTGCCGGTTTTAGAACTACCAGCTTCTGTGTTATCCTTCGCTTTAAAGAAGAAAATTAAAGTAGCTAGGTCTACAAATTGAGGAAACATGACGTTAGGGCGCCCCTATGTATTCGTCGTTAGATGACATCCTTCGTTTCCTAAGTCAGTTTCACTGTTATCCCATATTGTGAAAGAGATAAAAATATTCAAAGTAATGATATTTGAACCCAATATCATCATGTTCATAACGGGGGATAACTTTATAGATATCACACCGTTTTGGGAGCAAATATTATTTGAAGAGTAAAAAAATATCACCAAAGCCGTTCGTTTAATTTCAGTGCCAATTTAATTTTTACTTTTTTTCAGAACTTGTAATTATATTATATGTCTAGTATTGCACCGCAATTGACCTCTCAATAAGTAGAGAATGTTGTTGTTTATATTTCGTCTTAGAAATTACAATCAATTTAAAACCAAGATAAAAAAAAACGAAAAATTAGAACCAACACAACGAAAGGTCAAGATTTAAAAAAGTTAGTAGGTAAGTAAAGCAAAGATGTTCTCCGTGGTGCGGCCTGTATGCGGCCATTTCGTAACATCACTTGAATAAGGACGCATATTTGGCGCGAATACGGCACCTGTCAAACGTGTCGTACTCATTTGTTATCATTCAGTCGTCGGCTGTCGGCGCGCAAAAAGTGGAAAACGTAACAAATTGACGTGCGCTTGTTTACCTGTGCGCCCTCCGCAGGGTTCCGTACTGACCAACAATATACGACAACGGGCAACCTTTTTTTTTAATTAATTATAATATATGCCACTCGGGGCCACACAACGCCATCTAGTCCCAAACTAAGCCGAGTCTTGTACTATTCGTAGGTCGAATCAAAATAACCTATATTCGTATAGGTTTTTAAAAAACTCCCGCTCAAACTACCAAAACCGGCAAGAAACTCGTGTAGTTGCTCTTTTCAATATAGTGCTTACAAAAATTAATATCACATTTATATTTTTAAGGCTTTCTGAAACATTACAAAATTAGTTATGAATTGGACCCATGTTCACAAACGTTATTATGCGACGAGCGGACGCACAGTACCCAAAAACCTATCCATAGACAACACTTGAGTGCCGATCGCCATAGTAAATGCCTTACTTCGCAGTTGTTAGTTTTCATAGATATTGTTTGTGAATACGGGTGTCAGACTAAATAGATAAATTAACAGATATAGGTTGACAACTGCTATACTTACATAAACATTTTTTAAATAAATACACGATAGTAACTACCTACAAAGCAAAGAAAGAAAGAAACATACATGTTTATTCATGCACACAAATGCTTGTACAAAGCGAGGATTGAACCTGCGGCCACTGTGACAGAAGCAGCGTTCACTATCACTAAACCAAACGAAACTTGTTATTGAACAGTATCCATCAAAACAGGATTATGCATGAAACCTTTTATGCCTTTTTGTTCGACCAGTACTCAGTTCGATAACGTGATGGTGAATAAAGTTTACGCGTTGTATACGTATTTGCAACAAAAAAACCTACTAGAAAACGGCGAATAGTTATTTGGCCACAAATCTTGGCTTACGATTTATCGAAGCGTATCTTACCCACGCATCCTTTCTTTCTTTAGGAACGTTTATTAAGATTGTAAATCTGAAACTTCTGCGATTTCTTTGGTTGTTAAGTTATTTGACTTACAATATTAAATGATAACTAATTTATTCTTACCAATATTAGAACGAAGTTATCTTCTATCTATTCTATACTTATAATAAATCTGTAGAGAAGTCAATTCTGTACATGAAATATATTTTCAAAATAACTATCAAGGGATGATTGGTGATCGATAATGATGCCAAAAATGCAATCAGTAAAATTTTTGTCTGTCTGTCTGTCTGTCTGTCTGTTTGTTATAGAAATAAAAACTGCTGGACGGATTTTAACGAAACTTGGTACAATTATTCTTTATACTTCTGGGCAGGTTATAGTATACTTTTCATCACGCTATAATCAATGGAAGCAGAGCAGTGACGGGAAGTGTTAGAAAAACGGGAGAATTTTTTTCCTGTATGTTTGAACGCGCATCACGCAAAAGCTACTGAATGGAATTCAATGCGGTTTTCACCAATGTATTGCTAGAGGTCTAACTTAAACTTAGGCATAGACAGGTATTTTATGGAAGTCAGTTATTTTTGAACCCCGATATCCACGCGTGCGACGCCTCTGGCACAGCTAGTGTGCAATACTAATACAATACAATAAAGACACGAGCTAAGGATGGAAGTAAGTAAAATTTTGAAGTAAATAAGTAATTTACAAATTTTAATTCGTCTCTTAGATTGCGCTTACATAATTCTAGCTGGGGCCCGTGGTGCCCGGTAGTTCTCCTCCATAGAAACTACTTTCTGAACATGGTGGTAGAGATATTATTATTTGTACCTAACGCCTAAAATGTATTATGAATTGATTGTCATATAAACATCATCATCAGTATTGAATCCCTCTATCCATTAACTAAAACTGCATCAAAATCGGTTGCGTAGTTTTAAAGATACATAGGGACAGACAGAAAACAAAAGCGATTTTGTTATATACTATGTAGTGAAGGAGGAAGTAAAATTTGTATATTTATATCTTCATAATACTCAAAGTACCTCGGCATAAATTCTTTAATTACACACAATTTCCTATCGGCTATCGCAGAAGTGGCGAATGAACGCCCGTTGTCGTGGCACCTATTTGTTCACGAGCCCAGTTTTATCTGGATTATGCGACAAATTTATTGCTTTCCTTCTAATCCTATTTCCTAATAAGAGGGCTTGACCTGCCTACTACACGTTGAGAATTCTAGGTAATAATATTACAACCTTGTTAATTAATGTCACTGATATTGCTGGTTCAGTATTTATTGAGACGAAAAGTGTTGTTTATGTTGTGACTGAACGTAGGCCTCTTAAAACTCGCACCACATTTCTCTATCCCAGGCTTTCCCCATCCAGCCATTGCCAGCAGTTCAGCAGTGGATGGACCAGGTTGTTAATCGATTGATTGATTGTGACTGGCCCGGTGGGAATGAGGGGACATTGCCGAATGCAATGTCCCCTGCATTCTTAACAGTCGTAGGTTCGTTCCTTAGACAGAACAAACATGAAAGTGATGAACGTTTGTTCTTTGCCTGGGTCTTATCCGATCAAATTTGCATTATTGTTTTATTTAAACTTTATAATACCTATATATAGCTGCATAACTAATTTAAATACCTATCAAACAACATCACGTACTTTGATGTTTACCCAAAGTAGGTAAGTACTTAGTTTAAACAATTGTGTTAATTAAAAACACAAGTGCTTAAGCTATTTGCGTGAAAAAAAAAATCATAACCAGGAAGATACCTTCGTGTACCCTTAGGCAGGGTCAATGTGAGCTATCAATATAAAAGTTACATACATGTTTACTTTATCTGGTAATATACATTTAATTAACCTCCAAGTTTATACCTACACGTTGACAATTTTCTTTTCAACATTGCACAACACTGGGGCAAATCGTTAGAAGAACGGCTCAAACCTGAGTTCCGCTCCGTGCCCTAACGGAAGATTCACGTAGCAACTTGCCTTATAAAAGTTGG
The DNA here is from genome assembly GCA_031163375.1 of Conogethes punctiferalis. Lineage (NCBI taxonomy): Eukaryota > Metazoa > Arthropoda > Insecta > Lepidoptera > Crambidae > Conogethes > Conogethes punctiferalis. Next base: position 10,880,568 of record CM062079.1, read on the forward strand.
GTTAGCACAAGAAACTCCGAACTTGCCGGATTAAAAAAAACAGTTAACTATTTAGGATTTTTTTTTTAAATAAAGACGCAAAGCGGGCCGCCCGCGTCCGTCCACAATTTATGTTTCGCCGGCGCGTCTACTGAAAGCCTCCGATGAAAGTTTCATCCTATCTGCGAGTTGCAGGCGTGAAAATAAAATTGGAGCGCTTTGGCCTTTCAAAATAGCGCTATCGAGCCGTTGTCGGCGAATAGTTGCTCTTGATGTTTCAATGTTTTTGAATCGATGCGTACTCCGCGAGTGTTATCAAAATGTTCAGCCGATTTAGGCGTAAGCGGTCAGGAAATGGAGCGCAGATATCAATTCGTTGAGTGAACTACGTTGTTATAGGGTTTATTTTTGCTTCGCCCAGTGATTAACTGGTAGACAATGCCTATTTGTCATTAAGTGTGCGATTGCTTAATGTTTCATACTGTGCAATAAAGATTAAATAATAAATACGACTATTCATTCATGGTTCCAACAGTGGTACGCACGTATAGGGATAAAATGAACCATCAATAGAATACATTCTATGACTCATTTCACTGGCACGGATTCAATTCCTACCTGGAACCAATATTTAAGTGCTGGGAGTTTACTTTGGGCTAGATCAATGTTCTAAGAGTTTTCGAAAGATTTTTTTTTATGAATTTTTTTTCTAACAATTTCGGAAAATATTAAATAATAAAAATTCCGAAGTTGTTAGCAAACTTCATGATATAAATAGATAGGGGCTTGTTAAGGTTTCAAAATGGAAGTAGAGATCCTTAGTCAACAGTATTACCTATACATACCTAATCAGCGGGGCCTTTCACAAAAGCTTTCGGATAGATATCTCTCGGAAACTTCCTAGACGTTCATTCGAATTTGACATTAGTCTAGTACATGAAATGTCAAATATGAATGACGACCATTCAAAGTTTCCGAAATCGACCGAACATAGGAATTATGAATAGCCTTGCAGTATATAGGTCTAGATATCATGTCCTTCGACATTGCTTCTCAAACATAAGCTCTACAGACATTTAACTTTGGTTGGTGACAGGCAGTCTATGCTGATAAATCAGGTCCCTATGCATGCAAGTTAAGCTGGTAGAGAAATATGATTGGTTTGGCTTCTTCCAGACGAATTCACAAAGTACGTATCATTTACGCCTATTAAAATGAAAGAGTCGACTAAAACGTTAAAAGTGGCTGATTTAATTGCGAGTTTTAGAGACGTTTCAAAAGTGCATAATCAGTGTGCCAGGAGGCATCTTGCCAGGACCCTGTAGTTATAAATCTTGCGTCTTCCATTGAATAGACTTGCGCGAATTATTAACGCGCCATTAGTCACCGCCGAACGTCTTTATTTGTACAGATTCCTTACGGATGTATGCAACTGAAGGAATTGTACTAGACGCTAAAATGTAAAAGATAGCTTCGATAGCCTCTTTTTGTTCAAAATTATTGGTCGATTTTCGTTTATGGGGACCAAAGAAAAATTTCGTTGCTATTAGCATATTTTTCCTTTCTTTAGAGGGCAAGCAATCTTGCTCCGGATGATAAGCGGCTGTTGCAGTTACAATATGAAATTCACGAAAATATTTTCATGTTTTAACGATGTCGAAGGCGCAATGGCTTGAGTTTTATAGTCTATAGCGTGGGCGATCCGAAAGGTTCAGGGCTCCCGGTCCCTAGGTGAGGTCAATTTAGGAAATTAATTTATCTAGACTGTCTGGGGTCTGGCACTGGGAAATGTCCTAAGTCTCTGAGTCCGAGATCTGGTTCTCATAGTACAAAAAACCTTCAGATCAGGTGGTTTGTTTGAATGGTCAAACGCAAATTATTATTGTCCTGCACTGGTCCATCATTCGACGGTTGGTCTACGTTTCTTAGCTTTTAGTTGTATCTACCTACTAAACTAAAACTATACTAGATAACCTAGTGATGAAATAAATAAGTAATTACTACCGATAAATTAGCTCATGAATTTTTTTTATAACTAGCTATGCTCTGACACAAAAATACAAAGGGAATAATTCCATTCTTTTAAAAATCAGGGCACATTTTTTAAACTTATTAAAAACATACTAGAATCGTTTTCTAAAAAACAACACGTCTACCAGCTAAATAAGTTCTGTGCACTAAAATGCACACGAAAAAATAGTAAATTGCTTTCAGTGCTTGCAAAGAGAAGAGACACTGCAAATATTAAGTGTTAATGTGATTATCGTTCTGGCGCGACGCCAAACGGTTTCTCGTTTTTTCAAAACTCGTTAGTAGTGATAACTAAACTGGATATGTATAATAACGGTATAGAACGTGTGATTAGGAGGTGAACAACATTTAACTAGCTCTTTCATCTCGAGCTAAATGCAAGCGAAGTTTCAAAATAAACGAACACGTAAACATCGCAGTTTAGGAAATAAAATGTTTTTATTTCGCGAATAGGGATGGTAAAAGAGACTAAAGTACCCGAAATAGTTTCTATTATTAACTCTTTCATTGCTGCCTTAATTTGGTAATCTGTTTTAAGCATCTGGTTGATATGCATGACATTTATATATGGTAATGATGATATTTAAAATGTTTTAGGACAGTCAGGTAAAGTTATTAATTTTGTCAGAGTAATTTTAATAAGGCATTTGTAACAGGATACTAAGATTACATGCCTCATTAATATAGACTAAAAATATTAAAGGACCCAACACATTTCCTTGAGGTACCTCCTGTGGTAAATTAAATGCTTTGCTTTAGTTGGTAATGAAAATATGATAAAGTATGATTATAGTTTATTGAATCTAAAGTACAAATAAAACTCTTTATTTTAAACTAGCTGTGCCCGCGACTTCGTCTGCGTGGACGTCATTGCGGGGAATTGATCGAAACCCTTTCTTATTTTATTTATTAATTTATATTATATATATATATATATATATGTATGGAAGAAATAATACGATTGGTACAGACAATTGCCTTTCAGGTACCTAAAATCTGAACATTAAATTTAAATAAAATCAGTACAACTCAGAATTAAACGCACCCGAGAATTAATTCATTAGAACATTTTAAACGGACACTTCAAAGTCCAAACTATCATAACATTAGTCCTCTATTTTATGCCCTATACAGAGTTGATGCAGTCCATAAAAGCAGCCAAATGTTAGCCCGAGGGGTCGTATTGTAACAGGTTGTAAGGATATAAAATGTTTAATGGCAGACACTACTCAGAACAAAACAAAACGGTAAAATTTCACATCCATTTTTGCCACCAGCAATACTTTTTAACGATCAACAAAGATGTGGATAAAAAAATATACAAGTTTGTTTAGTACTTTTATGGTGTGACGTAGAAAAACCTAAATATTTTATTCATTATTAAAATAAATAATTAATAAAACATTAAGTGACTTCAAATACGCTCGTCATTGGCAAGGATTTGTCAATGATAGCTTTCGTTCGATAATAATCAAAGTGCATTACCCTATGCAAATACCATACAAATCGCCAGAACAACATCCATATTCCTTTAAGCGGTGTAAAATTGAAAAATAATTGAATGTGAGATGGTGACGATGATGTTAAAAGTACATAAAGACTTTTCATCGACACATTTGATATTATTTTCAATTGTGTTGTTTGTAGTACCATTGGTACGAAATTATTTGTCATTTTCCAGTGCAAAAACGCAAACGAGACACGACTTAGTGAACTTGCGCTTTATTTTAATTGAAAAATAACATTTCGCCTTTTATCAAATGAACAAAAACATTATCGTAACGCGCCCGATGTAATTTGGAATAATGTTTTGTGTAATGGTTGCGCTCAGTAAAGTAGAGAGAGCAGGGGGCTTTTGTCGAATTTCCCACGCCCGAGCACCCATTACAACCAAAGCAATCCACAAAAAGATAAATTGAGAGTGAATTTATTACAACAGAGTGCTCTCAGCACGACAGATATTCTTGAAGAACACTCAGGTACTCGCTCTTTATCGTGTTTTGTTAATTCTTTCTTTTTCTAATGAAAGAAACGTTTTTCGCGGCTGCCTGTCAGAACCTTGAAATAGGTGTGCGTAGCACGAATCTTTGATATTGCTCAGAGATTATATTATGCTTAAAGAAATAAAATGGAAGAGAAAATTATTTTGCAAAATATACAGTTCTTCGGATATCGTCAATCGCTAATATTATTTTTCGATCGCGATTGAATGCGCGACTTGATAAAGGCATCATTACTAAGCAACGGTAATAAAATGTGATAACAATTTATTTTGTGATATTTACTCACGCGTACAGCCGTCGAATAGTTGATTTATTTGTTGAGTATTATTTGATGAACTTTTACAATTTTAATATTTCATTATAATGAATAACCAATTTGTTTTGAAACTCTATACTCATTGGTAGTTAATTACTCTATTAGTTAATTACATTTTAAAACAGCGAAGTAACGACATATTTTTTTTTAAACTGTACATGTGTGTTATAGCAGGAAAAGCCTAAGCTCGATGAAAGTGGTGGACAATTGGAGATGCCTTTGTCCAACAGTGGACTGCGATAGGCTTGTAATGTAGGATGTACGTACATTCGTCATTCGGTATCAAAATCGTTTAGTTGTTAGGTAGATTGATGTAATTTATTGTACATAATGCATACCATACAGTTGACTTAAACAAAGTATAATTGACATATTTCGTTGTACAATTTAAGTGGGCTTATCTCTATAAGCGATCTTTACCAGACAACAAACTTTGGGTAGAGGACCGTTAAAAAATATGTCAAGTCATTTATATTTTTGGGTTTACGGAGCTCGTGGGGGGTTAGGGTTGAGCCGGCATGGCGGTGGCAGCTGACAGGTAACTGACCAGTTACTTGCCCGCTGTCACAGCGACTTGGGCTTCTCTTTAACTTTCCATCAGACCATTATGTCTAGCTGCTATAAAGAAAAAAAAGGACTCATTCGGTGGTAATAAAATAATATTTCGTTAGACATTGTTCCATTATGAATCATAATGGAACAATGTCTAACGAACATACAACGTCATAGGTCCTTATACTATCGCAGTGCAGAACGTGGAACACTTTGAAAAGATAACACCGCTCGATATAAACGATACCCCTATCGTACATACTCGAAACTTGGGCACCGTGTGGCAAGTGGAAATAATCCGCTTCCAAAAGTGCTCTTGACAGAGGTCCGATATGTACGAACATCCCCTGAAATGGAACGTTAACAGTCTGTAAGCAATCTTCGCATCGAGGGCCAGTTCAGCCAAGAGAGATTTTATTGGTAGCTGGAGTGTTCCACTTCATGACTTTTTAGATTTATGGTACGTATCTCATTATCATCGATGTAGCGTTTTAACCATTCGATTCTAACAAATTTTTGCATTTATAATATTAGTAGAGAGTCATCTGACGGCTTTTAGTAGGAGTCTAGTAGGAAGTATCATTATGTGAAATGACCTCCTTATAAGTTATAGTCTACGTATTCTCTATGCTTATGTGCTATCTGTACAAGCTATATCACTGTTAACCTATAAAACTATTGAACGGAGCAGTAGTATTCGCGTGAAAAAGTAACAAACATCCATCTATCCAACCAAGCTTTTACATTCTATATACGAGTATAATACTAGTAGGAAGTACGATAAGTAGGATAAAATGAAATTTAGTGGTCTAATTCATTAATTTAACGTCATAAATCCGTAATCCACTGCAGTTTTCATGCTGAACAACTTAGATTGTTAATTAGTAGCTTGTACCTACCGGCACCTAGAGCCTGGTGGGGTAGCACACTTGCATCGTATTTACATAAAACTTGGTGCATAATATTGTAATTTGTCACCACTGAATACATAGACTGTAGAGTTGTGTGTGACGAAATGGGATGTGTAGCCGAAAGCAGAACCCGAAACTCGGTTATACTTTGTCTTTTATATTTGTTACGTTTTGTAAATTATACAATATCTAAGTCGAACAATAAGTTATGCCTAAACAGTTAATAATAATTCATACCTGAGGTAAAGAATAACCTAATTCATGTACGAGTAGGTATGATTATGAGAAATGACTAAACGTACTGAGGCCAGCTAATAAAATATTTTTTTATGCTAACAAAATTTTTAATACCTACTTTGACGTCAAAATACGTTGTCTATAGGTATAAACAACATATTTTAATAAGCAGATAACACATTGGTTTGGAACTTTTTTATAAGTATTCATACTTAGGTTTTCAAAAAAGATTATTTAATTTTTATAGCGTAGGTTAAAGGATTAATTAAAGCAAAAAAATTATACATCTTCCCTACCATGTGTTAATTACGTGAAACTCGCCCAAGCAAAGAATGTTAAAATTATATTTCACAAGCAAATGCTGAGTAACGCTATTGCCGAGTTATCGCTAATTTAAAATCCTAAATCTGTAGACTACTAAATTAACCGAAACCGAACTTTCGCTCGTTCGCTACCGAGAGTAATACTATTCAATTCGGCATTTGAGCCGTTTGCGACGGCCGCCCTACAATTGGGGTGCAATTCTCCTAAGAGGCACGTTGAGGGATTGCGCCAGAATAGAAATGGATGCGGGACCGAGGCGCCGGGTTGTGCACTTTTCGATCGGTGGGTATGTAAATTATTTAAATCTCATTGTGGTTTGACGAAGGTATCTGTGTAGGAGTGAACTGGTGGATATGTAGTGGAAAATCTATTAGGTGCAGGCGTGTATTAAAAGATTTTAGTAGCGCATTTTAGAAGGCATTCGCATACAACGCTGGTGATCTTGTTGGAACAGCCATATTCCCACGAAAAATGTACACACCTAGTTCTAAGAATAGGTTCTTAATCCTTTTCTCAGAACTAGGTGACCCACCATTACCATTTTGGTACCTGTGCTAAGCGCTAATAAAAACTTCACAAGTGCGTTGTAGGGTTTGTAGAGCGCTCGTCGTGTACGAAAATCTCATGCCTCTGTCACATCTTGGGATTAGTGCTAGAATCTTCCAGAACATTGTACTCTAACCAAAAATTTTCTCTTTCAGTATCGGCCAAGCCTCACACTGTAAAATACCAAGCGGTACATATGAAAACGAATTCGAAACGTAAAGCGCACAAGATGTCAAGCGAGTGGACATCAATCGCTTCCTAATAACCGTTTAAATAGCTCACAGATTTATGGAAAAGCCCAACAAAGGCCCTTGTCCCGCCCTGGCCGATAAATCTGCCGCGAAATAATACGATCCCGGCGATTTGTTCCCGATACTGACACTGTGTTTTGTCAAATAACATTTAAGAAAGGATTCAAGGATCATCCTGACAGACGTTTAATTGAATATTGCTACTCTCATTTCACAGAATTTCGGCTACAGCGAACTAGAAAACTAGAGTAATACCTATATTTGTTTTTATAGCAGCTCTCCATAATGGCTATGCTTGATGAAAGCGAAAGAAAAGGCCAAGGGGCTATGACAACGGATAGGTAACCGACCAATCATTTGCCACCGCCATACCTCCATATTCTTAGTGCATAAGTGTGTGCGCAAACACTGGTGCACTCTCTTTGCACTTAGGTACTCACATAGGTACTTGGCAAAGCAAGTCGCAATACCGTTTCTGATGCACGATCCCTTTATTTTACCGCTTCCAGTAATGTCTTGAACAAATAACTTAGTAACAATGTTTGACCTTTTCTTTTACGTCAAGAATGCATTTACACAGATAGCAGGGCCGTAACCACAATCTGTTAAAAGCACTTTATAATAGCACTTATAACTTCAAGGCTTTACTCTTAATCATCACTAAGGATACATACATACGCTCGTAGTATAAATAGTTTAAAACGAGTAAATTATCTGTTAAAAAATTAATAATATTCATAACAGTTATGTATACTACTTCTAGTTACTAAAATAAGCACTTAAAGTATGCCTTGAAAGAGTATTTATTTTATAGCGTTGGTACCTAAATGTTTAAAAGTAAGCAAAATATATCTTTTATGTCATTTTCCAGACACCGGCATCAGTTTTAAGAATTCAGATTTTTGAGTAAAACAAGTCTAAGTAATTTTCTTTTAGAGCCGCTCAAAAGATTTCCTAAGGAATCTGTTGAGAAATCGATATTTTTACGACGTAAGGTTTTCACTATAAAATCGTTTTATGCATTCGTGGCATCTCTGAGCTTTATTGACTGAGAGCGCCGCAGTCAGTTGCACCTGATATAAAATGATTTTCTTTACTTAAACCTGTATTTTCTGACAGACGCCTGTCTGTATTTGGAGAATGTTATTATTTTACCAACCAGCAGACAGGCTCAGATAAATAATTAAAATTGAATTTATTCCCGGATGGAGTAGTTTTCTTAATCTCAGAAATGAACTATGTTCGCTTGTGACTATTAATATTAGATTGAGCTAGAGAGTCATCTTAACAAAATTTATCATACAACCAGCTGTGGCAGCGCCGTCGTACGCGTAGATATCGGGTTTCAACAAATAACGAACTTAACTATAAAATTTTTAGTTAGACCTCTAGCAATACATTAGTGAAAACCACATTCAGTACCATGCAGTAGTTTTCGCGCGATCAAACATACAGATAAAAATTTCTCCCGTTTTCCCAACACTTCACTTCACTGCTCTGCTCCCATTGATTGTAGCGTGATGAAAAGTATGCTGTAACCTGCCCAGGAGTATGAAGAATAATTGCACCAAGTTTTGTTAAAATCCGTCTAGTAGTTTTGTTTCTGTAACAAACATACAGATAGACAAAAAATTTATTCATTGCATTTTTGGCATAAGTATCGATCACTAATCACCTCCTGATAGTTAATGTACAGAATTGACCTCTCTACTAGATCATAAAAATATGGCAAACTGCATTGATACGTTATTTCGTTATTATCTAGCATTCATAAATTTCGCTCGTAGCCAAGAGTTCGCTGACCATTGATTTTGTGTGATATTTTTTATGTGCCTAGTTTTACGACAGATAATATACTTTTCGTACATCATGTAAGTTCGAAAGTAATACGAACCATTTTCCGGTTCGTTAGTTGCGTATGTGTACTTGTTAGATTTATTGACATACCTAATTTGAGGTAAAGTGAGGTAAATTTTATGAGAATTTTTGTAGAAATGAATGATTTATAAAGGTAAATAGAATGCAGCATAATGTCAACAACAAGATAAATAGGTACACATTTTACAAAACAAAATATTTCCCAAAGCGTCCGTTCTTGACCCGACAAAATCAATTCTATTCAAAAAGGATCGACTGAATGCGGACAGAGAATACTGAAAGGTATTATCCACCCCAATAGTACTTACTGACAACCTTTTCTAACATCTATACAGTACTGTGTTATGTTTTATATCTTGTTCGCGCACGGGCACATATCGGGCGCAAAATATTTCCTGCTCAAGGCTTATGCATAAGTTCCACATTGTATATAAATGTATATATGTTGGAACTACGATCATCATCGAATAAGGTAGTAATGTACCATTTGCATTATGTCGTTATAAGTCGGCATTTTCCCGGAACATAACGACTTACAAATGTGTTCAACGTGGACTAAGCCTCGCGTTACTCCTTCCACTCTCGAGCAAACGACAAAAGAGCTGAGACCACCTTTTTTATCTTCCTCTTTTCGGTTGGACGAGCGCCGTGAGCGAACAAAATTATTGCCTCATAGAAAAACCTCTGTAGTTGGCAGAAGGTCAAGCATGAGCATACAAGGCCTGAATTGTCAAATTGAGAACGTACCCGAAATAATCAAACGGCTCTCCTCGTCAAACAAAACTGTGTCATTTGTCTTTAACGGGGGTACTTCAAATAAAAAAGGGTTTTTATCTGTAGGTACGAGAGTATGTCCGTCGTAATGTTATTTATAAATCAAGTCGCCCACTGCAGGTACGCTGTTTTAGCCGACGGAGGTAAGTTTGTATGAAATGTATAAGGGTAGTTAGGTCAGTAGAAGTAGCGGTGGGTGAATGTTCAAACTGGAAGACACGTACGTTCAAATTGGAAGACACATTCTTTTTCTCTGGTAAGACTCTTACCTCTCTTACTCCTGAACTTTGTAAAATTTGTAATATATGACAAGCTTTCCATTTTAATTTCGCATAGTGTAAAGTACCTAGGTACATTTATATTCCTAAATCGTGGAAGTTTCGAAGATTTGAAAATCATCTCTGGTATCCATAATAGGTGCGTACAAGGTGGTTACCGTAGCCTATGGACGCTTACAAAACCAGAGGTATCAAAACCTTTTTGAAGGACCCCATACTGTAGTCACGGGAGAGAGCCTCGGCGGAGAGCTCACGCCATAGCCTGAGTGTGCATGTACCATATAGGTCGTTCATTAACCCAACAAAAATGTAAACAGCTGCACTAGGTCTTATAATCGCTACCATTACACCATTAACACAATTCCCAGTGCAACTCCAACAGTGCAATCGCACTTACGCGACCGCTGGTGCCTCGGCTCGTTAAGACAGAGAGTGCACGCTATTTTGTAGAAAACCCTAAGTGGTGGCAGGTATTAACCTTATAAATCTTTGGAGCCTAAGCGAGATTTGAAGAACAATTCCAGTGGCCTTTCAGTAATTTATTACTGAGTTAGTGTTTCACTTAAATTGAAACGTAACATTTAGTTGGTAGTTTGGTGTATAGAAAACAGTTTTGTTGCTACAGATTTTAAAAATTTGGTGCTAGTTATAGTGTGATTGAAAGAGTAAACTGATAACTCGGTTAGCTCTACATAACTACGATGCATGTATAACCTTAATATATCGTACTAATATTATAAACGCGAAAGTTTGCTTGGATAGATGGATGTATGTTTGTTCCACTTTCACGCAAAAACTACTGAACGGATTTTAATGAAACTTTACAGGAATATAGTTTGTACATCAGATTAACACATAGGCTATGTTTTATACGAATATTCACGCAGGCAGAGCTGCGAGCAGCAGCTAGTCTAATATAAATTTATTTATGGCTGATAATTGACAGGAGAAAGAAGAAAAGCAGCAATGCTGAGATAATGATGATTGGTCCTAAATCGGCCGTCAAAAGGTTAAATTCATATTGTAACATGAAGACAGGGCAAATACCGTCGTGCCTAATGTAAATTTTATTAAGCGCCGTATCCATCTGTACCACAGTACATAATAATACGTTTAAAACAGTATAGTAACTACGTAGAACTATTCTTTCGAACATTTTAATGCACATGACATCATCAAGAAAGTAATTAAACATAGTTACTTTCTTCTTTCAACTACCCTCGCCAAAGCATTCCTGAGTTATCATTATCAGCATCGCTTTAATACGGGTTGCATTAAAAGGCCGTACCTTGGATTCTCGGATCCACTTTCATGCATAGTCTTCTGCACTTTCGCCGGTCGCTAGCATTACTTCTGGTGAGTTCCTTGCCTCCAGAGCCATAATATACCTATCTTATTGTCTTAGTAAACATAATTAATTTCGTTACTAACTTATTATAATAATGATCTCTATGTAGAAGCGGCGACAAAGTAACATGCTAACCAAAGCTTATGGGTTAAATTTATTGACCGAACTGGTCTAAATTTGCCTCCCACTAGAGGAGATTTCTCAGCTGTAGTACACATTTGGTAGATAGATATTCTTTTTAGCACACTATATAGTTAACCTAAAAATAGCTAAAACAGATTTTATTGTACAATCTAAACATTCTTATCGATATAAGCGATCTCTTTCAGACAACTTTTGGGTGAAAAGGCGAGGCGGATTGATTCAGAATTGATTTTACATGAATACTCTAATTATTATTCTTGTTTGTAGTTGTGACTCATGACAGAATGAATGCTATTCTGTCATGAGTCAATGTAATTCTGTGATGACATCGATTCATTCGTCGTCATTTCAGGCATTGGTGGCCAGCTTCACAACGCGTCGCTATTTTTCTTTTCTCTATATATTACATAATATATATATAATGACAGGCTCGGTGGCTCATTTGGTAGTGACCTCTGCCCTCTGAGCTAAGGGTCGTGGGTTCGATTCCCGCACAGTACAAACATTTGTGTTCATGAACATGTCTAATGTATTGGTCTGGGTGTTTTCTATGTATAATATGTATTTATTTTAAAAAAAAATGTATCTAAGTAAGTTTATCAGTTGTCTAGTACCCATAGTACAAGCTTCGGCTTAGTATGGGGCTAGGTGGCGCTGTGTGGCCCAGCGTGGCATGTCTTGGGTTATTTTTATTTTTTACATAATATCATTTTATAAAAGAAAAGCCCGAATTTGAATGCAATTTTCGGCGTACTTTCCTACTAAACCTTAGGCTCTATCGGCCACACTCGTAGACGATTAGTCAAATACCCAGACAGCGTGGAAGTGAGCGCAAACACAGGTGCACATTCTAAGCTTATACTCGTATCTACACTGTGTCAGAACCGTCCTCTTATTATCGCATGCACTAGGTCCTTTAACGGCCACTATTGCTCCATTAACCCAATGCCCACTGCGACGCAAACTTCGGCGTCTGTACTGTAATCGTACCTACGCGTCCGTCGCCTCGTCTCATTAAGGCCCGGGCAAGTGTACGATTCTCGGCAGTTTAGCAGAAAGCCCCAAGTCGTAATTCGTGGCGTGGGGGCTGCTAACAGAGCGACTGGCGGGCATTATTAACGGGCCATTAGGCCTCGTTCGAGCCTCGCCGGGATCTGCAAGAAGCCGCGGCCTATAGACAACTACCCGGGCATGCTCGCTATTGTAAACCCGATAATTGTGCGGCTTATGAGGGATGGAGGTCTTTATTTCAGGAATTACAGTGTGGTTTGGGAAATTTTTTGGTTGGTTGTTGATGCGGATTTAATCTAAGTGTAACATCGTCGTTCCAGAGACGTGTTAAGTCTAGGGCGATTAGTCTTGTTTACCTTTTACCGATTTATTTTACAGGTTCCAGAAACTCGCGCTTTTCTGGGCTGATAAGATGTATTTCGTAGGGTAAACGAACTCATCTAAAATGTTTAAGATGGTGTAAGGTTTATTGGTTCTGTTTATTTCTGGAATATAAGATTTTACATTTATCATCATATTTGCTCATATGATTTGAGTAAACTAGGAGGATAGCGTGAATTTTAATTACTTACACTCGTAATTCTTTTTAAGAAACTCGATAAGTCTCCAAGTTCTTAAGTCATAAAAACAAATTGGATCAAAAAGTGCACAACCCGTCGCCTCGCCCTTGCATCCATTTCTTTTCTAGCCAATTCTTCAATGCAGCTCTTAGGAGTACGTCGACTGTAGCAAACCGCTCAAATGTCGTATTGAATAAAATTATTCTTAAGTTGGCGATATTGGCTTATTCATTGACAACAAGCTGTAATATTGTATTGAAATTTGCTAACTACAGATACATTTATGTAGATAAGTAGACCGAGAAGTACTAAAGGGAAGTGTGGAAATCGTGCCGTGTCGAAAAATTTATAGTACAGGATTATTGCAAATCAAGAAATTATTCAGGATGGAGAAGTTGGCGGTCTATTACTGCCAATTAATGAAAAGTATTATTGCTAAATTTATACAGCTATACCAGTTAATTTAAAAGTTAGTGGAAAATAGATTTCGCGCATTAAAATTTTACTTACAACTGCGAAACTTACTTACCTTCAACTTTTTCTAATAATTTCTTTCTGCGGTGTTTATTTTATTATTTACAAAAGTTGATAACGAACGCAATCAAAATTTCAGCACGTTCCAGAAACTTGCCATTATTCTTCATTAACAAAATGTTTTTTTTTTCGTAAATGACTACGATGATAGCCAAGACGGTTATATCATCACCACCGGACTGCGGGAAAACGGAAGGTTTTTTAATTGCCATTCGTACTTTTCGAAAACAGAATGTCCGGCACATTTGCGCTCTCATTTGAAGACTTATATTTCGTACTTGGCCAGTCTCCATTTAGTTTGGTATCTGTTGGCGAAATTCTGTATCATTATGTAGATACGACCCTAGTGTGTGGCGCCCCACCTGGTTCACGAGTGTCGGTACTAGCTACTAATTAACGGCCAAAGTTGCTCGCCGAAAACTATGTCTCATTACATATATTCAGACAACACAAAATTGTATCATGTATGGAGATAAAGAGAATGGCTGTACATTACATTTCGGTTAAAGTCACTTAACATTGAATTGTAATACGAGTATATCTGTGTAGTAGTCAAACTACTTGTTACATTAACTTACATTCATTCTAATCGTCATCATCAGCCTGCAAATATCCTTTGCTGGACATAGGTCATACTGCATACATATTTATTTGTATCCAGGTTTTCTGATAGTATCTATAATATATAATTTATATATATATATATTGGAATGTAAGGAAGCGACCTATCATCTTTTCGCCCCAAGCCACCCTCACCTGCCCGTGGTGCATCCTGCCGAATAACAAACGAGGCTCTGGCAACCGACTAGTGGCGGTATAACCATAATGGTTGATGGCGTAGCAAAATACTAGATGCTGATTACAGGCAGCAGCGTAACCGGAGCCCTAGCTCCGGTTAGTTCCTAAGCTACGCCCTGCGATCGCCAACCCGACTGCCTAGCGTGGCGATTATGGGTATAGCCTCCAGGTAATTGCTCAAAGTGGCGGACAATTGGAGAGGCCTATGTCCAGCAGTGGTCTGCGATAGGCTAATGATGATGATTCCTGATATTCCCTTAGTAGTCTTTTACGACACCTACGGGATGAGATAGGGTAGGAAAATAAGGTCTAAATTCGAAAACCACACAGACAACTCACATTAGGTATGTACATAACATATTAGATCTTTCAAATATGTTTTGGTAGTTTTTACCGTCTTTCACTTTATGGACTGAACGGAACAAAAGTACTCCACTTTTTGTTCCAGAAAAATGAACTGTTCCCGGGGGAGGAACAAAAAACTTTTTGTGGTACGCGGACGGAAACGTGTGTGAATTATGTCAAATTACTGAAACAGTTTTTTTTTAATGAAATGAAGCTCGAGATCCATATCAAATTATTATAGTCCATGGACTAAGAGTAACATGGATTAAGGTGAAATATGGTTTTAAATACCTACCTTGGTGGTGTTTATAACTATAAGGTATGCTTAAATTGAAATTATTGAGGTAACCTATGGGGTAATGTTATAATATAATGGATTATTAAAATTTTTAGCGTCTAAGATACACAAAAATGTGTGTGTCTCGTAGAAGACGAGGCAATATCAGCGTTTACCTGGGTACAAATAAAATGTACTACGGTCACCAACCCGCCTGCTAAGCGTGGCGACCAGAATAAAATCCTACCAAATGACAATTGACATTATTTTGGGGGGCTATGTCCAGCTGTGGACGTTGGCAGGCAGATGATGAAGTCTTTTGATATTGTCATGTAATTTGTCATTGAATGTCCCGATTCCGAAATATCACAATGAAATATCTATTGTAATACAATGGAATAAGTCATACTTTAAATGACGTTAATGACGCCAATACAAAATCGTACTACAAACACTACCTATTTGGACCTTTACACATCAGGTGAACCCGTAATTGCCGTAACTGTGTTTCCCGATTTTATGTAAACATAACGAACACACAAGGGAGACTGGTTGGGCCCTGACTAGAGCACGCGGGTAACTAATTAACGGGCAAAGTTACCCACCGAAAACTATATCTCATGCGGACAATGCGAAAATATCGTAGCGATGAAATGAAACAGCTATGGAAAAATATATTGTTTTGAATACGGTTTTAAAATGTAGTCAGACGTGTAGTAGTACTTACTTACACATCATCAAATTTGTTGTGTGATACGCAATATCTATAAATAATAATAATCCTTGTTCCCCGAGAGATATTATCTTTCGATGTTCAAGGCGTGAACCGATTTTTGATGGGTGAGCGCGTTCTATCGTAGACAGCGATATAGCTTATCATAAGCGAATTACAGTAAAGAGCAAATCCATTCCATATAAAAAACAATCTTTATTTCTTTATAGGATAGCACCTCATGGAAAGCGAAGGCGATAATAATACGAGTATAAGAAGGACACAGTTTCTGTTGGTTTAACAATCTCAGATATGATTGAGACACATATCTACTTAAACATTAACTTATTAAGTAGATTCTTTTTATTGGAGTACGCACAACTTTCAATTGCCTATAGGAGCTGCTTTCCTTAACTAGCCCACGTCGCTGAGACTACAGAAAAGTAACCAAATCGCTTGCCTTATGCTAACCTGTAAGATAGCTTGGATATACATCAACTGTTCCCAAATCGCGATCTCAGTCTCTTCACGGATGATTCGGCGAGTGGTCGCCAGTCAGGCGGGTGGTAAACTCTCCATCAGCCTCCTTAGAAGGTCCTTAGTTGACTCTTATGGCACCCGCACGGACGCTGTGACTTCGAATAGTTATAGTTTTAGCGTATATTAGCGTCAGAAGACCGCGTCCGGTCCTTATGTTTTATATCCTTGTTGTTGTGTTTTACTTATGTGGAAGTTTGAAATGTTTTAATTATTGTTATGTTGTGCTTGTATATTGTTATGTCCCAATATAATAAAGATTTCATGTTCTTATTGTCGGCATATTACCTACCTTCCTTGGTCTGACTGTAAGCCCGCCATCTCTCCATATTTAGCCTTCGCTTACACCAAATGGCTTTTAGACAGTATATTAGGAGGTGGCAGAAATATTTCAAACCCAAGTAACATACATGAAAGTAAGCTGAGTTTATGTGTCTGTCAGTCTGAGAACATATTTAGGTTTCAAAAAAATAAGCCATATGTCCATATATGATACAAATTCCATCGTTTTATATATTGTGTCTGTCTTAATATTATTAAAATTTGTTTTATTCTTTTAATTTTTGGGGTGTAAGGGGGCGACCCATCATCTTTTCGCTCCAAGCCACCCTCACCTGCTCGTGGTGCATCCTACTGAATAACAGACGAGGCTCTGGCAACCGACTGGTGGCGGTATAACCGTACCATCACAATTTATCACATCAAATCGCCACGCAGGGTAGGCGGGTTGGCTATCGCAGGGCGTAGCTTCTCACTTCGGTGACGCTGCTGCCCATCATCGGTCTGTGGTATTTCGCTACGCCTTCAATTGTGATGGTTATACCGCCACCAGACGGTTGCCAGCGCCTTATTTGTTATTCAGCAGGATGCACCACGGGCAGGTGAGGTTGGCTTGGAGCGAAATGATGATAGGACGCTCCCTTACATCCCGTAACTCCCACCTTCATAATTATTGTAATTGGTGACCTATTATTCGCTTAAGAGGATATCATCACCATTATTGTATCAATGGAGATTAAATGCTTATCAGTTACGAGCTGAGAGGTTCAATTGTATGGAGCCTATTGTTTAAGGGGGTATAATGGACAATTCAATTACTAGTAGTTATCGAAGTAGCATATTGTCCTTACATTATAGCATACATTGTTGTGCATATTATGAACGTTGTGGGATCACTTGACTCGAAACTAACGTATTTTTAAGATTACTTTAGCATCATGGTTTAGTTACCTAAAATGAGGGAAAAGAAAACTTACAGAAATCAGCCAACTCCCCTACTCAGAGTGGTGGTGGTTGGAGGAAAGCCTCCAGATGTTTCCCCTAAGTGGCGAACAACTGGAGAGGCCAATGTTCTATGGCTATGATGATGACCAAGTCTATGACATCCCTGGTCTTCCTCTTATGTTCTTGTTATTGATTGACGTAATTATAATAATAATTTTACATTTCAATGCCTCGAATATCACGTCGAACAACCTGTTACCCAAGTCTTTCAGAACATTGCAATTAATGCAGCAGACGAGACGAGACAGAGGTAATTTTAGCTCCTTGGCTGCATTTTAATGCAGTGATTCACTCAAGTTATTTTTAAAAGGATGAGTTTACGCTGAACAAACAAAAGTTTGTTAAAATATTTTAAATTAAGTTCCGTAGCAAGAAAACTATTTATTTTTGTGAGTTTAAGTTAAAAATTCATGACCGCAATAATATTCTCACTAGTGCTACGAGGTTACATTCGTAGCATGTACGTCGTAGGCATCTGCTACAAGATTCGTCTTAAGGTGAGTATAGACTAGGGCATTTACTTGTTATGTACTTATACAACGAGCCTACGTTCAGTTTGTTAAGTTGCTACCGCAGCTTATGGACGCCTGTAACACCAGATGTATCACACGCGCGTTGCTCACCCTAACCTCCCGCAGCCAATGCGGCACTCGCCCCACAAGCTCCGGAAACCCTTCTCACCGGCAGAAACACAACCCGGAGGTCATTGAGCTGCGATATTCTATAGGGTATCTATTATACGTTCTAGTGTACCTATCACCCTTTCACTAACTAAAGTTCAAGCACCTTCGCCGTTTTGTTACAACCTAACTGTGCAAATCAACGAGCGTATTGGTGCAGAAATATGTCGAGCCTTTATATGGGCGCAGTGATCAAAAAAAGCGCAGCACACCTAATCGGTTTGACATTTTAAGAAATAGTGAACGCTTAGTACAACAAAAGGTTATATGCAATATTGTCCTATATAAGCCAACGTATACAAAAACGTAACAAATTA
This sequence comes from Conogethes punctiferalis, assembly GCA_031163375.1. Lineage (NCBI taxonomy): Eukaryota > Metazoa > Arthropoda > Insecta > Lepidoptera > Crambidae > Conogethes > Conogethes punctiferalis. The sequence goes on from CM062079.1 coordinate 10,899,195, forward strand.
TATACCTGGGTCCACAAGAACCACTTTATATATTGGCGAAAGCCGCATGAAAATCCGAGCAGTAATTTTGAGTTTATCGCGAACAGACAGGCGGATAGACAGACAGACGCAGCGAAGGACTTTGTTTTACAATATGTAGTGAGGACAATTGTGATATGTTCGTTAGCTGAGGTAAAGCGAACAGTATTCGTGTCGCCTGTAATTTGAAGTTTTACTATAATTTGTTTGAAGCGAACCCTCAGAGGCATTACATAGGCAATCCCAATCACATAACAAGGTACGCCCTAACGGGAACAACCCAATTTAGTTGTGTACAAGTTTATTTGGGTATCTCTCCGTGGGGCATTATAATAAATTCGCGACCTTTCTGTTATATTGAAATTTCGCGAACTACTCAAATAGAAGTTATTTTAATTAATAGGTATTGTTTCGTAAGTAGACGTTGTATTTCAAGTATGTAATTGCTCCGATGGTAGTTAGAAACAAGAGGCCTTGAGAGGAGATCCTTCAAGTTTTCGAAAGTTATCTAATCTTCATTTAATTATGATGGCAGTAATTTTAGTTGTTTTAAATGAACCGTTTAGAAATTTCTCTAACTTCTTTTCCAATTCTGTATTAAAACTTTGAAGCACATAATATATTGCCTACTATATAATAATAATTCAAAAATAATTTAGTCGACCATAGGTATTATTTAATAGCAATAACCTGTGAAATTGAGCTCTACTCTATACGTCTGTTACATTAGTTTTGGATGTCACCAAGTTCCTGCAATTGTTCAACAACGATGGAATTAGCTGGGAACGGTTTCGGACTGCACAATTTAGGTACTGACAACCCAAAAGTAAATTAGCAGAAGAAAGAGCTTTAAGTTTAGAAATGATTTCTAACTTAACAAAGTTTTCAATAGTCTTGTATAGACCAAGTACATTAATAGTACAATCATTTATTGGTTAAAGCTATAAGCTGCGCCTTTTATTTACAGTTTCAACAGCTTCTATGTCATTTTTTATAGTGGCATAGTGGTTATCCTGGCCTGATGGAAAGCAAAAGAAAAGCTCATGTCACATGTCACCACTTTGGTGTTCCACGGGTCAGACAGGTCAGCTACCACCACCTTGCTGGCCTGTAAGATTGCTCTGGATATATACAGACTGATACCGATACATGTTTCGCCAAGTGTGCTGTGGTTTCCAAGCAGGTGAGTAGACTCAACCACCGGCTGAGAAGCTGAAATCTCAAGAATTCCTTAGGACACCCACCACAGGATAAAATGGAGCGGTGATTGGGATCACGGATATGTATTCTTCATCAGAACGGTGACGGATATGTCGGATCCCACACACACACACATAAGTGTAACAATTTGAATTGCCACCATCTCATTCAGGCCGCACAGATAAACGCGAGCCATCATTAAAAATGTAAGTCAGCGAATCAATTATCCGACAGTTTATTGTAATCCCAAAAAAGTCAAAAGCAGGGATTGGTTTCCAAAGCCTGCCCGGGCAAGTGGGGTAATTAATTGCGCGTAGCGTTTTTGCAACGGCCTCAGAACCAACGGGCAAGATTTATCGTTCGCGCCACTTCACTCCGTCTCTCGCCGGCGAATTACTAATCTTTTCTTTAATTCTGATCCCTTGTTTTCTTCAGACGGTAATAGAGCCGTGAGCGGGATTAAAGGAAACGCTCGTTCCGGCCTCGTTTATATTGCATTGCTCGGGAAAAATGCCCGGCTAAATAATAAGGGACGTCTACTCGTACATAACCCAATATAATTAGTTGTATATAAGCGCCAATAACACTGTGTCGATACTTAGAGAGAATTAGGATTAGAACGTGTTTCGTTACGCTTAAATTTCAGGGACCGGCATCAGTTAGACATGGAACCTTAACTAATATGAGCTAATTTCTCATACCATGATTGCATGGTGTGCATTGATCTATGATGACTTTTGTGTTATCATAGAAAAAAAGCACAAAGTTGGTGTTCTTAAGTAAGAGCAGAAGAGATTTTTAGCTTACCTACAATTTTAATTAGGATTCCTTCCTCAGACAAAAGTAAGGACTTTAAAGGGTTTTAATGTCACAAATACGACTCGGTCGAAATTGCGAACACGGTGTGCCTACCACATTCTTACGGTTTTTAAGTCAGTTAATTATAAGTATTTTATTATTTTTACAACTATCTAGTCGTAATAAATTTCGAGAAAATCAACAAAAATATAACCTTGTTACGGAAATAAAATAAGGAAACGTCGATCGATGTTATAAAAATATTTTTGAATCCCGACTTAAAAACAAGCATGTTAATTATAAGTTTGACTCGTTTGTCTGTTTGTTTGTATATGTGGCATTGGATATAGAATTTTTAAAAAAATTAAGTTTAATTTTCACCATGAGTACCTAAGTAATGGTAGTTTATTATTTCATTGCCATGGCTAATAATATTTACATAATTTAAACGACCTTTCGATAAATATAAGAGCAGCTAACCGTAGAATGCCAATGGAGAGATAATACAATCCTCCCAGAAGATCGAGTGTTTCTAATTAACCTTACCTAAAGGTTACAATACGAAAGGTCGCTAATACACCCGAACTTACTTTTGACCCAGTCGCGAGTAGCTCCACTTGAATATATACACTCGAATTCACTCTGATGAAGGGCGTTAGTCGTAGATACCGAGTTGAGTCTCTGTCTCACAGGGACACCTATCCTAAACATTAGGAATAATATTTTTTATTGTATTTGGACTTCACAATGTACCTATATTACTACAATGTACCTAATATGCATACGATACAGGCAAAACAGAAATAAGTACAACGTAGCGCAGCAAGTCAATTCACATTCTGTGCCAATTTTAAAATAACTTAAATGCAATATGGGTGGGTGTCGCAGAAGACTACTAAGAAAACCCTTTCCTGATATTCTCTTAGTCGTTTTCTAAACAAAAAAAAACCTTGTGTGGTCACCAACCGCCGGCCAATCGCGGTGACAAAATTATATCCTCCCAAATGACAATTATCATTGAAGCATATATCTGTCACCGGAAAATAGCAAGAATCGTAAATTGATCAATTTCCTAGGTATAACTTTCGGAATATAACAAACGGTAGTTGAAATGTATTATTTAACGCAATGGATTTTAGTTAGTTGATCAATTTACGGTAGCCTGACAGTCATTTAATAATTTACGATTTTGACACAAGTAAAATCGTCCTCAAATGGGCCAATCGTTGCTCAATGTACTATTTAACGGTGCACTATTACCCGTAACTTAATACACTGTTCCCTGATTGGTTGCCGGGATAACGCCACGTGAGCCATTGAACCAATCAACGTTCACCTCACCTTCGTCGGATGATTTTACGGCAAGACCCCGTAAAATGATCAATTTACTAAAATACATTCGTTAAATAATACATTTCAACTGCCGTTTATTATTTTCCGGAAGTTAATCAACTACCTAGGAAATTGATCAACTTACGATTCTTGCCATTTTCCGGTGACATATCCATCAGTCAGGCTGATGACGAGGATGATATAATTTACTAACATTCGGTGACGAAATTAACACAAATTACATATAGGTATGTATTTATTTTTTGAAGTCCGGGGTACAAAAAGCGAACCTGGTTCAGAAGGCAGGGTCACTTACTGCAAATCAAATGCCTTTATACTTAATTTTCCTCGCACTGCTATAATATCACAGAGGCACCTCAGTGAGGTAGACAGCTAAATTACTAAACATGTTGTGTAAAAACCTTTTCAACACAAACGCGGCGAGATGTCTGGCGAACTTTTGTAATTTATTGCTGTTTGCCTTAGCCAAGTGTTCATTATGTTTTAGTATTCCCCTATCCCAAGTAATCTGAACACGTTATATAATGCTACGAATTTTGAAGTAATACAATCTTCTGATCTTAAGTTGTGCATTACTTGTTACGGTTGCTTCCTAAAGTTTCGTCTGAAAACTCTATTGCCATGAAAATAGGTCGATGTTTAGGTATCTAGGCTATAAAAAGGCATAGTTTTTGGTTGTTTTCTCACAACAACGATTCTCTCGTTGTATAGGTAAACGTATGTACCTATGTGCGTTAAATTTTGTTAAAAAAAACAACAGGGGGTGTAAGGGAGTAAGATATGCCCAGTCCTTACTTCAAGCCAACCTCCCCTTCCCGTGGAGCACCCTGTTATTAACAGACGAGGATATGGCGACCGACTGATGGCGGGATAACCATCTAGCTATAATGGCGCAGTAAATCCCAGATACGGTGATGGGCAGCAGCATCACCGTATAAGTAAGCTACGCCCTGCGCTCGCCAACCCGCCTGCCAAGCGTGGCGAGTATTGGCAAATAACCCCCTGATGATGAACACAAAACAAAGCACCAGGCCCCCAGTCTCCGGCAGCCCGGCTATTCCTAGTTTAGGTAGCAACTTTGGTAACGGCCGGGCAGGGGGTGCGAAGAATCCCCGGAAGCGATCGCGCTACCCACAACGACGACTGGCCCTGGTAACATACAACGCACGTACACTGAGGACGGACGAGAGGTTGTTTGAGCTGGAAGAAGAAACGAATGGGTTCCACTGGGACATAATAGGGCTATCTGAAGTCCGTAGAGAGGGCACGGACACGGTAACCTTGAAGTCCGGGAACCTTTTCTTCTTTCAGGAGGGGGACTCACAGTCCCAAGGTGGAGTGGGGTTTCTCGTCCACAAGTCTCTAATTAACAACATAGTGACTATCGAAAGTGTGTCGAGCAGGGTGGTATACCTTATACTCAGAATATCCGAAAGGTATTCGCTGAAGGTCATACAGGTCTACGCGCCGACCTCGACACACTCTGATAGTGAGATAGAGGTTATGTATGAGGACATTAGTAGGGCCATGCATACCTCTAAAGCTCACTTCACTGTTGTTATGGGAGATTTTAACGCAAAACTAGGCAAGCGAAGCGATGGTGAGCAGAAAGTGGGTAAATTTGGATATGGGCAACGGAACTCCAGGGGCCAAACGCTGGCTGACTTTATGGAGAGGGAAGGACTCTTTGCGATGAATTCCTTCTACCAGAAGCCACCTAACCGCAAGTGGACTTGGCTGAGCCCTGGGGGCTCCACGAGAAACGAGATAGACTTCATCTTGTCTACTAAGAGACGGATATTCAATGATGTCTCAGTGATCAATAAGGTGAAAACCGGCAGTGATCACCGCATGGTTAGGGGCACTTTGAATATCAGCGTCAAACTGGAAAGGTCTCGCTTGATGAAGTCCACGCTCCGACCTACTCGCGCCCATATCGCAAACCCCGAACACTTTCAGCTCGAGTTGACAAATCGCTTCAACTGCCTGGATGATTGTGTTACTGTGGACGAGATTAACAACGGGTTTGTACAAACTGTCCATACGGTTGGATCTGCGTTCTTTAGACCTGGACGCAGAAAAAATCCACAAAAGCTTTCGGTCCACACTCTCGACCTTATGGCGCAACGTCGATCTATGGCACTGCAGACTTCTAATGACGCTGACGCTGAAGACTATCGGCGGCTCAATCGACACATATGGAAGTCCTTGCGACATGATATACGTACCTTTAATACTAATAGTATTAAAGATACAATAGAGCGGAACCAAGGCTCCAAAGTGTTCGCAAGAGACATGTCCATTGGGCAGAGCCGGTTGATGAAGCTGAAGAGGGAGGATGGCAGTGTAGCGTCGACAAAAGCGGACGTCTTGAGAGAGATCGAGACATTTTATGGACAGCTGTATACCTCAGTCGCCCAACCCGTTGAGAGCTTGGTTAAAGATCCCAGAGCTAGGCTTACCCGACACTTCACCGAAGATATCCCCGACATCAGCCTGTACGAGATTAGGATGGCCCTCAAACAGCTCAAAAACAGCAAGGCGCCGGGCGAGGATGGCATCACAGCAGAGCTTCTGAAAGCGGGTGGAACACCGGTACTTAAGGTCCTTCAGAGGCTCTTTAATACTGTGATACTCGAAGGCGTCACGCCTGAGGCATGGAGCAGAGGTGTTGTGGTGTTGTTTTTCAAAAAAGGAGACAACGCCTTATTGAAGAACTACAGGCCCATCTCACTTCTGAGCCATGTCTATAAACTGTTTTCGAGGGTTATCACGAACCGTCTCGCACGCAGGTTTGATGACTTCCAGCCTCCCGAACAAGCCGGTTTCCGAAAAGGCTTCAGTACCATAGACCACATCCATACGCTGCGGCAGATTATACAGAAGTGCGAAGAGTATCATCTGCCACTATGCTTAGCGTTTGTGGACTATGAAAAAGCCTTCGATTCGATCGAGACGTGGGCTGTGTTACGGTCTCTTCAGCGGTGCCACATTGACTATCGGTACATCGAAGTGTTGAAGTGTTTGTACAATAACGCCACTATGTCGGTCCGAGTACAGGAGCAGACCACGAGGGCAATTCCATTGCAGAGAGGAGTGAGACAGGGAGACGTTATCTCTCCAAAACTGTTCACGGCAGCATTGGAAGACGCCTTCAAACTCCTGGAATGGAAAGGATACGGCATCAACGTTAATGGCGAGTACATCACTCACCTTCGATTTGCCGATGATATCGTGGTCATAGCACAGTCGCTGGAGGACCTTAGCACTATGCTCGGAGACCTCGATAGAGTATCCCAACAAGTGGGTCTTAAAATGAACATGGACAAGACGAAAATCATGTCTAGTTCCCATGTCGTACCCGCTCCAGTATCTGTTGGGGGCTCTAACCTCGAAGTTGTTGACGAATACCTATATTTGGGACAGGTAATCCAATTAGGCAGGTCCAACTTCGAGAAGGAGGTCAATCGACGGATCCGACTCGGCTGGGCAGCGTTCGGGAAACTGCGGAACATATTCTCGTCCGAAATACCTCAGTCGTTAAAGACAAAAGTCTTTGATCAGTGCGTGTTACCAGTGATGACCTACGGAACCGAAACATGGTCTCTCACTATTGGCCTCATGCGAAAGCTCAGGGTCGCACAGCGAGCTATGGAGCGGGCTATGCTCGGCGTTTCTCTACGAGATCGAATCAGAAATGAGGAGATCCGTAGACGAACCAAGGTCACGGACATAGCCCAGAGGATTGGCAGGCTGAAGTGGCAGTGGGCAGGGCACATAGTGAGGAGAACCGATGGCCGTTGGGGCCGAAAAGTTTTGGAATGGAGACCCTTTGACCGAAAACGCGGTGTGGGACGCCCTCCAGCGAGGTGGACTGACGATATCATAAAAGTCGCGGGATGGAGCTGGATGCGGGCAGCTTGCAACCGGCCGCTGTGGAAGTCTTTGGGGGAGGCCTATGTCCTGCAGTGGACCCCCTACGGCTGATAATGATGATGATGATGATGATGAAAAAAAACATCAACCTCAAAAGAGTCTGAAACAATGGTGTAAGATTAACCGACTGGTGGGGGTGAATTCATCACGAAAGAAGGCGTAGCAATAGGCCGATGATGGGCAGCAACGTCACGCGAGAAGCTACGCCCTGCGATCGCCAGCCCGCCTGCCCAGCTTGGTTTATTGTGTAAAGCCTCCAGATGTTAGTCTAAAGTGGTAATCAACTGAAGAGGCATGTCGAGCAGTGAACTGCAACAGGCTGGCTGATGATGATGATGGAAATAACTTGTTAGGTGATTTCTTTTTTTTTTTAAAAAGAAGACATTTCCTTAGTTGCGGTGCAATGACCTCTTGTACCTCACTTGTGGATTGTGGATTTCAAGCTATGATATTGGTGAATCACATCTCGTTTCCGCTTCATTAGAACCATATCCTTACTCGTTTTAAATCAGTAATTTTCGTGATATAACAAAAAAATAAATTTTCTAATAGAGTTTACTTGAAACAACAGTTTCCCTACGAGGAAACAACCATTATAAAGTGACGGTGTATTGCAATGTATTGCTTAGCAGGAAGTTTGGATCCTACGCTAGCTTCCTTCGCTCCGATATAGTCTCCTAGGATCTAGTCTGGGACAGATATTTTATTCAAGTGCGGTTAAACTGTGGTGCCGTCTCGTGTGTACACGTCTAGCTGTCCATAATAAAGCATGTGGTGGTAACGAATATGGTATGGTAAAATTGTAATATGCACTTCCAAATGATATACCTACCTACATACACGATTGAATAAATGATAAAATAAATTAGAGAAGCAAGACAGTCTTCTTCTTAGCTTGTCGATGGTAATCTAAACTAATTCACAGAGCCGTTTTTTTCAGAGGACTGTTTGGTCTTAATAGGGACCGTTTAGAGACACAGTTAAAATTGCTTTATAGTTTTTATTCGACACAGATTGACATAAAATTCAAACAGTACGACTCGAATATACAGGGTATTTGATGCATCGTGTGCCAAATTGAAATCAGTGATTGAGGGGGTCCTTGGCTACCTCTTCACGCCCCTTAAAAAAGTCTTTGCCCAATTAATTATTTTTTCTGAACAAAAACTAATTTGGGTGAAAATTGACGAATGTCTACACTAATTGTAATCCGTTACGTATGTTGATTTTTTTGTGTTGATGTTCTAAGAAGACAATAAATCTTATTTTATTATTATTTTTATGATCTGTTAAGATTGCTCAGCAAGATGCTGGTAATATAATGTCATTTACGGGCAGTGCCAAGTAAGCCCGGCCGTACACGGACTGCTTCAAGCAGTTGAGACCGACTGCTTGAAGCCGCGACCGCGCGGTGAACTATAGAACCAGTCACGACTGCTCGAGCGGTCGTGTGTACGGCAGAGTATGAATGACTATAGTTCACCGCGCGGTCGCAGCTTGCAGCAGTCGGTTCTCAACTGCTTGAAGCAGTCCGTGTATGGCCGCCCTAAATGTCAATTTTAAATGATATGATAGGTTATTATTATTATTATTTATTATAAATTTTAATTTAAAAAAACTATTAAGTCCAGCTTAAATTTTCTCTCATCTTGCATAGTCGATACACGCTATTAATACTTTCAATGATTCTATAATATTACCCACTTTAAGTCTAAGTATAGTAAGACTTCATAAGAAATTGCAACATCTACTACTCAACCATTCGAAACATTAAATATTTGATATCTTTTTGACGCAAATACACAAACTATCTATGCATATCACGTAATCCACCACGAAAACGCAAAACCCAGTCGGATGTAAGCTCTAAATACTGCCAATAACATCTGTAAGAGCAATATGAAACCCAGGGGCCGTAAGTAACTCATTCATCACAGCACCTAAACCATCGACACCTTGATGGAGGTCGCTGCCGAAAAGGGAACGCCAAATTTTCACAAAATACCAGAGGAAAATAAATGTCTAATAGATAACAAGACTATAAATATATAACGCACTGGGCTTATGTGTGCGGAAGAGCGGACTGGAAGTACCCAAATGTACTTACACTACTACTACAAGTGTGACTTTGTGAGGCTCTTCGGCAATTTTACTTAGACAATGTAGGTATAGTCTGACTTATGTCTGTTCTATCTTTATAATTTTAGTTGACAACCAGCCGTTGTGGTAGTCTTTGGGGGAGATCTATGTCCTGCAGTAGACCTTCGGCTGAATATGATGATGGTGATGCGTAGGTTTATCATTGCAACGTCCTATTACAGGACGTCATATGTTACTAGACTTATTACGTATGCTAAGTAAGGTGTTGACAGGTATTATATAAATACACAGTAAACAATTTACGAGTCTCATGACTACCTCAGTGGTGCAATGGTTGGAGTGTTCTTGTCTAAAGCGCGGTCGGCTCGAAGGTTCCGATTTATGTAAATTCCCGGTTCAGAGAATTTTGGAAATGAACTTTTCGAATTAGTTTTCCAATCATCATCTGGTGGGTACTTTTAGTAACTTGAGTAAATTTTAGTTTATGACCAGGATATTCATTCTTATTTTTTTTTCTTAAAGGGATCTAGGGTAGTGGTCACAACTCTATAGCAAGGCAACATTAGAAGTAAGAAATGTGTATTCTTCTTGGACATCAGTCAATTATGGAGAAACTTGTTACAATTAACATATTATTTATACTACTAACATATTACAACACACGCATACTAACGCTAACACACAAAGAAGATAAACATTATAAAGATGACTGTAGGTAGTTGTTCTCATTAACGAAACATGTAATCGCGAAAAATGGTGGGCTTAAGAAGATTTTGTTTACAGGCAGTAAACAAGATAATTAAGGAGCGTAACGTATTCCCATGGGGGCAAAGTTCAAACCAAGAAAACGGAATCGCTTAATAACGCCACGTTATTTTGAGATTTTTATTTATAGAATTGGATTGGATTTGGTTAAATAGATATGTGAACATCAGACAACTTCACGAGAGTTGCTTGGAACCCGACATAAGTATTAATAGTTTAAATATCTGTGTTACGGATATTACATAGTATCAGTAGCGCTATATTTAGTACCACTTAACAATAAATAGATGAAATATTAACAAATTCCATATGACGTAGATAAATCTATAGTCTATGTCTATTGTTTTTTTGGTGGTGGTCGTGCCACGTAAGTGTAAGTAATTCGTTATAGAAAAAGAACAACTTTTGGTTCGCTCTAGGAATGGTCCTTCGGTGGACTTGTTGCCACTGGATCAAGTCATACATAGTAGTATTCATTCGATAAAGAAATCGAAAGAATATATAGATACGACAAAAAATACTTTCCTTGGTTCCGCAAATATTTCGTTCAAGTTTTTATTCAGAGCAATTAGGCCAAGTGCCAATGCAGAGGGTTAATAAAGCAGATATGAATGTTTAAAAGTCACTAGTAAAGTTGATAAGTTTCTACCGTTGGAAAATATTCGGGCAAATTATCTTAAGATATAGATATAATATATCGGGCTAGATGGAGTAATCATCTGCGTAGAATGGCTGACAAGTGAGTTTCGAACTGATAGAAGTACTGCAATATACAAACGATGAGATTAAACTGTAACTGAAAAGTGGTTATAACTCCTCGAATGGTTCTGTGATTCGTAACCACGTTCGTGATTTGTATATACTTTATACTATTATTGGTATTCTCGTGAAGAAAATAAACTTGATTAATAAACAAACTTCCACAAAAACACAGCGAAATCCAGTCCCATCTTAATAACATTAGCGGTGTACCTTCGTCAGATACACAGATATACAAACACAAATACACAGAACGGATTCGAAAGAGAGATATTAAATCCTTTAGAAATGTCAGCTGTGAAATATAACCTAGTGGGTGGAGATAGTCGGCCCCATACCCAACTCTATAAAATGTAAATGGGGTATAAACAAGAAGATCCAATTATTATGGTGTCTACGCTTGAGGGGCTAATTAAAGCTATTCGTCTCATTTGCGTTTATATTACAAACTAATACTGGATAAGTAATTGCCTTTTCGGATGAATGATGGTACAAGTGGTGAAGGAATAACGGAAATACAAGTAGAAAGACTTAGACGTTAAGTATTAGAAAAGTTATGGGGAAAAGTTTTGTAGGACGTTGACGTTTAACATCGGGCGAGTTGGGGGCCGAGAGTACAGATTGTCATCATCATCAGCCTATCGCAGTCCACTGCTGGACAAAAGCCTCTCCAGTTGTTCGCTCTGGTCAAACATACAGACGTTATACACATAATCACCACACTGGGCAGGCGGGTTGGCGAACGCAGGGCGTTCCGGTGACGCTGCTGCCGGTCATCGGCCTGTGGTATGTATGCCTTCAATTGTGATGGTTATACCGCCACCAGCCGGTTGCCAGAGCCCCGTTTGTTATTCGGTAGTTTACACCGCGGACAGGTGAGGGTGGCTTGGGGCGAAAAGATGATGGGTCGCTGCCTTAGTTCGATTTATACATTAAAAATAATTCAATTCCCCTGGACGCAGGAGATTTTATATCAACTCAGGCTTGTTGTGTACTTAGTTTCGAATAAAGATCACACTCCTACCTTCGAACATACAGAAAGAGGTTAGTTGTGTGGCTTAGTTAACTAATGGTGTCTCTATAACTCACTGCTATATCTTAATAGTAGTGGAACAGTCGGCTCGTGGGAATAGATGGGTATCTAATGCCAGCGTTTTGTGAAGAATCGATTGCCTTAGGTCAGCGAAGACACGTTTGCGAAAGTCTAGCTTGGATTTTACGCAAACGCCCTGTTTGGGAGAGTTATCGTTGTATTCGGGACAGCCCTAATTGATCTTGTTACCTGGACTCCAAGTTTTGTTTTAGGAATAAAATACACGCAAGAAACGAGGATTAATAGTACAACTAGAAAGTACAATATAATTTTTTTTACACTCGTAGTAGATTCCTTATGCCTGATGGAAAGCGAAAGACAAGCCCGAATCACTGCGACAACGGGCAGGTAACCGGCCAGTTACCTGTCAGTTGCTACCGCTATGACGCGCAAGATGCTTTTGTATTTCTATTTACGTCGACTAAAAATAGTTCTTACGGTGTGCTTACATAATAAGTAAGATAAAGGACGTTGATTATGTTACTTTAACTTAATGTAATTTAATTAAACATAATGGAAGTCAGACATTTATCATTGGCTGGTGTCGCCAAATTTCATTAGCCGAATATAAAAGAGCGCTCGTTATAAGGTTTGGCTCGTACAAAAAGTTTCGCTTAAGTCTCTATGTAAAAACCTGTCTATTACTATCAAGTTTACCTATTATGACTTACAGATCACTATATAACTATAAGAATTACACGTAACTTGCCAATTGTTGTCTGATCTCTATTTATTTGATCTCAATATTTTTTAACGTACGATTCGACAGAAATAGGAATTAACATTTTACATATATTGACCTAAATGATGAACAGTAATGAATATAGTGTAACTACAGGAAAAAAAATGTTCTAGGTTTTAATTTAATTCTACTTTAGTTTCTTGCGGCACTTCTTTTCATTAGACCTCATCGTTATCACGTCAAATTGCTAGTATGGAGAAAAATGTTTGAAGTGAAAAGTATTACTCGTGAATCTATTTGCAAAAATAAATTATTTTATTTTATTTTACTTTTAATAAGTAAACAGTTTACGGATTTTGAATAAGAGCACTCCATCTTATTCCGCGGGTGTCTTCGAAGACGACTAAGGGAATATCAGGAAACAGGCAATAGCGTTTACCTGGGTACAAATAAAATATACTGCGGTAACCAACCCGCCTGCCAAGCGTGGTGACTAAGGCAAATCCCCCAAATGACATTTGTCATTGGGGGAGGCCATCAGCAGTGGATATTTTATGGCTGGCTCGATAGCTCAATTGGTAGTGACCTCTGCCTTCTGAGCCAATGGTCGTGGGTTCGATCCCCACACGTTACAAACATTTGTGTGCATGAACATGTCTGTTTGTATTGGTCTGGGTGTTTTCTATGTATAATATGTATTTATTTACAAAAAAAAATGTATCTAAGTAAGTTTATCAGTTGTCTAGTACCCATAGTACATACAAGCTTCGGCTTAGTTTGGGCTAGATGGCGCTGTGTGGCCCAGCGTGGCATGTCTTGGGGTTATTTATTTATTTATTTGCAGGTTGATGATGACAATAATAGCTGGCATTACCAAGCAGGTCTTTTTTGAATGAAAGTTCTTTTCTTTATACAGTGGCTCGACATAATGGCTTCCCTACGCCTGATGGAAAGCGAAAGAGAAGCCCAAGTCGCTGTGACAACGGGCAAGTAACTGCTCAGTTACCTGTCAGTTGCCACCGTCATGCCGATCCAACCCTAACCCCCACGAGCTCCGGAAACCCTACTCACCGGCAGAATCACGACCCTAAGGTCATTTGGCTGCGGTGTTCTATAGGGTGGAGGTCCTTCCCCGGACGGGCGGTTCAATTCGAGCGAAGATTCGCTATCTCTCTTAAAAAATTCTTTTTTTTTTTATAGTAGCTCGACATAATGGCTTCCCTACGCCTGATGGAAAGCGAAAGAGAAGCCCAAGTCGCTGTGACAACTGGCAAGTAACTGGTTAGCTACCTGTCAGTTGCCACTGCCATGCCGGCCCAACCCTAACCCCCCACGAGCTCCGGAGACCCTACTCACCGGCAGAAACACGACCCTAAGGTCATTTGGCTGCGGTATTCTATAGGGCGGAGGTCCTTCCCCGGACGGGCGGCTCAATTCGAGCGAAGATTCGCTATGCCCTACCTCTCTTAAAAAGTTCTGAGCCATTGACACCACATGCTAATATGTGTCTTCCTACTTGTAAAATATTTTTTGTGCAATAAAGAGTTTCTATCTATCTATCTATTGTTTCAGCGTCTTTTTCTCGTAACTATCAGGGATTTAATGAGCAAGCGGTGGTTTTTGTCCTAAATTTTATACAATAGAAGCCCAAGTACAATCCTAGACCAATATGAAGAATGTACAATAAGTACACACGACCCCTTGTCAATGCCTCTTCAACTCCATTTGTGAATTTTGTGATGCCCTTGTCTGGTTTTATCTGAAACGTTTCGGAGTATTATGAACTTTATTTTCAAAGCAGAAAAGGTTATTTTTATGTGGAAGCAACAAATACGATGACTGCTATAGTCTGGCACACATCCTCCCAAATGCCTACATATTACACAGAAGAATACATTAAATTGTTTCTCATCAACCTGTATAGATGTAGATTTGTTAGACTCACCTTAAAGAAATTTATAGATCTGTCTCTGAAACTAGATTCAAGAAAACCCCCCTAGGGTTTTCTCTCGCTCGGCGTTGTAGGAATAAACAAAGAAAATGGTTACATAAATTTAATGAAATCTACTTACACGTTCGACTACAAATACCTTTGAACGTATAGGTATTTATTAAATTTTAACCTTATATCAGTGACCATTATAAATTAAATGTCGAAGTATCTATTAACTAAAGAAGACCAATTTTCAGTAATTTTCTAAGATAATATATTAAAATAAAAAAAAATGTTATAAATTAAACTAAATTACTTATACACGTGTTAATACAAACAGGCTACACAATCTTAATGCTATTAGCCCATTCGACACAACTAAAGGCATAACCGTTTCACTCCCATTAAAGTTCACCTCAAGCGGTTCTCAGTGCATTTGTTGTAACAATAAGGACGTTTTGAACCACATGAATATATCAAGATAGAACCGCAGTTGCGTGTTATTTTTAAAAAACACAGGGACTCGTTTTATCAAGCGCTGGAAATTGGAACGTTTGAATCAAAGGCGCATCCTTCAATATGAGTTTGCGCGTTGTCCCTAAAACTAGCGTTAGATAATACTTTTAGGACACGTAGATATTGAATGTAAATAATACGTACGAACGTACGACAATACGATTTATTTGACCTGACGTTTCACAACACAATCATGCGCCAAGACTGGCGTCCCGCCCCGGCTACGCACTAACTATATCTACCTACTTCTAACTCCCGTTTTACTCCTTTATGGGTGGAATTTCGTAAAATCGCTTCTTAGTGGATATCTACACCCTACAAGGAACGTGCCTGCATTTTATACGTGTTATAGTTTCTAAGATTTCGTGATTAATCAGTGAGTGGCTTCTTTTTTAAATAAGTAAATGGGTAACGCCTGACCTCTTCTCGCCTATAAGATACTAAGCGACTTAAGAATTTACTATAGAGCGCGCTCAGCCAGTAAGTAACGCGGGGCACACGAACTCTGGCAAGACTTTCATAGTTTAGCCTTTTGCACTATGAACATGATATAGATTGATCCGTGCGTTCAACGTCGTTCTATCCTTGATAAGTTTGTGTGGTTTGAACAGTGTAATTGCGCGCTTAGTTAGCGGGGAGTATGTTTACAGCTCTCATATGCATATCTGTTCCGTTCGCAGCCGTAACTCCGGCGTGGAACTTATGATGGCGTGCCGGTGACAACCCCCTGCCGTGACGTACGCGCTACGTGGAGCGTATCTGCTTGGTTAATAGGGGCGCGCCCTGCCAACTAGCTGGCATTCCGACCTTACGATTGAAGGAAAGATTTCAGCCTCGTTTTTGTGGAAGCACCGTAAGGGTTAAAAGAAATTGAACGTACTTTACTCGTCAAAGTGTGCCGAGTAGACAAATTGGACAGATTTTTAAGTATAGGGGGAGGTGGGAGAGATGAACTGCCTTTCAAAAATCAACTTAAATTTTGCTGTAACGATACGTCAAGACGTCATTAGTAGATCGCGGTTATAGTTATAGACTATACGTTGTATCTTAATCCAATTTTGTGATAATACAAATTAAACCGTGCAGATGGAAATAAAAATCTTGAAAAAATGGTTATGAAACTTATGTATAAAAACATATCAAAGGCAGATAAAAAAATACGTTTACAGCTGATTATAAATGGTTACAAACGTGGCCCAAAGGGCAAATCGTCGGCGATAACGCTTCGGTGTTCCTATTATTTTCTTACGAAGCTTTTGTTTCATTAACCCGCGTCCAAGTTACCTATACATTGTCATTTCATTCATTTTCCTTTTGTTAGCCCATGTCTATGAATTAACGTTATTTTATTAGGCACTAGCTGGTGGTGACTTTCTTTGTATGGACTTTATGTTAACGATCATTACTTAAACACGCCAAAACTCTATAAGTTTTCTTAAATTTTTATAAGTCAACAGAAAATACCTATCAGATTAAATAGCTTTTGGTAAGACGTCATAATCCCTATAATATGATTTAGGGAAGGTAGGTCTTTTAAAGTTCCATCAGATGTTCCAGATCTTTACATGGCATTTAGTACTGTGACATGTTTCTAAATTACATAATGCTTTTGACTGTGGTACAGTTATTTTGTACTTTATTGACTTGTAACACCTACTTAAAGAAAAGCCGCCGGGAAATTTGTAATTAGAAAATAATAAATACCTACACATAGGAATTAATGACAATGGACGATGAATTAACATTAAATAAAGGTAATTAAATATTACAAATGCTTACCGTTTTTGTAATTGCCAACATCAAAAGAATTCCATTCGATTGTGGTTTGGTTTACATTAATTGGTTCGGTATTAATTATTTAGTATTGATGATGCTTGTAATAGTCAATGCCTATTGAATTTCGTTGAAATACGATCAGAAAATCCAAAAGTTACCTAAACATAACTAAACAGTAGCCGTACATTTGATAAATATCAATATGCATATCTACATTTTGGTCACTAGGGGGCTGCTGTTGGCGGCACATTATAAGAACTCATATTGCATTACATTACCCTTTGTTGTTATTTAGTTTCTTTTCACCCTTCTTCATAATGTAATAAAATATGTTCTGGACTAGCTCTATGGCTCATTTGGTAGTGACTCCTGCCTTCTGAATCATGGGTTCTGGTGTGTCTGGGTCTGGTGTTTATATTTGTATTTAAGTATATATTTGTGGTACCTTCGTTGTTCTGATACCCATAATACAAATTGTGCTTAAGCTACTTACTGTGGGATCGGAGCAATGTATGTGATGTTGTCTGATATTTAATTCAATTTAATGTTTTATTTTATCACAAAATCCACAGCTCTTAAACTAACAATTACAGAGTCGTTACGAACTTAAGATATACTAAGTGGCAAATAGATAGAATAATTATATTGGGTCACTTTTTAAACTCAAATAACAACATACCGCCGGTATTTCCCGGGATATGAGCGGTAGAGTATCATTAAATAAATTTATTCGCTTCCGGCATACCTGTGTATTTATGTAGATACCTGTACCGCAACATAAAGTTGGGTATCGCCGTCACAAAAGTTTGCTTTAGCAGAACAGGGTCGTAACATAAAATTTTACAACAACTTTAGACGTTACGATATTATAGCTTTTTGATATCTCGTCGTGGCCAATAATAGGTTTATTACTTGTAATTTTGAAGTTTTTACTTCCTTGTTTAGCAGACGGAATTAATTTGCTATTTATAGTGTTGTTAGAAATGTAACATATTGCTCTAGTTTAGAGTAGTCTCGAGGACTTCATTGGGAACATAATATATTATGAGCTGTTGATCAGAAATATCATTTAAATTACATCTAGTGTAATGATGAAACCTCCTCTCATAATACATAAGAGTTCACAAACAATATTTCTTCTTCATAAACACACATTCACAAACAATATTTCTTCTTCGTCATAAACACATATTCACAAACAATACTTCTCTATCAAAATTAAAACTACTATACCTACTACAACCGCCACACAAGTGTTGTCCACGAATACGTTTTTGGACCTGTGCTTGCGCGGGCACTGTGAGATCTCATAGTAATGTTTGTGAATACGGATGAAAGACTTTTTGCTATAAAAAAGTCTTTTGGTTGAGTCAATGTAGGTAATTATTTATTTAGATGATAGAAGTCCATAGCACATTTAAACATCGCTGGAGATTGTAAACCACGGTGCAGTGATTTTTTTCCAAGTAGGTACTTCCGCGATTAAACCATCAGAAAATTACGTACCGTTTGCATACAAAGTTATTTTGTATTATTATGTGAAAAGTTTTTGAAAATGGTACGCTTTAATTAAAATTTTCATTACAGTATGTTTACTTGATAGTTTTTTTCTTTTCACATACTTAAAATACTTCCATATCCATAATGCACAGATATCCTGTGTGTATGTGTGGCCGTGTGCGGCTGTGTGGTTGTTATTTAATGGTTGGGATTTGAGTAATGAAATCCCTTATATCTTCAAACCAAACTGTCCAGTTTTTTCCTACCTCATTTAAAGGTTTGATTTTGAAATACACTGAGAACTATTACTGACATTGACATTCCTATAAATCTCAGACGGGCCGTTCCTCCCGTCCCCTCCGACACGCCGGTCGCTCGCTACATTATGGCAATAGTATTATAACTCAGAATTCGGCGCAATAGAATTCACGAGCGGACACTCCTAATGAAGTAACAGGATAATGCCATTAATATTCTCCATAGGATGGAATTGAATTAGGAAGCAATGGGTTTAAATTGAATCCAATTTTGTTGAAAGAGTATTTAACAAGATATCGTATATTTACGAACATGTGTGAATTTAGAAATTTGTAGGTAAATGAGTGTCTGTTCTGACAATGAAGTACATGAATAACAAGCGATTGAGTAAATAAATAACTTAAGGCATCACTCAATAGCTATGCTGGGGCATACAGCCACATATAGTCCCAAACTAAGCCGAAGCTTGTAGGTACCATGTAGGTAATAAATGTACATAGATACTTTTTAGCAGTGGGGCGCACGATGTAAGCGTAAGGGTGAATTTGGATTCTGAATGATCTGCTCATTTACTAATAGAATAAGGCCCTTTAATCATTAATATATTATTTCAAAATACGAATATATAAATGTAGATTTTGGTTAACAAATGTAGAGATGGAATGAACATTTAGTTCATTTGTTTTCAATCATCCACAATGAAAGCCACGTATTACTTACAACTTTCTTTCATAATTTGCAGTCAGTGCATTTGTCAGCTGTTATGTGTACTATACAAGAAGCATATGTGCAGTTTGTATGTACCTAAAAGCAGATCGTGGGTTTACAACTGCGAATTAAAAGTTACACTTATTTATTTGATTATATATACCTTAAAAGAAAAAATAATTGACAAACACAACCAAAAACGCGTAAATATTATGAAGTTTGCCAAGGAACCTGAATAATATCACGAAGCGAGACATAACAATATTTTTTTACCTGTAAGCTATTTTTGTTCCGCTACTTATTACCGTTGTACCGTATACTTAAAGTTCTCGAGACTTTTTTGGTACTGACGTCAAATCGACTGTATCGAGGACATCGGAAAGCTAGGAATCGCTAGGGATCGTTCTATTTGAACGCGAAGTAGGTAAATAAATAATAAAATATAAATAAATAGCAGGCAACATCAGTGCTCCGATCCCAAAGTAGCTTAAGCACTTGTGTTATTGGTACAACGAGGGTACCACAAATAAATACCTACTTAAATACAAATATAAACATCCAGCCACGGAACAAACACAAACGTTCATCATACGAATGTTTGTCCCGGGTGGGGATTGAACCCACGATGGTTCAGAAGGCAGTGGTTGCCACAGGGTCAGTTTCACAGGCTATACAACTGTTTCTTGCTCGGAGTTACTCATAGAAAACAGTACCTAAATGTAAATTCAAAAACCTAGCACAAAAAGGTATTTAAATAGTTACAAATTATTATTCACCGAGACGTTGTAAAAGTTACTTATTCATATAACTCGACGCCTTTATAATTGCGCACAGTACCGGCAGGTCATGCCGGCACGGCTCGCGTCGGTCATTATCAAAACGGGTAGCGGACGGGCGGATAATTATAACAATTACCGCTAGCCCACGGGTACGACCGGTACACAGCGCCAATCGCGAATACTGTTTCCATCACTCGCCGCCCGCAGTCAAGAAATTTTCGCTTGTAGGCGCGGTGAGCGATGGAAACAAAATTCTCAGTTTGGGTCTCGTTCCCGTGGCCTAGCCGTTAGGAGACGTGGTGTGACCCGCGGGCCGCAGGCAGCTCACGTCCGCCCAGCGAGCACCGCCGCGCCTGTAGGCCCCGCCACTCGCCAAATAATTCAATCACTCAGCCCCGCGGAACCCGGCCTTAAACGCACAAATATGCAAATTCTGTACATCCCTCCCAAGATACTTACTGGAAAACTTTAAAATTAAATTACGCCGCCCCGCGACACTGATAGCTGTTGAATATTTTTCATTGTTATTAACGAGGGACTTACGAGACTATGAATGTGTATTGTTTAATTCGCTTAAACTGTTGCACTTTCAATGTTTGCCGGAGATTGTTAAATGAATTGGATTCGAGATTTAATAAAATGGATTATTATGTTTACGTTGTACTTCTCTGCATTTATTAATTGTAAAATGTAAATGGAAAGCTGAATAAATATGTAGTAAGTTAATTGAAATGGGTCGATAACTCGCAATTGATTTTAATTTATTTATTTGATTGAATGTATAATTATCTCATTGCTTTGTTTATTCGCGGTTCGAAATTTTTGATAGTTTGAAAAAAAAATAAATAAAGGAACTAAATCGGGTAAATATTATATTATAATGTTCTATAAAGTTTTTATATTCGTGATAGTTTGCGAATTGCGAAGAACTGACCTCGAGTGTGTGACGAAAAGTTCTAGTTTCAGCATTCAAGTTTTCAGACTTTGGAAAGTTTGGGTTCAACAAATCTTATGCAGTGCGCGAAGAAAGAGCATTTTTGTTGTGATTATTTTTCTGCCAGCTAGCGTTCCGTGTAACTTGGCATTTATCATGAAACATTTTGCTTACCTACCTACAATTTTTTTTAAACTTTGACAATTTTTGTCACATATAGGCCTTTTTGTTACCTAGGCCTGTTGTATAGGTTACTGTTGCAAAACGACGATTTAATGACACAAGCGACAAGTTATTGTTTCGCGACAAAGACCTTTGACATTGCACTCAACCACCTAGTCAAGTCTTATGGCCCAGAATTCCAGACACAATGGGATTTGGATCACATAAAGACACTGAACCTTAGGGGGTAAAAGTAAGCATTATTAATCGTGATGTGGGTGACTATGACTCTCCAAACACACGCTATGAAGCGCGAACGAATGCCTTGCTTTATTTTTTTTACTGCTTTTCTTTAAAATTATATACAAGCGGATCATTTTTAAAAGAACCTAACTAAAAAAGAAAATAGTTTCTTCAAATATATTCATCGATGTATCAACATACTAATAATTAACATGTCTTGATAAAATATATGTACCAATAGCTACGACAAAAACTGTTCATACAAGTAGCACAGAGGTGTGGTTTAATACATTTTTGCTACTCCACTCGCTAACAACATTCAATGTGGTTCGCAGTTCATGATGAAACGTGGCTTACAAGGTGAGGACAGGACAGATGATAACAAATATCCAGTCCGGCGCAGCGGACGATGCGGACATAGTTCACGAATAACAAAGCCCGTTGGACGCGAAACTCCGCGTAACTCAAATTTTGATTGAGTGAACTCCCAGCAGCTCTGAATAGTAACTTTCATTCCATTCTAAGTAGTAGTGAGGTTTATAATGTTTGATATTTCACTAAGTTTGCGGTGAAGACCGGAGTTGTATACATTATATTAATACAGTTTGTATGTATTTCATACGTGAGAATATCAACCCTTGGTTGGACAAATATATTATTGTATAATAAAGTCAATAAGTTACTCAAAATATATTCACATACTTTGCGGGAGTGTAAATTAATTGTTTATAAGTGGCTGCAAAACCAAACCTATGATGACATAGAAAAACTGTTGTAGCCATAGAAATGTTCGGAAGAGAAGGAATAAACACGCACACAGATACATACACGCACATACATACACACACACACACACACACACACACACACACACACACACACACTTTCACTTACACATACACACACTTTCACATACACACAACACTTAACACTTTTGTTTTTCTTTTAATTTGTGAAAAAGTTGTCTGTAACTATTATTAATTATATTAAGGGAACGCTGTCTCTCGCACTGGAGGTGGGCGCTAGCAGCTGTAACACAGTTTTAACAACTAATACAGCAGTTAACGTAACCTGTTAAAATGTTAATCATTGTATTGTTCCAAATAAATAAATTATTATTATTATTATTATTAAATGTGGCTAAACTTTTGTTAGATTGGAGGAGTTCAGGCGTTTGATATTGGCTGGTTTTGAAAATTCGAGGTATTTTATTAGATACAGATTTATGTTCCAGTCTTCACAAAACTATTAAAAAAAACTGACGATACGAAGACTACTAATGAACGTAAAAAGTTGAAATATTTCTTAACTAGCTGCTGCCCGCGGCTCTGCCCGCGTGAATATTCGTATAAAACATAGCCTATGTGTTAATCTGATGTACAAACTATATTCCTGTAAAGTTTCATTAAAATCCGTTCAGTAGTTTTGGCGTGAAAGTGGAACAAACATCTATCCATCTATCCAAACAAACTTTCGCGTTTATAATATTAGTAGGATTTTTTGATGTCAAATGAAAAAATCGTCCAAGTGCGAGGCCTCGCGCACGTAGGGTTCCGTCCCACTATACATCAAAATAAATTTGTTTTTCATTATTCTTTATTATATTGGAGTTATATGTTTGAAGACCTACCCATAGATACCCCACACATTTCCTTTACTTGAAGGATGTCTGGCCTGGAAGTGAACAAATGAGACCGATAAGAAATAAGTCCTTCGGAAAATTTCAGTGGTACCCATTTAGTTCAATTAGTAGTGGACTCGAATTCGACGGTTCGAATAGTTAAAAATCTTGAGAATCGAACGACAGGAAATAAGTTCCATTCTTACTTGAATCGGCCATCGCTAACGAAGTTATTTTAGCTTAGGTATAGTTGAATAAGTTCAAGTTCATGTGCCATGATCACTGTAGAACTGGTTCCTCGTGAGACGCAGTAAAACTCTGGTCCTTCCGTGATCATGACGCTTACAACAGAGTCGAACTGTCGAAACCTCAAAATTCATGTACACTGGTAAAATTAAACCTATAAGGCTTAGGCTCCACTACTGTTTTTTTCCGCGGTAAACCGCGAAACCGCTCGATATGCACACACTATGGCTTAAAACCGCGAATATAAGTTTTATGTTCTACGTGCGCAGTTTTATCCCGCTAGACATTCAGCAAAGCGCGGTTTTAAAATCAGTCGCAAAAAACCGTCAGAGCGGGCGCTTCCATTAGTTTCCCTTACTCACAAAGTCAGGCGGTCAAAATCCGCGGCGGTTTAACCATAATGCAGCCTATGCCTTAATGATACAAAAATAAAAAAAACCAGCT
Source organism: Conogethes punctiferalis (assembly GCA_031163375.1). Taxonomy (NCBI): domain Eukaryota; kingdom Metazoa; phylum Arthropoda; class Insecta; order Lepidoptera; family Crambidae; genus Conogethes; species Conogethes punctiferalis. Next base: position 10,923,019 of record CM062079.1, read on the forward strand.
TTTTAAACAAATTTCGACGAAATCCAATTTGTAACGTACCTAGTTAGTTACGTATTTGCCTACCACTTTGCTAGAGAGAGTTTCAGTTTCGTTAATTAATTTACATGCACAGCGGGAATATTAACTGGCAATTATATTTTCGTGTCGTCCGTTCTCAGTTCCTGTGGTAATAAATAAACAAATAATGGTCCCCAGTACGCCGTTTTATGGTGAATGGCTCTCTGCATAGTGGTTGGTAGTGAGATTACAAAGCATACTTGAACCGATATATCATATACATTATCGAGTAAAAGCGGACAGGCACGGTGCACGGTCTTCGTGAAAGTAATTTTAGCGTTAACCAGGGAGGGTTAAGGGTTGCCGTCATTCTGTATTAAATATCAATATTGATAGACCTTATAATGTTATCAGAAATCAAGATGAGAATAATTGTTTGAAAAAAGTCGTTTAATACGGGGTTAAGCCATATTAAGCATCAACAGTAAATTCAACAAAGAACTACTAGTCAACACTTACTTACTTACTGTGATGGCACAGCGACCCAAAGTGAGTCTTGGCCTCCGATATTATATGTCGCCATCTCGATCTGTCGTGTGCCATCTCCCGCCAGTCCGTCACGCCGAGCTCGCGCAGATCCTTCTCGACCTCGTCGCTCCAGCGGTACCTAGGACGTCCAACAGGGCGTCGGCCATACAACACGGCAATGCTTAAATAGGAAACTGTGAAGAACAGCGCAAAGCCATAATGACTTTGAATCATTAAAACTAGATAAATGAGCCCGAGGGAGGAAGAGTTCGATTCCCGGTCCATTTAATTTTGGTAATGCACTTGTCAATTGTCCCAGGTTCGTGTTCTGGGGAGTCGACACCAGTCATCATCTGGTAATCATATTACAAGGGATGACCTTAGTTTGAGCCTAGTTGGTTGATATTAATAGTCTGACGCGACGTATCAACATGGTGGTAAGACGCGTCAGACTATTAATATTAGAAGTGAAAAAAAAAAAATTCATACAAATGATGTTAGTCTGTTCTGTGACTGGCTTTAATATTTATTTAATTCGTGCACAGAGAACCGATTTAGCGTATTTTATTTAAACCATAATCTGTTACAGCTACCCCTTAATCTGTCCCTGGCAGGGATCCGCTGCCATTCTCGTCAGAATATCTTGGGAAGTCTGAAAATGGGTTCCGTGTCGGCGTAAGTGATACAAAATTTCTGCACGGGCCTTTGAGGCGCAGTGTTCGTTACTCCTATCCCAGCCTCTTTGACTCGCCTGAACTTAATAAGCAGTTTTGCTTTTGGTAATATCAGAGATTTTTCTTTAACCAATTTAGAAATTCCTGAGATATCGGATTTTAGGAATAATTTTATAATTATACGGCGTATCCAATTAGTTAGGAAACTAAAGGTAGTCGTATTTCTGACTATTAAAACAACAGTTGTTGACTGGCTCGGTGGCTCAATTGGTAGTGACTCCTCCCTTCTGAACCAAGAGTCGTGGGTTCGATCCCCACCCGGGACAAACATTCATGTGATGAATATTTCTGTTTGTTCCGTGTCTGGGTTCTATTTGTATTTGGAGTACCTTCGTTGATCTGATACCGATAATATAAGTACTCTTCCAGATAACTCTCGGGAAGAGGACAATTTAGCTAAAGAAAAAGGGAAGGTAGTGCAAACTGTGTAGTAAAGATAAATAAAATAATTACTAATAATATACAGCAACAATTAAACGCGAATAAGTTTGCAAATGGCAAATATGGTAAAGGTCCCAGCAGTATTCATTTGCCCCCTGAGCGTTCATGAGAATGAGTAAAAAATAACTGGAAATAAAGTGAAAACACGGTTATTCTCGTGTGGATTGCCTACTTGCGTTGCCACGTTGGTCCGAGCAGGGAGTATGTTTGCCACCGAAAGCCGGTTTCAGTTACCGTGAAAATATTGCCTTTAGAAAGCTTTTGATAGGCAGTAAGTACGCCACGCCCTTGTAGCAGTGTGCATGAAGCGTTTTCGGGCGAATTCGTATTTGTGATTTTGACATTATGATATCTCGGCGTCTATTCGTACAAGTAAAGTTAAAATTAATTTGTTGTGTTACAAGTTTTATTGTTATACTTGAATAAATGCCTATAATTGTCAAATTTCTCATACCTATATTCCGTATTGTCCTATTTTTTTCGAAAACTTTCAAAAAGAAAGTAAGTAAGTACTTGTGTCTAAAAGAATGTCAATTCATTGTTTTATGATCTAGTTTTACCGAAAAACCCATGCTTGATCATTATGTTGTCTTTAGCTTTTTGATAATTATCTAAAAGTGTTTTATTTTATAATAAATTTTTAAAAAATCAGCGTATTCAAGCGTTAAAATCATGCATTTATATGAGAAGTAAGGACGTGTCACTGTCTGGGTGTAGCTGCAAACTTTTCCCAACCATACACGTAATTTTGAAAATAATTTCGCGACTTGGTGAATTCACGACAGGTCCTAATTGAGTCCGTTAAGCTTCCGTTTGTCGGAGGATATTTTTGGTCATTACAATATTTATGCGATCCTCAGTGGCCAAGTAGATTACAGAGTAATTGTAAGATATTTTGGAAGTTGAGCTCGTGGGAAATGCGCTTTATAGCCTGTTCTGTTGAAATTTGTTGGGTTGAAATGCCGTTCTTGTTCAAAATGCCTCGGATTCAAATTTGAATGGATTGCAAGAAAGTGACCGAATCCGAGACACTGTGAATAGCCCTGTTATCATTCAAATTTGACATTAGTCTGGTACAACTATTGTACCTCCGGGTCGTGTTTCTATCGGTGAGTAGGGTTTCCGGAGCGGGATGAGTTCTGCACCGGCAGCCGGGGGTTAAGTTTGGGCCTGCCATGGCGGTGAGAACAGACCGGTTACTTGCTTGTTGTCTTTTGCTTTTCATCAGGCGTAGGGAAGCTATTATGTCAAGCTACTATAAAAAAAAAAAATGTTCCAGAGTACTAGTAGTGAGAGAGTGGTAGTTGAGAACTTGCATTCGAAATTGGAAAACAATACATACAGAATTGTTCTATTGTTCGAGATAAGATAATAGTTTATTTTGTTAGTTTCGGGATTTTGTTAGCGAAAGGGAAAAAAACGAAGCTTAGAAATTTTATGCTGGACTACAGTGAAATTGAACTAGTAGTCAGAGAGTAGGTTTGGGCATGTTCTGATTTTTATCTGATATTTTTCTCTCGTATCGGTATTAGTCAGACGCTGTGTTTCCAGTTGCAACATTTTTTTACTTTTTCTTCCTTTTGTAAGCCTTGATGAATATTGAAAACCTGTAAAGTTTGAAGGTGTAATACAAATTGAAGGTGTAAACATTTGAGAACAAAAGCTTTTTGACAATAATAATAATATCTTAAGTCTGTTCATACATAGGTAGGTAATTGTTACTACCACTACCTACTACGAGTACAACTATTATAAATCTATAGCTTTTAATAAAAATTGTTTGTTTAATCTAGTTTGGTTATACATTATATATTCCACTAGCAGTGCCCGCGACTTCGTCCGCGTGGAAAAGATTTTCATCCCCTATTTCATCTCCTTAGGGGTAGAATTGATCAAAATCCTTTCTTAGCGGATGCCTACGTCATAATATCTACCTGCATGCAAAATTTCAGCCCGATCCGTCCAGTGGTTTGGGCCGTGCGTTGATAAATCACTATGTCAGTCAGTCAGTCGCCTTTGAGTTTTATATATTTATAGTTCATTCTAGAAATTATAATTTCTAGCGTTTTAATTGGCTAGTGGCCTGTCAGTGACCTGTCAGTCACTATTTTCTTAACGCGAATGAACTATAGAAGATAGATTTCTGACAGTTACATCAACACATACATATTTGCATAAAATACTTTTAAAAAATCGGGTTTGTTTCCATCCGAGTTTCGTGGAATTCAGTTTTTTTTTATATCAAAATGGTTGACGTTTTGACCATACGACTTACGTTAAGCTATATTGAAAACTGTATGGAGCGCGTTCACCCAATAAAAACCGGTTCATGGTTAAATAAGTCGTGATTTTATAGAGACCGATAACCGTTTGCGTAAGCTGAAGTGGAGACCGCGTCTCGGCAAACGTAGTGTAGGACGCCCTCAGGCGAGGTGGAGTGACGATTTGCGCAGGACGGCTGGCAAGTGCTGGATGCGAGAAGCCCAAAATCGAGCACAGTGGCGAACCTTGGGAGAGGCCTATGACCAGCAGTGGATTGGTGTGGGCTGATGATAAAGAGAGCTCTTTCCTCACGGTAGGCAGTGTCACCCACCAATTCTGATGTTCATGGGCGGCGGATACTGTTTACCATCAAAAGTAATAACAAAAACCAACAAATAAAAATATTTAACTTTAAAAGTGATGATTTCGTAATGAGTGATTGCCCGATGACGAGCAGCAGCGACACCGGAGCGAGAAGTCCTGCGATCACCAACCACCTGCCCAGTGTGGCGATTTAAGGTAAGGCCAGATATTTGACCAAAGCGTCGAACAACTGGAGAGGCCTACGTCCAGCAGTGGACTTTGATATGCTGGTGATGATGATTTTTTCCGTTCGACCCATTTTGACCGTGGCGATCTTAACAGTCGATGCGATGCTTGTTCGCTCCTAGATGCTTCTGTAGTTTCCCGGCGAAACTCCGTGTGTATTGCATGCGCTAAATTTGCTATGTTAAAGGCTCCCATGTCGTAGCTGTTCGGAAAGACTGTCGCAGAAAATTGGTTTCACGAAACCGATGCGCTGGCAAGAAGTTCCTCATAAAGCATACAGTGGAGTATGTCAAAGACTTAAAATAGAGATGTTGGCGTAAGGCAGTGGGCGGGCTAAGGGCGCGAATAATCTGATGCAGAGACGGGCGCCCCACGGGCCTGGACGCAATTAACTCTCGACATGTTTCAATTTACACTCGCAAATACGCGGCCGGCAACTGCTCTATTGTAGCCTGTGCCGGCCGTACACCCCGGATGTAGGTCAACCATATTGGGCCCGATGCGGACATGAATTGGTATGATATTGGCCAAAAATGACGGTTTCATTGTTGCACCCCTTCCCGCTAATATCTGATTTGATGGGCTTAATTCAATGCTCTTTAAGACACTGCCGTCGATTTGGTGATGTTGATAGTAATATTGGTATAATGACTTGCACTTGTCTTTTTTTTTTATTTTATAGTGGTTGGTAAGCAAAAGGAATGTCCAAGTTGCTGCAGCGCCCCCATCGCTAACTCCTATACCAGTTTTTTAGTATCCAAGTACCTATAATTACACTTGTTTTTAATTATATTTTTTTTAAACCGATTTCAATAACATAAGTGCTTAAGCTACTTACCTACTTCGGAATTTGGTCTATGTACCTAATATTTTATTTATTTGTTTATAGCATCATAGTGCCGTTAATAGGGCATCACTCCTTGTAGAGATTTGCGTGCCACAGACTTGCAGGTCTATTCAATATGCCGATTTCCGCTCGGATTCCGAAACTTTGAATGAACGTCATTCGAATTTGACATTTAGATCAATGTCAGATTTGTATAAATGTGCGAGAAAGTTACCGAATCTGAACGGAAATAAGAATCGTGAGTAGATAGAGTAGTAGAATTTGTAAGATCCGTAATACATTTACGGCAGGTATTCGATTTTACGGATTTTCATTGCTCACAAACGCCGGCGTCCGATGTGTACGGCGCTAATAGTGGACGCACTGCCATGTTAAATGATATAAAACAAAAAAAATCCCTTGTGTGTCGTGCGTACGTTGCAGAACAATGAATGTGCAATGAGAGTAAGCTCTCATGTTTCAATTTACACACGCAAATACACGGCTGACAACTCCACTATCACTATAGCCATTGTGCGCCCTGGATATAGGTCAACGTGGCCACCTATCGCTCAAATGACCACATTGGGCCCGATGCGGACACGATTGCGGCGATATTGGGCGAAAATGAAGATTTAATAGGCCGCCCCACTCGTGCTTCTCAGTTCATGCTTACGAGTATAGCATAAACTTTATTTCATTTAACGCAATTGGTTAATTAGAAAGGAGCATTGTACAATTCTCTATCGTAATGGCTGGCTAGATGATGTATTTCCTAGTGATTTTTCTTCAGTGGCCGTAGGTTCGAATTAAATGAGAAGAGTGATGAGACACACACACACACACACACACACACACACACACATACACACACACATCACACACACGCATCACATTTGATGAGAATGTTGATTCAAAGTAGAGCATTCATTACCAATTATGACTATGAACTTTTTAACTTTATATGGCTTTGTATGATGAAGACAACAAATCTGGTAAGTAAATTTAAGCCACTGGATCTTTTTGTACCTAATTTTTTAACAATTTTCTATATAAGTAATTATTTCTATATAAGGCATCTAAGATGCCAGATTTAAAGAACTTTATTCAATACATTTATTAGCGGGTTTTGAGGCTCTCATATTTCGGCACTGCGGCAAGCATTCAAGCAGTTATGATGACCATATTTGAAACGTTTTATTTGACAACAGATACTTAGCGTATGGTTCAAATTCTAAAAAGGTTTCCAAATCAGATCTTTAAAATAATTATGCGAATCAAAGTAACCCTGATGTAACAACAACTTTCCACGCAAAATATATTTTACGAAGTAACAAAACAGAGCTCGAGAAATAAGAGACAAAACAGAATAAGGAATGCCATGGCTAAATACAGTAAGCATTCATAACCGCGAGGATTCGTATCCGGAGAGATAACACGAAATAATCTCGACAAGAATAATGTTGTTTCCATTTCATACACTTTTCTTTTAAGAACGGTTCCTGTTGCCTCGAAATAATAACTCATAAGTTAAATTATATACCGTCAGCATTCTAATGTAGCTGTAAATGCAAAAAGGAACTAAATAAAAATGGCGTTAGCGTGCTATTCTAAAAAGAAATGAGCTCGGGGTCGCGCTCCACTCCAAAAATATCTTACAATTACTCCGTAATCATTTTATACACTGCCAAGTTTAGTTGTAAAGATAACTCTACTAATGTTTTATACTTACACTGTTACCATACTGCATTAGACTTATGCTATGCGGAATTAGAATTTGTATTTTTATAGCGGCATTAGGTTGTGATTTGCTTTTCTGAGAATTTGTGACACCTAAAGATAAATGATGCAATACTTTTTATATATCAATCACACCATATAGTAAAAATAGAACTACGTCATCATCATCATCATCATGTCCTCCGGGCCGTGTCCGGCGACGGCCACTCCTATGATTTATTCTGGATCGTTGTTGTGGTGGGTTCTAATAAGACTAGCTAAACCGACCTTTGGGCTAAAGATTCAATCGTCACACACAATGGAGCTGGCCAGCCGAGCTTATGGTGTAGTTGTTGAAGGGCTTCAGACGAAGAACTATACACCCCTATGTTATATCATAAATGCCCCAATAACAACATCATCATCAACCTATTGCAGTCCACTGCTGGACAAAGGCCTCTCCAGTTGTTCGCCACTTACGGCGAACATCTGGAGGGTATACCCATAATAGCCAGGATAGGCAGTAGGCAGGCGGGTTAGCGACCGCAGGGCGTAGCTTCTTGCTCCGATAACGCTGATGCCCATCATCGGTCTGTGCTATTTAGCAACGCCTCCAATTATGATTGTTATATCGCCACCAGTCGGTTGCCAGCGCCTCGTTTGTTATTCAGCAGGATGCAATAACTTATTTCCTCGCTAGGGTATTTCCGACATATAACGAGGTAGTAGAATACGTTTACATTGTTAGATAAGAACGACGAACTAAGAAGAAAACTGTCACTATCAAATAAGTAAATCTATTTCATGGGGTTTTTACCGTATTTACTTTATGAGATAGAGAGTGCTTAAAACAAAACATTATAATAGTTCAAATATTATTTGAAATATCAACATTTGCACCAAGACATTTAGCCACAGTAGCTTACAATTGACTTGTACACCAAAGCATGCTGTTATTTGCATCGTAAATATCAATTTAATTGAAATATCTTTGTTCCCGGCCGCGCTCCGGCACGGAAGTTTGCGGAAGGATCCGCGCCGCGTGTCAGACTGCAGTAAAACATAAGGCCCCTCCATTACAATGTCTGAGCTCCATAATTCCAACTAGTTTATGTAAGGGGCTGACGCGTCATACTCGATCGGCCTGTCGATCTGCAGCTGTTCGGGAATATTGTGTACTTTATGTGAATTCCTTTGTGTAGTCACATTTCGCATGGAGGGCCGTAAAACGCTCATGTTGAAGTACACGTACCTATGAGCAGATTTTTTTTCCTAAATGTGTCCGGTGATGATGACAGCCAAGGCAGGCTGGTTATCATCACTGGACTGCGGGAGGATCATACCCCTAACAACAAGCAACACAGCTAGAGACGCCTCCTGAAGGATCCCTACGGCCGATGTTTTGAGCAGGGGACTCCCTAAGTTCCTCTAGAGAGATCCAGTGGTGAAGGTTTTAGTCGAATTGAGAGTCGGAGAGAGTTAGAGTCGAGAACAGTGGCGTCATCTCATTTCGTAGTTCAAGATCCACGTAACGTTGCTGAGGCAGCGCAAAAGTAAATCACATTTTTCGAATCCCTGAACCAGCAGAGCTAGTAAATATGTAAGTAAATCACATTTAAAGGGAATCAGTTAGGTATGTGGGTACCGAAAGTCTAGAGAAGCTTCCGTCAGGCCCTTGTTATTCTGGTAGACGATATCCGTGCCAACGGACTCACCACAAGCGACGTCAACGAGTAACCAGGAAAGTTTACTCAAAACTCCGAAGCTGCAGTTTTGATATTTAGTAGTAGCTGCCTAGATAAGTTATTACTATAATATTAGGCATGGTAAACAAATAGTTTGTAGAGCGATTGTGGCAGTGTAACTGATGGAATACCATAGGGCACTCTAGGCAGTTACGTTGCCACCGGCATGCCGGCCTGTAAAAGCTATGGATATGTACCGACTATCATACCATTTTCTGATACGCATACCCTAGCAACCCCTGAACCAAAACCCGAGCTGATTTCCTCTCAAGCAATATCGATTCGTTTACCGTTCTGTGTACTCGAGCATTGCTAACTACTAAGTGTCTAAGCGGCGACTGCCAACTTGAATATTAACTGAGGATTTAGTATTTAGTGGCAGTGGAAATTGAAACATGTCGGCACTTAATTGTGACTAGGGCGACGGGCGCGTCAGCTTTCGTGAAATTTCCAATTCCAGTCAACGTACCCCAAGCAAACTTCGGTTTGTTGTTCGAATATATAACTTTTTAGGATTCTGTACATAGGAATGTGGCAAGTATACAGCGGCCCTGTGTGTGCTAAAAGCTCAATCTTTTTACTATTGTGCTTGATTTGTTAAACGTCAGCCGGATCAGCGCACACGTCGTATTTGAATACATCATAGCCTTATTTTTTTTATATCAAAACCATATGACATACATTGCGGCGGCGATCCCAAAGTAAGTAGCTTAAGCACTCATGTTATTGGTATCAGACCATCGAAGTTACCCCCACATTTATACTTAAATAGAAAAAAAAATAAATGTTCATCACACGAATATTTGTTCCCGTTGGAAATTGAAGCATCAGGTTCCTTGTACCTGAAAGAAATCAAGCTTTGAAAGCAATGTAATGCAAAGACTTTTGGATTCCAAAGATTTTTTAACATTTCTATCTAAGCATTTATGGGACTCAGAACCAGTATTGAAAATCGTTAAGTTGAAGTTAGAGTTCTTTTCCTGTACGAAACCTTCGGGGCGCGAGTTTGGTTCGTAATTGACCAGTATTTTTTCTGTTCCCACGCAACAATGAAATTTTGTTATTCGCGCAAATGTGTTTTTAGGCTTTGTTTGCGCCAACCCTTTTCAGGGAGGTGAGCTGCTTATCAAATATTTGAGTGAAGTCGTTGTTAGAAAATTTGGCTAATTAATGTTTAAATGGTTTCGTTTTAGGCAAATGATTTCCATTGTATTTAGATTGATACACTTTTCCCGATTTCCCGATAGGTGTAGTGTTTCCAATTCCTAAATTTATAAGATGGTAGCCATGGCGGACTTGTCACCTGAAATCAGGGAGTTATCGTTATAATAGCAACACGTATGGCAGCAGCAAGTAGGCCGCTGACACCTAGATTCAATTATAATGCGCGTTCCCCTTGAAGAGTTCTACAATGGATACCACTTCTCGGTAACCGCAGTGCAGGACGCTCTCAGGTTAGATGGAGCGACGATCTGATGGGTCTGACAGGGTCCAGCCGGTGTTCGGTGCGTGGGATTAGCCACCTGCCTTGCACGGTTCCCCGTCTTCGTCTAACAGGAGTGGTCTCGCCTTTCGGGCCGCTCCCATCGCTCCCCCAACGAGAGCAAGTTGGGCTTGTTTAGGCAGGCAGCGTTTGTGGTGTCATGGCAGTTATATTTTCTGAGGCCCCATGGCACCAACCCATAAGGCGCTTGATGGAGGGACCGGGGTTTTTAGTGGATGGGATACCCTGCCTCACAACCAACTTGAGGCAGGAGAGTCCCACATACCCCCATTCCCCCAAGTGGCAAGGATGCATTGCCGCATTTCCCCCAGGAAAAAAGGTGGAGCGTCGATTTGCGCAAGATGTCTGGCAAGATGCTGGATGCGAAAAGCCCAGGATCGAGCAAAGTGCCAAACAATTGGAGAGACCTTTGTCAAGCACTTGACTGCGATGCTGATGAAGATGATAATCTTTTGAACCGAGTGCTATAAAAACATTAATAATAATACACGGTTATTGGATGTAGGCCGCTCCGATGTATTCATAATCATGTTACATGCGTCCTGACCGAACCGCCCTTTTAACAATTCAAGCACTAATGTGCATGTAATACTGCAAGATTCACACAGGCTTTAACGTACATAAAACCGTTCTATCCTTAATACATTTCTGTGTACAACTCGGTCTCGAAACGTTAAACATAAAAACCACAACCACCCTTGACCGTATCTGCGTCAACGGCCGTCAAAATGAAACAACTCCACAGTTAACCGTAGTTTAATTAAATTGGGCTGTTAAATAGATCGTTAATGGATACACTGCGGATGTAAATGAATTGAATTTCGACAGTTGTGTTTGTTTTCACGGGTTGGGTCCAGCGTGAGTGCACTCTGCCGACTTGCGAATTTTAAACGGGCGTCCCGTCTGAATGGGACCTGTCACTCTGTATACAGTGTACGAGTACTATTCCGCTGTGTGAAAGCTAATTCACTTGACGCTGTGTTAATAATGTTAATTACCAGTATAAATGACTTAATATGCTAAGTCAAGCCTACTGAAAAACAGATAAAATACTACACTTCTAGGAAGATAATAATGCTCGTATTATGATTACCAATAACTCCCATATTAAGACAGGTCTAATGAAAAAGGGATATTACAAAATACAAGATTGTGGGTGATAGGTAATATCTCATGGAGCTAATGAGCTGTTCGTCTGTACTTAGCAATTATTATTATTGTATTAATATAAGAAAATGTATGTTATATTTTTGTTTTAAAAAAGACTCACTGGTGAGTTCATGGCGGCACTTCTCATCAGGCTTCAAATCGAATGAGGATAAAAATTATTCTTGACGTGTAAAGGTATTACACGTGAATGTATTTTAAGCAGATTTTTTTCTTTTCTTTTAATTATCTGAGCTTTTTATTAGCCGTTCTTTATTAAAAAACGACAGTGGATATAATACACTGCCAGTGTTTAGAGAGATATGCAAAAATGAGAATCCTAAAGCTTCAGATATAAAGCTACGACTAGAAAGACGAGATTTATTCATTTACTTGTTTGTTTATTGGATGGGACAGTACAGAAAACGTAAGGTTAATGTGCCACCATATAAAGGATGCCACCGTACGTTAAATGCTAAATAAGTATATGCCAATGGATCTACACAAATGATAATATGACTCAACTTCCCATCTTCAACACCTTCTTAATTCTTCTATTTACCTAAATCTGAAGCTAGATCGTCCCTATGGTATCTATCGATATCTTTGGTCGTAAAGCGATTAACTCGGAGCCCTGCTAATACTCGCCGGTATCGTGGAGACGCATCGATCACCCAGACACCCAGTAGATTGACTCCGCTCTTGTAGTTTAGCGAGTAAAATGATGGCTTGAACTCAGGCAGAGGTCTTATATAGACATGTATGTTTTATTTTAAAGTTAATAGGTAATTTAAAATTGACTTATTTGATTTAGTCTTTATAAAAGTTTATATTTATTGTCTTCTTTTTAAGGTACATACTAGCCGTGTCTCGTAACGCCTTAGTCCCACAAGGCCTTTAGCGTTTTTAAGCTTTTACAAACATAATTTTATCTTAATTAACACTAAACTTAATCAACAATAATTGGCAAACGAAATATACGATCTCCATGGAATTCGTTTTAAAAAAAATGCCCTTTTTTAAATAAATTATAGAATGAAATCATAATAATGGAAGGCTTCACTAGGATAGGACTGTATACTAGGATTTCAATGCATCTTTAGTATTTTAATGAATCATGTTATATAAGTATGTGCCTCAGAGGTAATACTTAAAGCAATAACACCATTTTTCGATCTAAGAGAATTACTCTATTATTTTTAGAGTAGTTTGTTCGACCTAATATCGAATTCAAGGAACTCTCAACTTTGTAGTTTCGTTTGTTGTGTGTTCATCTCATATGTAGGTCATATGTCCATTGGGACTACACACCTGAAAATTGGAACAGCTATATACCTGTCGTAATATCTGACAGAAACATCGACCTGTAAGGATCTTTTAGATTTAAGATACTCGTAGTTTGGCGGAAGTAAGTAATATGAATAAGGCAGCTAAATAAAAAAAGGCGCACATAACAAGAGAAAAAGGTTGTTGTTAAAAGTACCTAGTTATAAGTTTATTTGTAAATACGTTCCAATGCCAAGCTGGGCCATCATGGACACATGACCATCTAGCCCCAAACTAAGGTCTTATAGTATTAATGTTTAATTATGCATTTCCTTTATATTTGTAGTATATATTATTTCAATTCAAATGGATTTTGTTTAAATTCTTCTTAAATAAAATCGAATATTACTTCAAATTGCATCGGTAACTTGTTAAGGCGTCGCTCATTTCGGACTACCAAAAAGATAATAAAAAAAAGTAAGTAAGCAAACTATAAAGTAAAGCCCACTCTGAATATGACTTTGCATGTTTATTTTATGTTCCTATGTATTTATGGGTCAAGTTACTCACGTAGAAAGCTGAATCTCTGTAATATACTTTCTCATAACTTACCTCCGTGCGCAGTCGAGTTTCATATTAAGCACATAAAATTTAACAGTCCTTAAACATTAAATAACACCTATATAAAAGTATGCATAATTGGTCCGCGTGGGTCAAGGTTTTAGAATAGGACCACGCCACCCCATCCCGTGGGTGTTTTAGAAGACGACTAAGGGAATATCAGGAAACAGGCAGCAGCGTTTACCTGGGCAGGTACAAGTAAAACCTGCTCCGGTCACCGGTCCGCCTATCAAACGTAGTGAATAAGGCATTTGCCTTAGTCTGGAATAGCCCCCTAAATGAGAGTTAACATTGGGTGAGGTCTATGTCTAGCAGTAGACGTTTGTAGGCTGATGATGATACGAGTACGAGTACTCTCCTGACTGAATTTTAGCCACAGCGGCCTTATCTCCATAGATACTAGAGAAGTAAAATTTTTTTTTGTAGCATCTTAATTGTCAAAATCACGGTACTATGGGAATTGATTTCATAAACATGCTCTATATGGTCCGACTAAATCAATTTATACGGTTTTTTATACCTTTAGGATTGACTACTGGCCCGCCTGATGGTAAACGGTTACCGCATCTTATGAACGCCTACAACATCAAGGACATCGCATGCGCTTTGCCGACACTTTAAAACCTATTTTAAAGTCTATTATATACTTTTTTAATATTAATTATCCATCTAAATTCTCTATTTGTCTGATTCTATACCTACGTCATTCACTTGAAGTGCCCCATGCAGTATTCCCTTGAGAAAATCTCGGCATCCAAGGCTATGATACTATGCAGTCTCGCAGTAGTACAAGTAACTTCATCAACCTTTTATCACGTACTGCCTCACCCCAAACACTTACAAACGTAAACTGAGTCCAGAGCAAACGGCCTATACCAACATCGTATCCAATACAAATAAACAGAAATAGTTTGAAACTTGTGAATTTTCCACCTGTTAAAACGGGCGTACGTACGTTAAACGCGATTAGTTGCCGGGAGATAATTACACATTCCATTTGTCCTGTTAATCCGGCCTAATCGGAGCCACTTGATAAGGGTCGACCCGCCTTAGGTGCTAAGGGTGGTGCCCATATTTTAAGGACTGTGTTTTTTGGCGCGATATGGAACTGAAACTATTGAGAATTTGATTTTAGGTTTGCCCGTCTGATTTCGGCCTGGGTGACCACTTCGATATGTCATGGTGTCCGCGTGATTTCAGGGTTCAGAATAGGACTACCTCATCTCATACCAGGTATCATAGAAGGCGACTTAGGGAATATCAGGAAATGTACAGCAACGTTTACCTGGGTACAAAGAAAGCAGTAGTAGGCTCTCAGGCTGCAAAATTAAAAATTTTGGTACAAATAAAAAAAATTAGTACAAATTTTGCATGAAAATATGATTGACAAATGTTACTAAGTAGGTGTGGATAGCTGCCAAGACGGCAATTTATAGTGGTATCTAGAACAATGTGAACCTAACCTAAAAGGGTATTCTATTAATAACAAGATTTAAGGTTTCACAATAGTTGATTAGTTCGTGGAATAAAGGGTTATTATGAGGCTTCAGGGAATGAAACATGAAAGACGTCTTGTCTTTGAAAGTTTAGTACCTACGTATATTTATTTATAAATAAATAAATGTTTTAGTAACTGACATTGTGGTAAATGTTAGTTCTATTAATAATAAAGACGACACGATAGCAATATATTTTTTTACTAAGTAAAAGATACCTACATACATGACAGCAGTAGGTGTTATTTGTACCCAGGTAAAAGTGATATTAATATACCCTTAGTCGTCTTCCACAACGCCCACGGGATGAAATGGGGTGGTCCTATTCTAAATCCGGAACCCTAACGTACTATTCCTATTATGCCTGTATTTAGTGTAATGCTCTCCTATTATAGTGTTTCATAAATCTAAATACAGCGATTGCTATGTAATAAAAGTGTAACTAGACTATAACTTCAAAGTTTTTACCAAAAATAAAATGTTTTGCAAATCGGATACCTATCTAAAAAAATAATTCGATCATTTATTTATTTACGAAAATTTTACTATCACAGTTAAAATACACGTTCGACTGTATTCAAATTTCGAATTCCAATCTAAAATGAAAATATTCCAGTCCAAACTCACCAGTACAAAACTTTACACATCTGATCTACATTTAAATCAAACCATTCCTATTTTAATAACCATCACAAATTAACATTCGCCCCAAAAGCGGATAGTGTTGGATTTCATCAATTTACTTTACGTTAATTTACTTATCTAGTTTCTTTGAAGATAATTAACATTTCTTATTCATAGACAACTCCGTGATCCGTTTAATTGTAGGTAAAGCAAGTCTTTGGATTTTAAGGTTTACTATTTAAGATATAAATGAGTATCAGTAGTTTTATTTATTTTTGCTTGCTTTATAGCTCAGTTTTAACTGCTAAACTAGTTATTAAACGTGCCATTTATAATTTGTAACTTTCCAAAACTGCTATTTACCTACAACTGCCCCTCCAAACCAGTGCCAAAGTGGGTTGTTTCTAACAACCCATCACACACAAATGTTCATCACATGAAAGTGAGGATCGAACCTATAACCCTTGTTTCAATTAATATCACATGAGCATAATGAGTTGCTGGTCTGCACTTGATAAATAAACATTGTATTAATGTAAGAAATTAAAATAAATGTTATTTTATTTTCTTGAAAAGGCAAAATGTGAGTTTTTTTCAGCAACTGAGACGAAGTGACGAAAAAAAAACTAACAAAATCAGCAGCCTTTTTAAAAAAAAAATGAGGCCTCATAACTAAGTAATTTTTGACGTGCTGCTATTTGCAGAAATAAATTATTTTATTTTATCAAAACGCGGACGTTACTACCAAATAAGCCACCGCGCCAGTCCTACATCCCATTGCATCGTAGTATTTTGCCTGCGCTTAAAGTAAATTCACTTTTACTACCCCACAATTCCTCATTAATCAGTGTTAGGAACACTGTTGTAATTTGCTTCCTATCAGTTATTCATGGAGGGAAATTGGAGGCGCGGCTTAAACGTTCCTGGTGTTTTTCATAAAATATTACATCTTTTTATCATTTTTTAATTAAAATGTGGCTTCATCAAGGCTATTATGGAGTAGGCACCAAATGTTACAGGAAAGTAAAGGAAAATTGTTTGTGACGACAGACACGAAACAAACGATATATAGTGTTTTTTTTAAATATTTTAAGCAAATAATTGAAAATTTTAAGTACTTAATGTTTCTTTGTTGGTATAAATCCTCATTTTCATTTCGTTTTCAAACTAAACTTTTGTATGAAGGTACACTATTATATCTTAAGTAATTTAGTTAGATAATTACCGACTTATTTGCCTATAGACCGAGTCGACTAAGTAAACATATAACAAGCAAGATCGCATTTTAATAGCACTGAAATGAGACTTTAAAACTTTCGTTGAATCACTAAGGAGATTTATAGATCCTTTATAGAAATGTTATGTAAGTAGGTAGCTAACTACCAACTTACCTATATTGTTAGGGCACAAATGGGACTGTTGAGACTTCAGGCACGCCACGTGGCAGCAACCCTGTATAGTATTATGAATAAGGTAAGACACTCTAGTCTCGTTTGTGTTAGAATCCTGCCGCGTTTGCCATTCACGGTGGCTCCCCTGGGCACGCCGGGAAATCTTTCGTCCATTTGATAAAACTTGCAACTATTCAATTCTGTGCGGAACTACTTAGTCGTAGGTACTATGTACTATAAGAGTGTTGTATGTATGTTTTATATATATTTATATATCTTTTGTAATAGAGTAGGAACTTGTTTGGTACTTTGTAGGTGCCCTAATTAGGAGTTGTACGGTCCCGAGTACGGAGTGTCTGTAACTTGTAAGATGTTAAGATTTAATTTAAGACTAGCGACTCGCCTCGGCTTCGCACGGATGCGATGGACTAATAAAAAATATGTGCGTATATCCCTGTGAATATCAAAAGCTTTTACGATATGTTTTCAAAGCAAAATGTTCATACCATCATCATATTGCAGCAATTAATATTTTTTTTCTTTAGAACACTTATTTACGTGTTTTGAATATAGGTAGATACCTACTCAAAGTAAGAGACAAATTTTCATGGAAGAATTAAACTTCTCAATATATGTAGGTAGGTACTGACAGCGAAGTAAAAATTAAATCAGTTTCATTATGTCATTTATTTTCTTGTTTGTTTTCACCGAGCAGGGCTTAAAGTGTGGTGTTTACAACTTTTCTCAGTTGAACGCGCCCGGACGCAGAGCAAAAACCGCGAAGAGCACGTGAAAATAACTCATGTGTTGAGAGACAAGAAAATGTAATAAAAATATTCACTGAAGTTGAAAACAAAAATATGGGACGGAAAATAAGAACAAAAGGGGAAAATCGCATCAGTTTCTCCCACGCAACCTCGGTGAATATTTTTCGGGAGTTTATTGAATAAATATACATAATTTTACTTCGATGCTTCATAAGGAGCTTTAGAGTAAGTAAGAACGTATTACGGACGTACCTACACACCGGTGCGCGATGAAAGTTGTTGTGAAAGATACCGACGGAGCACCATTAGCCGAATTCATTTTAATGAAGCGTTTGTTTTCAATTTCACGGCTAAATGGAGTAAAAATAATAATGTTGAACTGTTTAAAACACTCCTTTCAACTTTTCGTATTTGAGACTTGTTTAAAATCCAATTAATCTCGACTCTTTTTGTAACGCACAGAACAGTTAATTAGCGAAATCACAGAATAATTTGTCAGATTTAAGTAAGTTAAGTAAACATTGGCCATGTCATATTTGATTGCTTTTGTGCTATTTAGAATGCATTCTGCATATAAGCACTAGTTTTGATATCAGGTAGGTATAAGACTAACCTTGATAGTAAGTATGTATTGTTTATACATCTTGGTATGTTTATACATCAATACGTTTGATAGAATGCAAAAATCCTGAGTTCTTAAGCAGAGAATTCTGCATTTTGTCGATGTCGTCTGTTCATCCTGGTGATTTATATCCCATATCTCTCTTATCTATCTTACTAACTTCTCTATGGACTAAAATGTACGTTAAATAAACGTACCTACAAATCCACTTAACATTAAAACAATTACAGGCAAACATGGAGTGTAGTGGACAGGTGTCCTCGCTGCGACAGATGGCAGCCAGGAATAATTTCTGGAGCAATTTTACAGCCGCAGACTGCACGCCGCCCGGCCGGCTCGCATGTTTTATGGATCGCCCATATTGCTAAATGCATTCAGAGATTGTGAGTTTTTGCTTCGGCTTTAGACTTTCATTGTTTGGCCGGGAGTTTTTGGAGGCGTTCTCGTGCTCGCTAAATTTGCGCCATATTTTTTTAAAGTTTCGTTCTATTCGCGAGGATGTGTATTTGGTAACTGTTGCCTTCACTCGGATTGTAGTTATTAGAATATATGGACATACCGTCTATGTGGTTCTATAAATCAATGCTTTGATACGGTTATTGATCTAGTCTAATTGATTTGATGTTAGATATACGGTCAAAACATTTTAAATGTAAATTTAATAATGACTCGTAATTACGTATTGTTTATTGCATATAAGCGTGAACACTTAGGTATAGGCACCATTCCCGCATTTTTAGGGTTCTGTATCTTGAAAGGAAAAAGAGAACCCTTTCTTTGTTGTCCGTCTGTGTTGAGATCTTTTTTCTCCTACCGAGACTTTTTCTTCTTCTTAGACCACGTTTGAAGAAATACAAGTCGTAGCGATGAGGAAACACCGCTTATGTATAATTTAACAAAATAAATAGTGAGTCATTCATAATCTGTAAACACGACTCTGTTGTAAACTAGTACAGTTAATTTTATTATCAAAGAATCGCATTATGTATTCAGTTGGAGCTTTTTTGGCATATTCTCTTCAGTACAGACTAGATGTGTTGTTTTATTTATTTATTTATTTATTTAATCTTTATTGCACAAAGAAGGTACAAATGGCGGACTTAATGCCTTAATGGCATTCTCTACCAGTCAACCATTGGGCGTGCCAGAAAACTATGATGTGGTGCGGTAATAGGTATATTGACAACTGCTATAATTATTAATACTAATATACAGGTAATGCACATAGGTACATATATATTTTATTCAATAATATTACATACAGAATTATATTTGTTTCTACGTTGTCCACTCTGTGTATTACTTTTTCATGAATGCACTTAAAAGAGAAAATTCACGAATTGAATATGTTGACCTTAATACCTAGTAAAATATTATGTTTCAATATTGTTTGAGGTAGATACCTATAGTTTCCGGGGTTTTATTATGTCTACGTGTGCCAGTTTTCAAAAGCGTTAGATGTTTTATATCTGCTTATGTTTTAATGTTAAAAGCTTATTGTTCAATTTCTTGATATTATGTTGAAAACGAATATAAAAAAGGTTGTCTGTCCGCAACAAAAATATTTAATTAATATTATGTTGTAGAAATTGTTCAAATTAAAGAATATATATACCTACATAGATACTTATCGATTGTCCAAGTACCTTAACACCTACATGCCTTGGGTATTTATAACACCTTTACATACATATTTACAGAAATATAATTTAAGATAAGTTGTTTAGTATTCTTATTAGAACCGAACAAATTAGCTAGTGAACTAATTACTTACCAATGTGTCTGATATTGTTAATTTTAAATGCTACGTGGAAAACGCATAATTAACGTACTA
This sequence comes from Conogethes punctiferalis, assembly GCA_031163375.1. NCBI lineage: Eukaryota > Metazoa > Arthropoda > Insecta > Lepidoptera > Crambidae > Conogethes > Conogethes punctiferalis. The sequence continues at coordinate 10,943,091 of CM062079.1, forward strand.
ATTATCATAATTTCTTACAAACATACTTTGTATCGATTGAAATCTGTATGTTCGCTAATCCAGTTAGGCTCTTCGCACATGAAGCTACTAAAAAGTAATTAGGTAGTTCCATCAGTTATTAAAACACAAACCTATTAAAATCGCGACGATACTCAAGTTGCAATGTTTCAATTACATACATACCTAGATAACGTCACGCTATTCTCCCAGAAGGGTAGGCAGAGACCACGTCCTTCCATTTTGCTACGATCCTGGCACACAACATTTGCTTCATCCACCTTCATCAATCTCTTCATACAATCTCCTCGGTTAATTGTTTCATGAACATAGCATGTATTATTAATTTTGTAAAGAAATTTGAGTTGTATTTTTATGGAGCTAACTGATTTAAAACAAAATTATGGTCGCCATTATAGTACCAGGATGATCAAATAAAACCAAAATGTCAATCAATCAATTAAAAGTTTTGATTTTTTAATATGTATTTACTATTACACCTACTGCAAAAGATATATATAAGGATCGTTGTGGCTTGTACAGTATTGTGATTAATGCTGAATGGTTTATGTGATTATTATTTTCTCAAGTATTGTAATATAATGTTATAAGAGAATATATAAAAAAAATGATTTATGAATGCTTCAAAATCTAGTCTTACTCATGTGTCGCGTTTCCGACGAGTGTGTGACTAGTAACCCCGCAAAATGTATAACAGTGAATCTCAAGTAACACGTTAGGAATTTCATTTCATAAGTAGCACCATGTGCGGAGAACCTTAGACTGCGAATAATGAACCACCCACACTCGCAGACAGCCAAATAAATTTCCGACCTGAAGACTGTTAGGGGTAAAATTTAATAAAGCAAATAGGAATGGTGTTACGAACTGCGATGCTTAAACATATTTTAGGAGATTTATACGAGGTGGAACAAAGCGCGTTATTTACAATTAATTTACGGAGAATTACGCAACGAAAAATGATGAGGCGTCAAATAATTTCGCGCTTGCTACTTTGTTGTTCTCTTTACACACATTTAATGGAATCCCAATTAATATGAATCTTAAAGTATTTCTAATTACACTATCTTGAGAGATGTAAGATAAGGTACATTGGGATATCCTTATCCTATCCTTTTTGCGCCGTTCTGCTCAGAAATGAGGCTCACGACCTCTTTTGTGAAACACCTTCTCTCATACGGTCTTTTTCCACGGGCTTGTGTCTACTGGCTTTGGGATATATACTGATATGATTTAAGGGATATATCTCTTGATTACTTTATTCTTGTTAATATAGTTATTTTATAATTACTTGAAAGCTTTGAAATGTATGACGTTGCAAAAAAAATTAACATCCCATTATTTAAAAAGACTTACAATTACACCGGTTTCTTGCCGGTATCTTTAGAATACAGTAGGTGTTTTCATGATTTGGGGATATTAGATAATTAAGTTATTTTTAATCTGGCAGATATGAGATCGGGCAGAGTGGGTACAAATTGGACGTCACCTTACAAAGGCAGCCGGGATAGTCTGTATACTTAAGAATCCCGACTCCCCTGAGTTTGTCGGAGATGGTGAGGTCACCGTAGAGATTTATTTATTTGGCTCACCATAAATTGATACACTTATACATGTATGTATACAGAGTTTTGAAACTTAAACTAAGTGTTCAATAGTAGGTCGGTGAACACTGCATGCTACTATTGTGAGATAAACAGGCATACCGGCGAATGCATTCTCGTTGCAGTCGCAGAACATCCTCAGACTCATCGAAAAAAAAATTGTACAGACAAAGCTTTATGCAATGTTTGCTTTCGAGGGACTAATAAAGTACTTAGCTTTAGCCTAATATAATATACCTTTTAAACTACATTGTGCCTTGTTGTTCGTGAAAAGCTATTTCTAATTGTAATGTCGTTCCGAAACACAATGTAATGTGCAACAAAATGTACCTACTCTATTGTTAACCATATGGGCCAGTCATAATTTAAAGGTTTTTGTGGCTACACTCGATATGACGTTATATGGAAACAATAAATATTGTTGTTACAAATTGAGCAGCTTATTACATATTTCAGCATTTATTTAATTTGAAAGTTTTGAACCTAACATCATTAGAATAATGGTTCAGTTTGCAAACAATCAATTTGACTGGCCCGGTGGTTCAACTCGTTATGGCCCCTGCCTTCTGAACCAAGGGTCCTGGTTTCGATCCCCACTCGGGACTAGCATTAATGTGATGAGAATTTGTGTTTGTTCCATGTTGGGTGTTTGTATTTGTTGTTTGTACCCATAACACAAGTGCTTAAGCTACTTACTTTGCATGATAATGTCAGTTATACACATTATGACCGAATTTACTCTTATGTAGTACGTACATAAATAATACATCAATAAATATTTATGTTTTATAGGTCCCTCATTTATGAAAGGCACAGAATGTTATTGTTGAAGCGAAAAAGATCTGCACGTTTTATGACAGGTAAATTAATGGATAGATAGACATCTGGGTTTTTTTAAACCGAAAAAAAAATAGTAAATTTCGTGAATGCGCCTTCCCGTCTAGGGTAAACTAAAATGTGTTGCTGTTTTCTTCTTTTTATTGTACGGTAACATCTTATAATTATCTAATCTAATAGATTGAATACTTGTTTTACGTTAATAATATTTTTTATCATTCTGTGTAAGAGTCTAGTTCTAAGCATCTTTTCTTGTTGTCAAATATTCGACTGTTACTTGTTGTGTATGCCAAAGTAAATAAATAAATGCAAACCGTCCGTAAGTATAAGTTATATTTACATTACTTACTTACTGGACATACATGTCCAGCCTTCAATAAAGTTATCGCGCCACTTTAGTGCGCGGTCTGGACTTGTCGCTCCCCACTGTCGTCACGACAATGGTGGGGAGCCATGAGGCCTGGACGGCTGTCGCCTCCTTCTGTGAGACTGTCATGTCTCAGAAGGAGGCCGCGGGAGCGGGAGAAAGACGCTAACGCTCCTCCTTTCCGCCGACGTAGAGGCGGCCAAGCGCGGCGACAGTTTCGCCGGCTAATACCGCTTTAACGGGGCCCAGCTGGTGGTTGGTGCGAGGGCACCTCCACCGGCCTGGCACGGGTCCCCGTCATCGTCGAACGGGAGTGGGTTGACCCTTCGGCCCACTCTTGTCACTCCCCCCTAGTAGGAGAGTTTGAGGGGCCTGCCCCTTTTTGGGGTGGACTGCGCTGGCGGTGTCAGTGCAGCATGGGTCTCCTAGGACCCCTGACGTTGCCCCATGGCGCTTGATGAAGGGGCCGGGGTTGTTAGTGGGTATTCCCTGCCTCCTACCATCTGAGGCAGGGTGCCGCTCTTCCGTTTCTGAGACCGGCGTGAGTCCCACATATCCCATCGTTCCCCCCAACGGCGGGAATGCGTAAAAGCATTTTCCCCGGCTAAAAAAAAGCATAGATAGAAAGAATTGTTTTAAAATATTTTTTAAAATATGAACTAATAAATGTTTCACGTTTTCTTCATTTTCATGAGGAGTGGAACTGTCTCTCACCAGCTGTTGCAATAATAAGAACGCCGGCCAAATTTTAGTGCTTAAGTTATACCATAGTTATGTTAGAAAATACAGTTTCCTAACTTGGTCTTACTGGTAATTAGTTAAACCGGTTACTGCTCGCATATTGAGCGAATTACCGTTAAACGTCATAGTCTGGGCGTCACGTCTTCACTTCATGGTTTTACTTTGCTTTATCATCGATTTTCTGTGGGATACGATTATAATTTCTACGACTTCTCTCTTTCTTCGACTCCTACAGATTATACTGAATAATCCGTGGGAGTCGAAGACGACGATTAAGGCAATGTCAGGAAATGGACAGCAGCATATAACTGGGTACAAATAAAACCTACTGCGTAAGGCAAACCTCCAAATTTACAATTGTCGTAGAAGGAGGCCTGTCTCCAGCAGTGCACGTATCCAGGCATCAGGTTGAAGAAGGAAGAAGATTTATCATCATCATCATGGATAAATATTTGTAAACAAGTAAGTAAATCTGCTGTAGGTACTTTCCTCAAATTAAAAACTGTCCCGACTCCTGTACTGCAAACAAGCGAAGTAAAAATATTTAAATAGAATTGCACTGTAGACTGACCTACATTCCTTAGAGGGCTTTACTGCGAGAAACCCTGAAATCATATCTCATATCAAAGAACCAAAATCAACAATGCTGTATCTACTATTTTGTTTGCATTTGTAAATTACTAAATATTTACTTTTGAACAATTCATATTTTTCATAATGCGTACGGTCAAACTGCGCAACTTCGTGTTCTCAACTCTTTGTTCCTGTGAGTAAACCTGGCAACCGACTGGTGGCGGTATAACTATCACAATTGAAGATGTAGCTAAATACGAGATGACGGGCAGCAGCGTTACCGGAGCGAGCTACGCCCTGCGATCGCCAACCCGCTTGCCCAGCGTGGCGATATGAGTAAATCCAGTAAATTCCGATGATAAGGTAGCGAACAACTGGAGAGGCCTATGTCCAGAAGTGGACTGAGATAGTCTGATGATTATGATGATAGAGTGAACCGATTATTGCTAGGTGAGCGTGCTCCACCGTAGACCATAACACCGCTTAACATCAGACGAATTGCGGTCAAGTTCAAACCCATTACGAATATTTAAAAAAACATAACTATGTGCGCCGGACAACGCACCACATTTTCAAGATTTTCCTTGTGCTGTGAATCTAGAATTATCTAGATTAGTCTTTCTCGGAGTCGATGGTAACGTCCTCTCGTGGTCACTGGTGGCATGCCACCCATTTTGAGGGTGGACATTGAGTGGCCCAAACATTTTTTGGGTTACGCGAATAATTGGTTTAGTTACCTATTGGTCCGTTGCTGCACTGATTTGGGCTTCCATTTCGCTATAAATCAGGTGATGGAAATCCACTATATTCTACTATATACATATAAGCTTTGTGCAATAAAGAGTATCTATCTAATCGTTTCCCCAGGTTGGGGCTTGAACTCACGAGTCCTTGGTTTTGAAGGCAGAGACCGTTGGATCCACCAGACCAGTCAAAAATAATAAACTAGTAACGCGTGGACCAAATTATGTTATATTATAGGGCGGCCGAGTTACAATGAATGATTGTATTGGATTACAGCGGCTAATATTGGAAATGTGATATTTCTCCGCCAATTCAACCTTAAGATTGATTAGAGTATAACGACCGATTGCTCCGTGTTCTTTATATAAGACGAATCTGACGATGATTATGAAAACAACACGTGTATTAGACATAGAAAATCTTTAGATATCGACATATATACATTTAAAAGCAATTTATTAGTCAGTGTGTCAGGAACAAATAAAAATTACTTTTTATCGTGCTTTTCATTGAGAAAAACCGGCAAAAAGAAAATAGTTAGGTACGCTTTTTCATTCCCAAGTTACGAGTATTCTCACAATGTTTTTAAATAAAGATAAAGCTAGAATTAGAGTTTATACATTAAAAAGGTCCATGCTCGTATTATTTCTTTTCTTAGAAGAAACCTATTTACTTAGATGTAATTAACTATGAATTACGTTGTAAGGAAAACGAAATGTTAGTAGCTATTCTGTGTTTTCTGCATACAAAATATAATACCAAACAGTATGGTTTCGTAAATGGTGGAATGCATAAAGGAGCAAGGAGCAGAAGTGGCCATCTTAATAAGAATTAAAGATCAACTTCTTTAAAGATGAAATTCTGTATGATCTATTAAATTCATATTTCGTTAAATACAAAATGAAAATTATTCCTATGTATGTCCAAGTAAAATATCTATGCCATGTAACCAATCGAGGCTGGTCGACCAGTTGATCACCTATTATACCAAGACTTGGAGAAGATGAAATAAAAATATAGGTAACCCAAAAAAATACAAGACATTTCTCAAACATTTAAGTTTCCATTTGACCACAAACAAATAGACTTCAAACAGAATATAATACCAAATTGCAGCCCACAGTGACCTAGATCTCCTAGGACGATTATTATCGACTAGAAGTCTATTTTTGCACGATATCCCATATCAGACAAAGAAAAGTGGTCGCTACTAATACCTACTTTCAACCGGAGCGAAAAGCTACGCCTTGCAATCGCCAACCCCTTTTTTTTTTTTTTTTTTTTTTTTTTTTTTTTTTTTTTTAGAGGGGAATGCATTAGGCACCGTCATGCCACCTCCGGGGGGAGGTGACATGGTGTGTGGGACTCACACCTCCCGAAATGGGATGGTATACCCACTAAACCCCCCTGTGTCGCCAGTGGGCAGCAAGTTGCAAGGGCACGGGCAACGCCGAAGCATACCGCCGCATCCCTGCATGCCCTGGCCAGCCGCAGATGACAAGCGGCCAGCACTCCTGGTCCGGGGAGGGCAAATACCCCTACCCCCGGCTTCCGGGGAGCAATAGGGTGCTCCCCAGGCGGACCTCGTGCAACGGTGTGGTTGCACCCACCACACCGTTACGCCCCTATTAGTGGATCGCGCCCCCGCACTCACCACTCAGGGCTCGAAGGAGAGGCTCAGAGGGCATACGATGCGTTGTATGCCCTCCGGCGACGCCCGGGCCGGGGGCGGCGTAGAGCAGGCGCGTCTACCGCGGCCTCACGCTCTCTTTCCGCCGCCTCCTTCTGCGAGATCACTGTCTCGCAGAATGCGAGCATCGCTCGCCAGGTCTCCTTCGACGCCGTCATCTGCCGCAAGAGTTGCGGCAGATCGAGGTCCTGTGCGACAGTGACGAGGACGGAGCGCTCATTGGCCCAGGCAGAGCAATGCCTAAGCGTATGCTCTGCCGTGTCCTCCGAGCCACTGTCGCAGTGACGGCATAGAGGATCAGGTTCACGCCTGATCCTCCACAAGTACCGGCCGAAGCAACCATGTCCCGTGAGGACCTGGGTCAGCCGGTACGTCACCACTCCGTGAGGGCGCCGCATCCACTCTTCCAAGATGGGGCCAATGGCCTGAGTGGTGCGGCGCCCCCAGGGGGCGGTCTCGAGGCGCTCACGCCATACTGCGAGCGCCTCCGCCTCAACGGCCACCCTTTGCGCTCCGACCTCGGCGGGCGCAGGCCGGAGGCCCCGCGACCGCTGCTCGGCTCGCCACAGATATACTGCAGCGAGTACGGGCAATCGCCAACCCCTACACAGAGTGGCGAGTACGGGCAAAGCCTCCAGATGTTTAACCAAAGCGCCGAACAACTGGAGCGGCCTATGTCCAGCAGTGGACTGTGATAGGTTGATGATGACTGAGTAGTTTCATTGACAGAAAAATAAAGTAAAAATTTTGGTCCGATCTGAGATTCTCAATCTTTCTTAGTTCTTAACACATTACGATTACTAGACGATTTTACCATCTAGAAAGTCAAGTTTTCTTGTACCGTTATTTACTCCTCTAGCTTAATTTGTACCTACAATTATTACGAGAATGGTTGGCGTTCACTCTTGGCGGTTGTATACCTACGTGTTACTTCCTTTAATTAGTATTATGTGGTCGGAGTTAGGTCGCGTTAATTGCGGTTAACGTCCCTTGACTACATGACTTAAACCCTTGGGCGGACTCGCCCAGATTATTTTATATTATTAATCGCGTTCTTCTTATCTCTGTACATTTATACGTAGGTAATTATTAACAGCAAAGGTCGTGGTTTGGACTTCAGTCCAACGGTTCACCGTAAAGGCCCGTTATTAATTTTAACTACATAAAATCGGAATAAATGTAGGATGTGAATAATATCGCTTTTGTACACGTGTCTATGTTATTTGCGCGTGTAATAAAATATTTACCGTACCTAAAATGATTTAGACAGAAGAATGATACATGTTTAGGATGAACAAGTGATTCTTTTGAGGTAAGGAAATTAATTGTTCCCATAAGTTATGGAGTAGTATTTGCATCGTAACGGTTTATATAAGTTTTCCTGAATACTGGGTCATTTTGGAATAATATAAAATAAAAACTTCTCTGGAGTTAAAGCTTAGGATATTGTTCTTCTATCCACATTCCGAAGATGTCGGTAGTATAATCTTTACCTACATTTAATTTTTACTTGACGATTCATAAGTATTTATTTAAGTCAATGTAAACAAAGGTATTTTCATTTCATTTCATTTGATTTCATCTCATAATTTCATTTCATTTGTAGTCAACTCTGGAGTAACTAAAGTAAATCTGATAACCTATTTAGTTTCAACAGGCAACTCTATCAACAGGGCGTTTGCTCGTCTGACGCCAATAACAATGATAAAATATGAAATTGCTTAGGTAATGCCTGAAGAATTTCAGATCACAGTGCTGCGAACCATGGGCCTAGAAGCGAAAGTTAAACTAACATAAAATATGGACGACGAATTAAATTAAAATTTTCCGAGAACATCTTTATTTTCCAATGGAGAAATCTAGACAAAGTAAAATAATACATTTATAATGATGACTCACCTCTGTAGGTCGTGAAAAGATTTATTTAATGACGCCCAAGTTTTTATATCATCCCCTGAGTATAGGTAGGTATGAAGCAATTTCGCTAGATTACTTGTCCGAAAATAGGCTTTAAAATTTTATTAGACATTTCAAACGCTCAAATAATCATAAATCGCTTACGGCAGGTAATAAAAAAATCACGCTACAATATTTTTTCCAATTTATCTTAACAACTTGGTTTTATAACTCAATATCCGAGATGTTGTGATAATAGATTTACACATCAATTATAACTTTCGCAGCGCCTCGCTTATCTGGAAATATGTTTTAGTCGAGTTTAAAGTCGTTTCTCTTGCGTTTAACGCTTCGCTGAGAAAGAAAATTAAAAAGACTACGTCTATGTATTCTTTACGTAGAATAACTTCTTTCAATGTTTTTAGAGTCCGAGCTAGTTGGTTTTTGAAACTTGCAATATTAACACGTTAACTTTCACTGGCCCGGAGGCTCACGCTGCCTTCTGAACCAAGGGTCTTGGGCTCGATCCCCATACAGGACAAACGTTCATGTGATAATAATTTTAGCATTCTAGTTGTAAAAGATATTCTTATATTTTATTGTCGTAGTGACTGGATAAGAAGGTGCACAAAATAATAAAGCAATCGCAGTAAAGACTTGGCACGACTTTGTTTATAATTCATTACTTTTTGAGACAAACAAGTAGCTCCATCGAAACAAAATGTACTTGGTGGGATTTATTTTTTCCCATTAAGATGACAACCGCTAATGTACCATTCACATCGCAGACGTCGACTACTATTGTTTGTCTTTTTCATATAAAAATTTCCAGCGGTTGCTAGTGCAATAATTATTTAATTAGCAAGTTTAATGGGCAAAAAGTGGCAATGGGCAGGCCTTATAGCGCACAGAACCAATGAAAGATAAGTACCTAAATAACGGGCGGACAACAAGCAATACAACCGATAATATTACCAATGTATTGACGTAAACGGACTATGCCGCATATGCCGGCCTAGCAAAAACGACGTGTTTTAATTCAGCAAAAGCCGAGTCCAACCAAAAGTGGAACGTTGAAAAGGAACTTTTTGGTTCATTCAGTGACGTAATCAATGGACTTTCTGATTACACTGCACGCTATTAACGAAAAATGTCAGTAGTACGGAATGTAATGAAACAGTCATATGGCATATTTTGCACAAAACTATTGCTTATTAAATATCATCTGTTTGTTTACTGTCAGCGGATAAAAACAGCCCATTTAGTTTTCAAAGCTCCACTGTTAGAGGTATAATTTTACTCCAGTCAAAATAAACTCGCTAAATGAAATGAAACATTTCCATGAAAGTCTTTTGCGCGTCAATTTCATTCATCCTACCACTTAATGCGCATCAGAGGTCTATTGAGAAAAAAACTCCGCAATAAACTCAACATTTAGTCTTTTTTTTGGTATTTTTTATACTGACAAATCCGGACGGTGAAAAATTCCAAGTATAAATTTAAAAAGAAATGTTATGCTGGTTTCTTTTTATTTATCCTAGAAATGATGCAATGGATCGGTACTATAGTAATCATTATGTACCTATCTGTGCTAAAAGATCATGATGAAAAATGTTGAGTTGTATAGTCCAATTAAACATTTATTTGCAACTGAAAATTGATTTTCAAAACAACCTATTCGATGTAGATTTGATTTTAGACAAATCATAACTTGTCTAAAAACTGGCAATATAGAGGATTTCAGAGTTGCATGAACGTTACGAACTTCTATGTCAATTCCTAAGCCTACGTAATGGATTTAGTTATTTCGTTAACTTCATAACCGTATGCCAAGCGTGGTGACTAAGGGTTTTTTTAATACCCCCAAATGACAATTGTCATTGGGGAGGCCTCTTCTGCGCGTTTGCAGCCTGATGATGATAATGATTTTAACTTCGTAATAACAGCCAAGAAAAATCATCAGCCCACGGCAGTCCACTGCCGGATATAGGCCCCTCATTTGGAGAAACCTGACCATATGAGATTGTGATGGCAAACAATTTCTATTCGCCCTACCAATACCTACAAAAATCAGTTCAAAGTTACATTATCCCGAGTGGGTTAAACTAAAATATCTGCTACATTTGCTAGCATAAATTCCTATGTGGCGAGTGGTTTCATGAAATTAGATTGGTTATGTTCACTGGACCGTGTCTTTTGACTAATTCATCCGTCATAATTAACCAATTAACTGAAATTTGACATACGTATTTGCAGGCCAACTTTACGAAGGCAAATGTAAATCAAATATAGGGTAAGTTAAAACTGAATGTAAAATACATAGCCCAAGACATGCCACGCTGGGCCACACAGCGCCACCTAGCCCCAAACTAAGCCGAAGCTTGTACTATCATACTATGGGTACTAGACAACTGATAAACTTACTTAGATACATTTTTTTTTGTAAATAAATACATTACCCAGACCAATACAAACAGACATGTTCATGAACACAAATACACAAACATTTGGGATGTGCGGGAATGTAAAAATTATAAATAATTTATATTAATCCTACCTATAATAAAAACTATTGACCTTTTGGTTTTAAGATTCTTTATAATATTTATAAATAAAAGAAAAGGTACCTGAAAATTAAGGTGCCTGACCGATGGAATTGTACCCACACCCAACGTATGTAAAGAGATTATTAGCTTTCTCGCCATTTTTCTAACATAATTCATCATTATCATTTGCCTGCAAACGTCTACTGCTAGACATAGGTATCCCTTGGGGGAATTTGCCTTAGTCATCACGCTTGGCAAGCGGGTTGGGTAAACGCTGCTGCCCGTTTCCTGATAGTTCCTAAGTCTTCTACGACACCCATTGAGACAAAATATTGTGATGAAAAAATTAAATTCTTGGTAGTTAGGGACAAAGAAGTTTTCGTTTGCGAATCATCGTTTGAAAATTTGCCAGTCGCAGAGAATGCGGTCTTGTTCGGATTATGCACGCGCCATTAGTTTGCACACGGCTTTGTGTGGCCCCGCAGCAAGAGTCGCCTCATTGTGACGGTAAAGAGCTACATCTAGAAGATGGAACATACTTCTGAAAATAGTTTGCTCATACAATATTATTATTTGTTTCTATCATCTTCCTTAGTTGCATCAGAATACGAAGAAAAAAGTATCGTACCTTTCTACCCACACAAAATTGTTCGAAATTTGAAACACCGAAAGGAAAACAAAAGCCGAATAGTTTCTTGGCTACTTTAAAAAAATATGAACTGATATTTTAAATTTAGAATGTCGAATTCGATGGAACTAATTTATAGTTTTTGAACATTCTACAATGTTCAAAAACTATTAGTTCTGTTTCCGTTGGTACATTTATCACTCGTCTGTAGTCAATGCAAAAATCACCACCTGATAGTTATTTTAAAAATATATTTCATGTACAGAATTGACTTCTTTACAGATTTATTGTAAGTAGGTATAGATATTTTACATAAACGAGTTAAGTTAAGAATCATCGTTCAAAAATTTGCCAGCTCCCAATGAATGGGGTCTTGTTCCGATTATCCACGAGCCATTAGTTCGCTCACGGCTTTGTGTGGCGCTGCTAGCCGCCTCATTGTCATGCGAAAGGGCTGAGATCTAGACGAGTTAATTATATCGCGCGTCTGTTCCCGCGATCCAATCTGCGATAGACAGGGTTCTATTAAAGTAAAAGATATCTTTAGCGAGACGCGTTAGTGGAGCTTTTTAATCCTAAAGGTGTTCCCACACAGCTGTTAAATAACGTTAAAGATAGTTTTTAAAATAATTTGATAAAAAATAGTTTGTAGTTATGGCGGTATAACTCAAAACTCAAAATTGAATACCCTTCGAGATTTGGTACTTCTGAGTTAAAACCCCTAACTTTAGAGGATTTTATATCTTTTACTTTATTTAAATGTCAATAAAATATGTTAAAAAGAGTGTACAAGCATACGGGATCTAAGGGACATAACATATTTTCGCTCTAAGCCATCCTCACCTGCCCTGAATAACAAACGAGGCTCTGGCAACCGACTGGTGGCGGCGTAAGGCGAAGCTAAATACCAAAGGCAGATGATGGGCAGCAGCGTCACTGGAGCGAGGCGCTAGCCCTTGTGTCATAGGCTGATGATGATGATGAAACGACGTGAGGCGAAATGGACCTTATACAACTTAGTCCCTTGTCGTAAAAGTTAATAACAAAGAGTGTATTTATACATTTAGCGGCTTTATGATTAATCTTATGAAAAATTTAATTATGTTATAATGTAAAAGCAAGGGCTCTTCATTTGAGATTAATTACTTTAAGGACAAATTAGAAGTTTAAAATTGTACCTATACTTAGAGCCTTTACTCCCATAATTAAAAATTTAATGACTTACCCGGCGGCCCGTTTTGCAGTGACTCTTGTCTTCTGAACCAAGTGTCGTGGGTTCGATCTCCACATTCATGTGATGGACATTTATGGGTTTGTTCTGTGCCTTGATAAGCATTTATTCACTTGTAAATAACAGTAATATTAATAATACTATCTGTACGAATTTTGGCCAATGTTCAACGCAAGTACGCAGGAGATAATATTAAAATGCGCAAACAAAAGTGCATTCTCTGTTTTTTACTCTTATAATCCGATGGGACGATAGTTCCACAGAACTGGAGAAATATTAGGCGCAGAACCGACGGCTTCACGTGTGTTACGAATGGAACGGGAAAAGAGGAAAGAAAAATGGCCTCAAAGTAAATTAAAGATAAAACAAAAGGATATAGCGAATAAAACACCGAAATAATAAAAATAATACAACACAGCATGCACGAGATCACAAAAGGAACAGAAATTTTCAATAAACAAAAGACAAACGAAAACGTAAAGAAATATTTAAACGAAGGAGGTTGGTTGCGGCCAGTCCATAATAACGTGTTTTCCGATTCATGGGGGTGTGTAGGTATCAATGAACTTCTTGACCTGCTGTTAAATTTTTGTAAAATTTCATAACAAAAATAACAGTAACAATTGGGATTCGAGGCCTCACTTGCATCGAGGCATTCAAATACCAAACGAAACGAGAACAAATAGGCCTCTTGACGTGTGACGTAGGCAGGCAGAGGCCTTAGGCCTCGGCCTGATCGCCAGCCAGCTAGGTACGTAGCTAAATGCCCGAATCGCTCGCAGACGTCTAGGCCTAGGCCTATGGCCTAAGGCCTTGTGCAACGCCGAGGGGCAGATACGGCGGCGGCGGTACGATGGTCCGTACACGTCCATACGGTACGGTGTACGGCGGTCCGTACACGTCCATTCGTGATCCATACAAACAGTGAATTAACTGTATTTGTATTATACGGCGCAAAAACGAGTTATGTCATCTGCATGATAACGTGTGTGTAAAAGAGGCCTAACAGTATTATCTGTATGATCCATACAACACCAACAACCGTGCCTACAAACGGCGAATTAACTCTAGTTTGGTTTTCATCAGCGACAATAACGTGTGTACAAGAGACCTAACAGTCCTGTCGGTATGAACGCCAAGCTGTAAGCCGCTAAAAGCAAAAGTTCAGAAGCTAATGTTGATATAGCGAACTCTCACCTCGCCCTATTGAATTGATAATGTTAACCGCATCGAACTGTGCGCCCGCTCCGCAAATGTTCCACGGATCTGTATTAAATTTAGAATGAAACGCAAACAATCCACTTGAGATGTAATTTGTACGTACATATTTAAAACAAACAGTAACTCTTAATTGACATTTAAATGTGATCTATTTGTCTATGTTTTTAGGTGTTCTGTTTTAAGCTGTCACGGTCACTTTATTAAGCATAAACTATGAGTATATTGAATCTTATACCCTTATGGTGGAGTTAGGTCAGACGGTGATAGTCCGAAGGGATTCTCCTCGAAAAAAAAGGCAGTCAGTCATTATCTGAATATAAATATACATACATCTCATATATAGACTCATTAAGGCAAGCACTCATAAATCGCCAAATAATGTTCAAAATTACTCTGCCGCGTCGGTTTCGGAATGTAGCCTCTACCGAGAAGAAAAGGCAATCAACTATAGAGTTGAAAGAGTAGGTAACTATCGAGTTACCCATTGTTTGGAGGCAACTGCCTAGGATGATTAGGATATCCATAACTTTCTAGTAGCTCCTTACTTACTTATGAAAAAGTACTTGTTTCATGTGTGCATAGATAGTTTAACAATACGTTTTGGTTACTTATAATACCAACAATATATTATTTACTTACGGGATTTTAATCGTATTTGGGTACTAATTTTTGATAATAAAGCAATAATATCGACTATTCTTCTCGTTGAACTACCCTCTAAAGAATTCTTACATATTCTTAGAAGGGAGAAACACATGATACAACAAAAAAGCTCACAGAGTGCTTTGTACGTGTACGTACATATCTATACTTATAATAAATCTGTAGAGAGGTCAATTCTGTACATAAAATATTTTTTCAAAATAACTATCAGGGGGTGATAAGTGATCGATACTGATACCAAAAATGCAATCAGTAAAATTTTTGTCTGTCTGTCTGTCTGTATGTTCGTTATAGAAAAAAAAACTACTGAACAGATTTTGACGAAACTTGGTACAATTATTCTTCATACTCCTGGGCAGGTTATAGGATACTTTTCATCACGCTACAATCAATAGGAGCGGAGCAGTGACGGGAAGTGTTGGGAAAACGCGAGAAATTTAAACCTGTATGTTTGAACGCGCATTACGCGAAAACTACTGCATAGAATTGAATGCGGTTTTCACCAATGTATTGCTAGAGGTCTAACTTAAAACTTAGGCACAAGGTATAGATGGGTATTATATGAAAGTCCGTTATTTTTGAAACCCGATATCCACGCGAGCGACGCCGCTGGCACAGCTAGTCTCTAATATGATTATTGTAATTACAAACCTACTATGGTATACAAATAAAATACCCATCAACTAGGTAGTTATGTGTTATATTTGAAATTAAACAAGCAATACTTGATGCGTATCAATTGGCAATTGGTTTCAACCGCAAATCAACAGACATGTATTTGCTATCGCTAAACCAATTTTATTTTAGTACGTACAAATTAGTACATAATGTGTCACGATATTTAATTATTTAAGCGAAAGTTTCTATGTTAGTTCTGTTAAGTTAATCTTTGTATTTGTTCATATAGATTATTGATAAGTCTCGGTTTAAGTAAGCTTTTTTAGAATCAGGGGTGGGAAGTCTATGTTCTCAGATTCATATCACGTTAACATGTGACTCACTGTAGCCGGCTGATAGTAGTTAAGTAGTAGGTAATTAATTACTCATGATAATGATAGCAATATTTTCTTAATAGTAAAATGTGTAGGTATTCTCATTTAAGTAGCTACTTTAAAATGAGGTTACGTGCCAAATTTCGACTTCGAGACAACAGCCTTACTTGGATTAATACTCATGTATCATTTCTAGTAAATTGTTTTTCAACAAATGTTTTGTAAGAGAAGACTTTGGACCTTTGCAGGTTCTCCAGACGATCTTGGTGTACATACAAATAGGACCCTGGACACCACCTTTAAGGCGCATGACGAAGGGGCCGGGGTTTTAGTAAGTTTTTCCTGCCTCACTTCCATCTTCGAGGCGGGATGAGTCCCACATACCCCGCTGCTCCCCCAAGCAGCGGGAATGCATAAATGCATTTTCCCCCGCAAAAAAAAAAAAAAAAAGGTTCTCCAGACGATAGTCATGTGTATTGCGATTTAGCGTCGTTATCTAGGAGGAGCTCGGTGGCGCCGCGGTCTTGTACGCTTAACAATGATCGCAACGTTGTGCAATCATTGGCGCGGTCAATCCGATGATGGGTGACCAAAATTTGACACCGATTTCCTCCGTGCTTCGGAAGGCACGTTAAGCTGTTAATCCCGGGTGCCAACTCAGATAGCAGTCGTCACATCATATCAGAGATGATGATAACTCTGACACCTAACTGGGAATGGGTATAGCTTACCCTAAGTGTTGCGGAGGTCTGATGGCAGTCACTCTGTGTAAAAGCTTAGCCCTCGCCAAATCTCTCCTATATCTGATCTCTCGAGATCCTAGCCTTTTCCCGATTATATCAGTATAATCGGGAAAAAGGCTAGGATGATGATGATGATCTAGGAGGACCTGTTCATAAGTGACGGCTACGTAAGTTTCGGTATAGGGGTGATCTTGGGAGGTGTGAGTCCCACACAACACACACGACTCTCCCCGAATGCGGCGTGAAGGTGACTAATTATTTCCCCTCTAATAATATGATAATGATCTTCGGAGAACCTCATTAAGACAGAATGACAGATTTTTATAGTGAATGCCACGAATATCCGTGGTTTTCAAGTAATAATACCATTGAAATCAATGCAATAAAAATCTATAGAAATGGTATACAGTATATTCAAATCAGTCGTCAAACTCAGTGGAATATACTTTAAATAGTTGTATTTTGAATTCGTTGCATATTGAAAGGCGGTCAAACAAAGAATAGAATCAATATGGACCGCTATTAATTTGATTCGAATATGAATGAGAAAATATTGTATAATTTTTATTCAAAAGCATACAAATTTGTATTACAGAAACTTAACTATTGTCGGGTGTATTTAAACAAAAATCAGTTCATATATTATGTAATATGATGGTTAAGTAGAATTTCGCTACAAAAAGTTATTGCGTAACTTCTATGCGTAATCTAAGAGTATAAATAAAACCAATTAATATTGTAAACTCTAAAAACATAGTTCATAAATTTGTTGTAGACTACACTAGATTATACTGGAAAGCTTTCCAAAAGCGCACAAGATCTTAGGTTTGATTCTTAGTTGGGTCTTTATGAACTTAGAATTTAGGAACTTTTTGTAAATTGGCTCTAATGTGATATTAATAATACCTCCTGTATAATGCACAACCGTGGTAAATTATTCCTATACCTTACTGTCTCCTGTATGAAAGCTTGTGGTCAAACACGATGTAATTAATAGTAAATACGAGTATGCAGTTTCAATAGAAGCAAGTTTCTAGCGGATTGGTAATAACATGTATGTATTGTGTAATGGCTCTAATACATATTATCATCCCACAGCTAATACAGTGGTGTAATTATACATCTGAATCCGCATTATCGAACGCTGACCTTTGCCAACAAATCGCTCCGGAAGCTTATTCAATTAGCAATAACGCATTCCACTCGCCTAGTTTAATCTGATCTTAATCAGTAATTTGGTAGATAATGGTCTTCTCGTCTCGCTGTGTACAGTACTCAATATTTGTATGTAAGAGTCACTGTGTTAACTTTATAAAATTATCTAAATTATGAAATTCACAAAAACTTCATTAAGAATCACGAAACAATATTATTACTGGATGAAAGTACAGGTTGTAGGATTATTCTGCTCCAAATTGATACCAAAATAAGTTTTTATATCCCCTTCAGCGATCGAGACAAAGAAGTTTGTAAATTTCAATATAACCAGATTTATTATGTTTTGAATACACTTAATCATTAAATGAGCTTACACACTTAAACCGTTTAACCATAGGACCACATAATTGCACACACGTTAGCTCTCCCGTAATAATATAGGGGATGATACTTAATCCGCTTATTGAATAAAATGTATGAAATCTCTACGCCTCCACACTTTTCTGCCAAGCCTGATAAATACATGCATTAAATTTTACTTTCCGTCTTAATTTAATTTTTCAATAAACACTGAATTCCGAAAAATCCATTTAATGGAAATATTTAATATTTTAAATGTATACGTTAGGCACAATGTAGGTACACCAGTCATCTGGTCAAAGCCAAGATATTTTATTCATGTGTGTTTTTTATTTTATTCTTGGGGTGGGTGCTGTATCGTCGGCAACGTGTGGTACTCCTGGTGTTGCAGGCGTCCATATGCTGCTACAACCGCTTTACATCAGGGCCGTAGTTTTGTTTGCCACCTTTATGGTATAAATGTGTTTACTTGCTACGTTGAAACTTGTTTAATCCAAATCAGCAAATTTTAATATACCTTGGAATCTACATAAACACAAGAAGAAAATAAAGGTATATTAAAAAATTGTACTTAATATTTATACAGCGGAATTCTTTTGTCATTAAAAAAAAACATCAAAGCTTAAATATTTTTGTCATATAAAAGTGAACATAATGAAAATGAATGTCAAAGTTTTTAACGAGTGCCGGATTAAACATTTCGTTTTGCATTTCATGCGTTTTGCAGTCACAATATTATAATTAGTGTATATTTTATCACGCATTCCGGTCTACAGATACTAATAACAGTTTTATTAGTGTCTACTATACATTAAACAGCGAATAAACTAATTGGACACAATTAATTCAATATTTGATTCTAAAATTAGACAAACAGTATTAACATGGTAGCGAGAATATATAGGGCGGTTCTAAAATTTTGCCATTCTGAATTTGTAGTTTCCCAATTTACTTCACATAAGTTTGTTTTGATTAAAATTGGACTCGCGTCCACTACCCACATATCTAATAACCCCTTTGAAAGACTAATTGCTGTGTTTATTTTAGTGTAACAAGAGTTTGTAACACAGGTGTGTCTCTGCCCGCCCGGGGCACGTGTTTTCGGTTCAATTCGATTAAAAGTTTCTCAATAAACAGTCATTCAGTACGCCAGCAACTTCATCCGAATGGAAAATGTATATTTGGAGAACGTTGTTACCGACTCAGCCATAGATAAAATAAATATGCTAATGTAGTGAAAGTTTGGCGGGCTCTATCCGGACCGAGACGCGATGTGTGGTGGGGAACGATACAAGGTCAGCTTGATAAGCAATGAGAATCGATTTTGTCTATTTACTTTTTGTTTAATAAACCACAATAGACTCATAAATACAAATATACATCTGCCAGATGATGCTCTGTGTCCGCGCTCTACCAATGACCGTCTCGACGTACCTATCGTTAGAGCAAAATTTAAGTTGATTTTTGAAAGGTGGTGCATTTCTCCCACTTGATAAAGTCTCCCGGACTCCTACTATGTTATTTAAGAGGAACTAAGAAATTAATACATGAATAGTTTCGATCGCCTCTAGACCTCAAAGTGCAAGTATATGTAACTTAGACGCTTGTCAAGGTTCAATGCTGACAGTGACATGTGTATTATCTCCGAGTCGCTGCTCGATGCCGCCGGTGCATTCAGCCACATTGAATTCAATTATCTTCAGACACGATTATACAAGGCGTATATATCGAACAATAATAGTATTAGGTATATTCTATTGATACTTGTACATAAGTATGAATACTCCTAATAGGAAACGTAGAAACTACAGCACCGCCTGAAATTTTGCGTCTGACTATGTGGGTCATCAACAGCTTACTAACGTCTACTGCTGGATATAGACCTCCTGACAATTTTAAATTGGGGGATTTGCCTTAGGCACCACACTTGGCAGGCGGGCGTATAATAAATATTTATTATTATTGGAGATCACAACACAACAAGTCGCTTTTGTTTTCTGTCTGTCCCTGTATGCTTCTTTAAAACTACGCAACGGATTTTGATGGTTTCTTTTTAAATAGAGGAATTCAAGAGGAAGCTTTATGCCAGGGCGAATCGCCTGTATACAATAATCGCATGCTAACATTAATGTATAAACAAAGATGAATACAAAAGGAAAAAAATAATAAACGGGCATGGTTGTTGCGACGTTCAAAATAAATGGACTTATATTAATAAAAGGAAATATTCATAGTCAATCATGAAGGCTTAGAATAAGAATATTTGGACTCAATTTCATCTCCTAATAAGAATATTCTAAAAATAACCAGAGAAAAACCCGTGGACATAATGTTGATAATCTGAAATTAAAATTAAACTTTGTTTTAAAACAAACTCTGATGAGTTTATGTTACGACTCCCTGCAAATGGTTTCGTTTTAATTAGACGCAGTGTTGATATTTATAATTGGTTTTAATGATTTACGCATTTAGCGTAAATAAAAATTAAAAAATTTTGAATACATAAATGCTTTCGCCATTTTTAGGTACTAGGTAACACACTTACTTTTGATTACGACGACGATATGATTGGATATTTACTCATTTGTAGTTTGCGCTAATATAGGTACCTATAACATCACTAATTGTTGACTGTTTTTTGTCAAAGTGATACAGCGTGTGACATAGAATTGGATGCAAATATTATGACTTGACTACAAGAGAGGTAGGGCATAGCGAATCTTCGCTCGAATTGAGCTGCCCGTCCGGGGAAGGACCTCCACCCTATAGAATACTGCAGTCAAATGACCTCTGAGTCGTGTTTCTGCCGGTGAGTAGGGTTTCCGGAGCTCGTGGGGGGTTGGGGTTGGGCCGGCATGGCGGTGGCAACTGACAGGTAACTGACCAGTTACTTGCCCGTTGTCACAGCGACTTGGGCTTCTCTTTCGCTTTCCATCAGGCGTAGGGAAGCCACTATGTCGAGCCACTATAAAAAAAAAAATAAAAAAAAAAAAGCATAGATAAAACAAAGTTGTTTTTTCTGTCCCTGTATCCCTATGTGCGCTTAAATCTTTAAAACTACGCAACGGATTTTGATGCGGTTTTTAGGGTTCCGTAGCCAAAATGGCAAAAACGGGACCCTTATAGATTCGTCATGTCTGTCTGTCTGTCTGTCTGTCTGTCTGTCTGTCCGTCCGTATGTCACAGCCAGTTTATTCCGAAACTATAAGAGCTACATTATTGAAATTTGGTACGTAGATGTATTCTGTGAACCGCATTAAGATTTTAGAACAAAATCAGAAAAAAATCCAAAATTTTTGGGGTTCCCCATACATAGAACTGAAACTGAAATTTTTTTTTTTCATCGAACCTATACGTGTGGGGTATCAATGGATAGGTATTTGAAAATGATGTTGAGGTTACTAACATTATTTTTTTCTAAACTGAATAGTTTGCGCGAGAGACTCTTCCAAAGTGGTAAAATGAGTGTCCCCCCCCCCGTAACTTCTAAAATATAGGCATGATAAAACTGAAAACAATATATCATGTGTATCACTATAAAAACTACTAACGAAATTTGGTTTGAATGAAATCTAGCCAGTAGTTTTTTTTTAAACGTCATAAATCAAATTACCTAATTTTTTCATTTAATTATCTCCAATATAATAAAACGTAAAGAAAAACATTTATTTAGCTGTATAATGGTACGGAACCCTACGTGCGAGAGTCCGACTCGCACTTGGCCGGTTTTTTTAATAGATAGAGTGATTCGAGAGGAAGATTTGTGTATAATGAAATACCCGAAGCGTAGAGAGAGTGGGTCGCTAGTCGTTTATAAAAAAGAAATGGTTTCTATAAAAGTGGTTTAATCGTACGTCACCACATGTTTCACATATTATGCCGGTGATTTTAATAGCTTGGTTATTAAGCCCCCAGTAACTGACATTCTTGACATGTCACGAAGTAGTGCAACGAAAATAAGAGTCAAACTTTAAGTATAATATATTATGTATAATTGATTGCGCAAATCATTAGTAACAAATAATACTGCGATATCAGCTTCTAATAGGCTAATTGACTTGGTTGTAGTATGAATTATTGATTAAACAACCATTCATGAATACTTTAATTTACAGAGGAGGCAAATGGGTATGAGGCGTCAACTAATGGTAAGTCATCATTCCACAGATACCGAAACATCACATTTGAGAATATAATAAGAAATTGGCAGTTTGATATCAAATTGCGTTACTTAGGTACTTACGTAGGAGATATCTTTTAAGTAAGTACTTACGTGTAGGCAAGTAGCCAAGTGGCTAGATTCCATGGTAATTGGTTGCTATGAGTATTACTATACTATATCTCCAGTTCTTAGAAAAATCATATAAAAGTCCTTATCAATATGAGAAAAGTGTAAATAGGTGTCGGTCGAGACTTATTTTTCCCGAGCGTAATCGGATTCTACGTTTTGAATTACTCAAGCGTTGTTTTTTATTTTGATACGTAACCTTCTCCTTCTCTATATTAATTGAAATATTAACCATAGGTGTGATATAATACCTAGAACTGATTTATATTATATAATCATATGGTTGAAGCAAGCACTTAAAATCATCAGCTGCAATGGAAATTACTACTTCACAACCAGATTGCGCCGAGACACGACATTTCGTGTCCATTGAATCGAATCGTGAATATTATCATTGAATAGAGTTTTTTAATTTGACTTCATTAATTTTTAATACATTTACATCCACAAATTTGACCTTAACAAAGGTTATTTAGAAAAAATAAATACTCTTTCCATCAAATTCCCTTTTATGTACCTCAATAATATGGCAATACATACATACCTAACTTAAATACCACTTACATTCAATCACATAAGAACGCAACTTGTACAGTATATCGCCTATACTTACAATAAAAAATATTTCGCATTTGCTTTAAATATAATTTAATATACAATACAACTTTTATTATACGTCATATTTTAAACACAAAGTTGATAAGAAAAGAAACAAATGACCGTGTATAATTCTCCTTCCATTCGCAAACATTTTTGTTCCAGTTAATGTTTCTGCAGTATGATATTAAAATAATATTTCCCGTGTACGAACACAAAATTGCTTCGATGTTAGCTGAGCACCACCGTTAATGACTGTTTAATGGAGGAGAGACGACGATGGGTTCACATATTTTGATTTCCACCTTCCAATTTGTACGCGTTTTGGATGCAAAAGGAAATAATGTAGATGTCATTTGGCATGCCATACTTATTACTATTTTGCATATCGGTATTTTTATACACAGGTAACAACCGTATTTAAGTACGAGAATATACAGCTTTTTGAGTTTTTACCATAATCGTTGTATCGTATTTCGTGTAAAAACGTTTGACCCATGTTTTGGTAACAAAGTTACAATAAAAGGGAAAACCAATTAGTTTGTAGGTAGAAGAAATAAAGACCATAATACGCACAGTTTTAAAAAAAATATATTTGAACGAATTTACAGTAAGAATATGTAATAAATTGTGCATGAAAACTGTTGGAGTTCTGTTTTTATTAAATGTTGGTTTTGCTTACGGGATTAACCAAAAAAAAACAATGTATCAATATTTAATTGGGGAAATCATGTAGGTACTAAAGTATTTTCACAGAGGTAACTTCTTTAGTGACCTAGTTATGGCTTCATATTCGATCCCGTAGAAATGTATCAAAAAATACATCTGTCGCATACTCATTGTTAATTACCAATAAATTAGGTACATGATTACCATCCATTGTAAACATCTTTCATTTTGATTAATAAACAATTGAATTGCATAACAAACATTGTGTAAAATCTGTGTTTTGGTACGATTCGTTTAAACGGCACAAAGGACCATAGGCTCCTTTGTTTTGTACCAATATACTCGTACTTAAGATTACAATTTCTGAAATATATCATTGTGGTTGGTGAATGGCGATTTCTTGTTGGGTTCCATGAACTTGTCTAAGTAATAGTTTTATATATAATGTATATCATAACTATCAAATTTCGCCGTAGGCCTGAATTGTCATAAAACCAATTAGATATCCACCTGATTTTAATACCCATTTAACCCAATAATCTTGTCCGACACTCATACAAGATTTATCACCAATCAAAGACTAACAAATACAAGTAACCCGTTCGTTATTTATATTCGCACGTTTCTTCTGTGTTCCGTTGATTCGCGCCAATTTCCCGTCGTAAGCAGGGCGAATGGCGCTGATTACAGTCACGTAAAAACACTTGTTACACAGTCGGATCAAATGGCAGACATCCATCACTTGGTCGCTATGTTTAGATTGCCCGAATTATGGCTTACTGCCTTAGAGCGGGAACCCTCAAAGGAGGGAGAGCTCGAAGAAAAATAACCATAATTATTCAACTCTTCTATTCGTAAGCATTTGTATCTCGATTGTATTAATTCATTGGGCTTTTAGTGTGATTTCTTATTGTTTGTTGCGGAACCGTTTTTGATGGGATTGGAGTGCTTTGAATAATGAAGACCGGGAAGAATAAATTTTAATTAGGTCCGTAGTTGAGGATTTTCTGATATAATAATTACTCGTATCTATTGTGATATAGGTGACATAGTTTCATAGTAGTAATTAACAATTAAATTCAATGCATTTTACATAGGTAAGTATGGATTATGTTTGTGATTCATTTCATCCAATTGAAATTGTAATAGAAATTGTCAATAATAAGTAGCTAATTACAGCGGTGTCTTTCATATTTTTTATGCAATAGGCGGCAGACGAGCAAATGTGATGCCTGATGGTAAGCAGTCAACATCGCCCATTTCTTTCTTAGGTTACATTTCATATTAGCAGTGCTACTGAAAAAGTTAATTTTCCGAATATAATATAGATATAGAAAGTGTAAAATTACTTAATTGATTGGTCAATATAGCTTAGCAAATTCATTGGTGTTTTAGCTTATTAAATCCGGCTTTGCGTTCGGTAGTGATCGACAGTTTTGGCTTAGCCAATTTACCGTCCAATTACTCAGAGAGCTACTCAGCAGATTTTACAATAAGATAACGTAAATAACAATATGACGTAGGCAAAAATAAATACGGCTAATACGGTACCCAATACCGAGCTAAGTTGATTAAATGTATGTAGGTAAAGCTCTGAAAACTAATTATGTTAACAAAAGAACCTCATAGTTTGACCGTGCCATTTTTCGCAACTAGACGTCTGAGTCTCTATTTTGTAATTAATATTTTTTTCTAGATATTTTTTTACTGTTCAAAGTACATTTTTGTCTATTTTACAACAAGTTTTAGAAACATGAAAATATTTATGATGCACTTGGCTCTCTCTCTTGGAACTCTTTTTCTGTAGACAGAGCCGTACAACCCATTAATAAACAGAGCATTTGTTATGAGTAGACGTGACGTTTACTATCACGTGCGGCAAAATTCAATATTGTACAAGCTTAATCTTTGAATTCAATCCGTAAACGTTAATTCCGACTATAGAACCCTTAACTGTGCGTTCGACACGCACTTGGATAAACAATTCGTCTCCATTACGATATCGCGTCGAATTTGCATTTGCTGTAACTTTGTTAAAGCCTCATTTGTATGAAAAGGCTCATGATTGGATTATCATAACGAGGCCTATCATTATCCTTCATGAGGATAATCACCGGAGTTATTGATTTATAGTGAGCGTAACTTGCACTATTGTAGAATGTTCTAGCAATCTCTTCTTAGTCGTTCATTCTTGATAGAGGGGTCGTGGTCATGAGGTACTCCCCACTACTACCGCTTTCTCGATGCGTCTCCATTCTGTAGGTGGCATGGCGGGCGCATTCTACCACAGATGTCTTGATGCCATCACTAACTTGATGTTGTCTGTCCATCGAGTAAGTGATCAACCACGTAGTCTGTTGCTTTCGACTTTGCCCTGAATCACCAATCGTGCCATCGAATTGTTATTATGCGTAAGGTGCCTAAAGACTATAAGTTGCACAGGCGATGAAAATCTTTGCTTTATCTTTATTTCTTTCACTTTACTAACCATTATTATATTTACTAATGGGTTTTTACTGTGTATCTGCCTACCCTTTTTTTGGGCTCCTATATTTCTGAAAGAACTGATCGCTTCTGCCGTGATCATGACGCTTGTCAGTCTTAAATCACGGTAGTACATCAGCGAGTCTTAAATATCAGGGACACGGTAAAAGCCTTCTTAATAAGGTTTTTGTAGTATTCTATAGTCGACTGACGTTGTCTGATGGAAAGTAAAGTGAGGGCTACGTTGCTGTTCACAAGGAAGTAACAACGCTTGCTGGATAGCGTTGCCATCCGCATATCATCCAAACGATGGTAGCGCGCACCAAAAGGTTTAGCTCCTCGTTCCTGTCCCGTGCCATTAAGTCATGGAATTCCCTTCCAGATCATGTGTTTCATTTCTCTTACAATCCTAGATTTTAAAAGCGGGGCCTGAAACGGCACCTCAGTTGGCCTTCAGGTGAGAGCGACAGGCGCAATAGATTGTTCTATTGACCTGTCGACATAACTTTTGGACCTCACGACTGCTTACCATCAGGTGGACTGAGGTCATTCTAAAAGCTCTTCTTAAAAAAAAGTAACTTAATCATTCACGTATAGCTGCCCATTGCCATGTGGGTTTATCAGATTTTCTTGGTTATACACCGACTGATTTCGAAACGGTATGGTAAACATGAACAGTGACAATGTAAGCTTGAAACGATAAATATTAAGCAATTTAGAACTCTAGTCAATCAGAAAGTGTTATCGACACAAATATATTTAATACTATCTGTGCCAGCGGCGTCGCCCGTTTGGATATCGGGTTTCAAAAAATAACGAACTTCCATAAAATGGTTCCTCAATTTTAAGTTTTACGACCTCTAGGAATACATTGGTGGTGACAACCGCATTCAATTCCATGCAGTAGTTTTTGAGTGATCCACGTTCAAACATACAGGTAAAATTGTCTCCCGTTTTCCTAACATTTCCCTTCACTGCTCTGCTGCTATTGATTGTAGTTGTAGAGTGATAAAAAGTATACTATGACCTGCCCAAGAGTACTAAGTTTTGTCAAAATCCGTCCAGTAGTCTTTTTTTTTTCTATAACGAACATACAGACAGCCAGACAAAAATTTTACGGATTGCATTTTTGGCATCAGTATCGATCACTAATCACCCCCTGGTAGTTATTTGGAAATATATTTTATGTACAGAATTAACCTCTATACAGATTTATTATAAGTATAGAGATAGAGAAGATAGATTAATGATAAACGAAAGTCGCAAACGAAACGAAACAACTTGGTGTCCTACGAGTTTCAATTGTCGAAAAGGATTCAAATTAATATTAATGACATCTCACAGTTGGTGCTAGTAAATTAAATTATGACTTAATTGCTTGACGTCAAATTGATGCAATTACGAGTAGGCAGGTTGATTGAATTAATTAGTATGTTGAAAATGTGTCCGTTGTATCGAATCGTTCCGGGTGGTATTGGATAGCTCATCGATTAATGGTGAAACTTAAAACGGTTATCTGTTGGGATGTTTCCTTATTAGTTTCGCAATACTGTTAACAGTATTGTAGTAGTATTGACTGGCCCGGACATAATTTGGTAATGACCCTTTGCCTTCAGAACTAAGTTCGTGCGTGGGTTCGGTTCCCACCCGGAACACAATATTTGTGTGACGAACATTTGTGATTGTTCGGTGTCTGGGTGTTTTTATATTTGTGTTTAATTGTATATCTGTGGTAGGTTCATTATTCTGATGCCCGCAATACACGGTGCCTAAGGTACTTACCCCTACAATGGGATTGAAGCAATGTATCTGTTACAGTCAAAACTCTTTACCGGTCAAAAGTACTATTGACTAGTAAAATCAGTCAGAAGTACTTTTGACCGTATGCTTTAGTCAATAATACTTTTGACTGAAATACCAGTTAAAACTACTTTTGCCCAATGGAGCTGGTTAAAAGTACTTTTGACTGGTTGTATCAGTCAAAACTTTTTAAATATTGGTGGTCGATAAAAATAACGACAAACGCACTTGACTTGAACGAAAGTATAAACTTTAATATCACTCATAGTCTTCTTCTTCTCGAGGCTCAAACTCTGAGACGCGGATCGCTCTATTGCTGGCGGTCAGCAGGTCTTCATGCAAACAGGTGTTCGGACACGCGGGACACGAAAGCAGGTGTGCCATAGTTTGTTGACGTCTAAGAAGCCCCACCCTGACAGATTGTATTTCATAGCCTAATGCAGTCTACTGCTGGACATAGGCCTCTCCAGTTGTTCGCCACTTAGGGCAAATATCTGGAGAATTATACCCATAATCACCACGCTGGGCAGGCGGGCTGGCGATCGCAGGACGTAGCTTCTCGCTCCGGTGACGCTGCTGCGTGTCATCAGCTTGTGGTATTTAGCTACGCCTTCAATTGTGATGGTTATACCGCCACCAGTCAGTTGCCAGCGCCACGTTTGTGATTCGGCAGGATGCACAACGGGCAGGTGAGGTTGGCTTGGAGCAAAAAGATGATAGGTCCTCCATCTCCACTTACATCCCAGACGCCAAATTGTGTCCGCAGTCTGTTCAGAATCTTCCACGTTGGCTTCAATTTTGATATTAATATGCTGGATAAGTTTTAAGATTTAACTGCGCCAAGATTTACCAGGTCTGATGTGAAATCGTGTATTATTACTCATAGCAATAAACGACTAATTACTTTTTTATTCACATCTAACAAGTTAGAAGTACTTTTAATTGATGCTTCATTGCAGTCAAAACTACTTTTGACGGACGGCGTTAGTCAAAAGTACTTTTAACCGCTAATTTGCAGACAAAAGTACTAATAACCAATAATTTTTAGTCAAAACCACTTTTGACCAACCTGTTCAGTCAAAACTACTTTTGACTGATTTTGCTAGTCAATAGTACTTTTGACTGGTTAAGAGTTTTGACTGCAACATATCCATTGAATTAAGATGAGAATGTTGTCTCATATTTCATTGTTTTATGAAAATGTGTAAGCAAAGTTAAGAAGGGACCATTTTCAATTCCTGTTTAATTTGAAATCCGTGTATTCAAAATTATGTAAATTAATTACTTCAACTATTATATTATAGAAAATTAGAAAATAATGTGTCATTTGAGCGGATACTTACACCTACCGTAATTGGGTTGGGTCTCTAACGATTGTATGATAACGACCATTTATAAAAATCTTCCACAAAAATTATGCCTTTTAAATTTTGATCCATGCGGTCTTATTTGTGTTATATCATATTATGTGTTATATCTATTACGTATAGTAAAAGCTTTATAGCTTAGCTATTCCTTCATATTGAGCTTTAGTAAAATTGATATATAATCTTTAAGTTTCTAAATAATGTAGCTCTGTGCACAGTTGATAAATCACCCATTTTCTCCTGTTAACTAGTACCTAGAGAAATATTTATCTATCTTGATAAGACTAATAAAACTGAAGTTTTTTCTAATAAAACTGAATTGTTATTAAGTAAATGTAGGTAAAAATAATATGGCGTTTGCCTACAAGTAAATCTTAAAATACATAATGGTTTTAAGATTGACTTGTAATAATAAAAAGTCTGTCTTGCCCATTTCGAAACTTGGCATGTTTGCCTAGGTACCTACCCCATGGATTTAGAGATATAAACCTTCTACTTAAGTTATTTTTCAGTTTTTTGTATCCAGTCTTAGATACTAATAGACTAGGTTTATTTATCAGTGAGGGTAATAAAACAAAAAAATATTATATGTTCTCATTTTTTATTTTTTGTAACGACCAGGATGTTAACATACATTGTTCGGAAGAAGTTATTAATATGTTTTTACTACACTATTTTAGAGATACGCAGAAAGAACCTCCAATCGTTACTTCGAAGGGTACATGCTAAAATATTTCGTATTCTAGAATATTAAATATCAAAGGTTCAACAAAATTCACACATTGGTTTTCAGCCGCGAACAGAAGTTATAAAGCTGGTATATTTCAAAACGCTTGAATGCGGCAAGTTTCGAATGCAGCTAGGACCACATTTTGTATGGTGGATACTATACACAGATGTTTATCTGTATAGAACGGCGATTAGGTCTAATTTTCAAAGAAACCTAGCGAAAAAGCGTTTAAGCGTTCTAAATTCGAACGCTTAATATCGCCCAACTGTAGGTAAATAAATTCGTGGAACTAGCGTTAGAAATTACATTTGGATATAAATAAGTAGTATTGACGTGTACTCTGATTGATGTAACGCTTTACATTCACCATAGGGCAGGATGGAACTCAGCATTTAGCGCGTACGACTCTTCTTATCCTTGATACATTTTTGTGGTTCCAACCAATGCGTCACGTTGCGAGGGGTAAACTATTATGCTTGCATAATCCGAGTAGCCGTTGAATAAATAATTTTAATGTGCTACATTAATAAAAAAAGAGGCGGGCAAAAACTGTGACGGGAGCGGCTGTAAGGCCGCGTTCTGGACGCCAGCGGCTAGAGCGACGCATCCAGGGTGGTATGCGCGGTTTACGTGGTCGCCCTTGCTGCTGTCGTCGAGAGCAGTGTGCCTAGCACGAACACTTTCGAAAAAGTATGCGTAACGTAACCGTAAACAGGGCGATAATTTTCACTACGTTAACGTACGTAAACGTAGTACCTCTTACGCACGATAGGGGCGCTGTACCAAGTTTCATACAAATGTTTACGGTAACGTTACGCATACTTTTTCGAAAATGTTCGTGCTAGGCACACAGACACAAATCTATGAACTTGATCAAGTCATCCTGGAGGCCAGCCGGCGGGACGAGATAGTTACGTTGTTACGTACCGACACTTGCTCCAATGACGTCGAGAGCAGCGTCAAATCTATGAACTTGATCAAGACGGGCGTGCCGTTGCCCGCGCCCCTCGCATCCCTTGCTAACGTCCAGGACGAGGCCTAAGTCGGAGTAAGGGCTTGTACACAAAATGGCGAAGTGAATTCGCAACGCAAAAAGTTGCATTACCAATTATTGCAAGGTAAGGCCTCTTCTTTTTACGATTCGGGTAACCAGTGTGTCGACGATCGTCAACTGTACTGTGCATTTTTTGAAAACCAATGTGCCATAAGAAGTAAATAGAAGAGTGCACTCTTATTGGTGCTGAGTACAGGATAATGAGACCAATTCGCAGGTTTGTGTACAAGCCCTTAGAGTTAGTTCGCCGTGTCTGAACTAGCTCTTAGTATTAGTTCAGACACGGCGGCGACACGTGGGTCTTATTTATGCAAGTCACATAATTATGCGGTAACGTCACTCAATCCTTAGAAAATCACACGGTTATCGCTGTGTCTGAACTAGCTCTTAATTCGAAGAGATGCATGGCACGAAACGGATCATTGTTTGCTTTGCATGATTTCACAGAGCAGTGGCATCGGACACCAGCATTTACGAACAAGGCAAATCTGTAAAACCCGATACGTGCCGTGTGTATCGTACGCGTATGATGGATGCCATGCTACACGTCCTTTAAGATTAAACAAATTAAGTAGGTAGGTATTTATTACTCATGTGTTCGAAGTCCCGATTGGAGTAAAAGCAGTGTAAACAATAGTTAAGTTTTAACTCTCGGCGTCAATTCATTTATAATAATGTACGTTTGAAACAAATATCTAGCATGTAAATAGGCTTCTATCGTTAACAGTTACAGTTGATCATTCCAAATATATGTACACTTTAAAATTTATCATACTCAATAAAAACTCTATAATATAAATGTCTCTATTCAAGATAATAGCAAATATACATGGCACATTCAATATAAACAATTCTCATTATGTCGACTGTTACATTGTTGTCTTCAACAATAGATAGGTACCTGAAGTTGAATAATACCGTTATTTATAAATTATTACATCGCCTTAAATATTTTCCTAGACAACTATATACACTTTTATTTAAAACTAGTTATTATCACGTTACATGATGATGGATTATTAAAAAAAGAATCTCATAACTGTAAAAATAAAGTAAACTTAATCTACAAGGTCCATTTGCGTTGTGTGAAAAAATACTGACAATTTATAAAACACTTATTGACATTTTCCGGGACACAAAACTAGATACATTAAAAGTGTTATTTTAATTAATCATGTCTTTTGTCCCGGAACGTGTTAAGAAAGGAAGATAAACGAAGAACAACTTGACGGCGAAATTGATAACGCAAATTCGTTACGAACATAATTATACAGTTATTATTATGTATAGGAAGATAATCATTTTTATGGCTGCCACAGCACAGTGAGCTTTACTGGCACCAGTTACGATTGTTTTTCCATCGTTCGCGTACCACTTATTCGCCCTGTCCGGAACTCTGTTACTCTTCAAGTTGTCGTTGTCCAATTCCTCGTCGTATATCTCGGTCCCGTATTCGTCATCAGAGGTTATCCTTTCGTCCGGATATTGGTAGACATGTCTATCGTTGCCCGGGATTTCTGCACGATAAAGTAGGGTCTGTTATGTTTTTTAAGGGAAAAGGTCTTTCTTATTATACTTTTGTATAGACTCCGGCGTTACAAAAACATCGTCTTCGGATTAGAATGGAGGTCTCGAATGAGATGGCGTTTTGAGAAGGTTAAGTTTTGGCTTAATATAAGAAAGGTCTACGTTGTGACGGTTTTTACTATTTCGATAGATACTTAGGCGTTTTGTGTTTGGATTGGATTAAATTAATTCCAAGACAGTTCAGGTTGTATTATGGTGAGAAAGAAAATTAAAACCATGGATGGGTTTTTATAATATTAAAATGTACTTTAATACGACTTAAAGGGCACATAAAATACATTATTCTTATAGCGTTAAATATGTATATATGGTACCGGTTTTGATTTCTGGTTAGAGTAATTTAGAACACCAACATTTTTAAAATTTCGTCGGACCTGAGTGTTCTGGGAGATCCGTCTATTACTGTACGTACGAGTATATAGTTGAAGACCGAATGTTGAGTTTGTATTGTCTGAAGTACCTATTTATTAATTTAATCAACAATAAACGTTAATAACTTACCATATAATCTGATTTTGCTTTCAACATCGCCTAAAGAGTTTTTCGCGACACAGATATAGCTGCCCAGGTCTTCCCGTCTAATATTTTTTATGGTCATCGTCATTTCCGCTTCAAACATGGATTTCTGCCTGACAGTCATCAAATGGTGTTCAGACGGTATTATCAGCTCACCTGCGGAACAATTTATTACTTAAAACACTTGCTTTCAAATTCAATATTAGAATTTCATCTCTCCAAGGCGAAGTTTTATGAAAAATGTAAAAACTTCGCGCAGACACCTAGAGTTTTATGGCTGTCTTATAATTTGTTTCACTTTTATCGGGGATGCCAGAGAGTTAATCAAATGCAAGTGGCATTTAAATTCAGGTAATATTTACGGGGAACGGAGAAGTTATTTATGGCAAAGTCGATTTGATCCTTAAGAAGTACTTGGGCCTTATTACATCAGTTGAAGGTATTCTTAAGCTTGAAAAATAATTTTAATGTTCGGAAATAACTAGAAGGAGATTTTGCAGCTGTCAAGGACCCATGCACTCCCTTCTTAGTCATATCATCCACATTCAAGCACCCCATCCACCATTTTTTGGACGTCCTCACCCCACATTCTCAACTCTGTGACTTGCATTCATCTTTCATCAATCTTCTTAATAGACCAGCTGATGATGATGATATCATTCTCCAGTGATTTGTCACTTTGGCCAAACATCTGGAGGGCTTACTTATAATCCCCACGGGGCAGGTGGGTTGCCGATCGTAGCTGCTCGCTCCGGTGACGCTCTAATTGTAGTATAATACACGAAAATGCTAGTATTACCTACCTGGATCTTTGACCCAATAATTGATGGACTTTGGCGAAGACTCGACGTAACATTCAAGAGTGACGTCGGTGCCAAGAGGAGCTCCCACCAACTGATTTGGCACCTGAATTACTGGATGAACTGCACAAAAAAGAAAATATTTACATGTATAAAAAGGAGTTCTGCGTAGTACTTTATACTTCCATGGTTCTGCGTCGCTATTCACAATACCACACTCGGGTTTGAACTTCGAACAAAACCTTAATACGAATGTATGATGAGTACAAATGTGAGTATTTTCAAATGAAAATCAGCCATATCAAACCAATTACTCTTTGTTCCTTAGTTATTTATGTGGGAAATGGATTCAAAAAAGTTCTGCCATAAAAAAAATTCTTAATGTTCTATAAAAAATCGTTTTCTGAACTTTTACTGGTCCAGTACGGGACTGGGTGTGGTTACAAAAATGGTCAAGCTATAAATCGGACGGAGCCACATGTGGCAGCGGTAGGCTAGTTTTAGCGTAAAAAACAATTCGTCACCACCAAAGTTCGGTTAAAATGTTTGTTTATTCTGTTTGAACTAGACACTTGGCTCTTATTCAGTATTCCGGATAACTCGTCCATGCCAGATAGTGCCTGAGAAATTATTATTGGCCGGTGAATGTGATAGCGGTCGTGTGTTTACTGCAGTCCCCCGAATTTCACTTCACATTTTTGGTAGTGTACTCAGAAAATGAAAACATTACAAACATGTTGTGTTTTAATTGAGATTGTTTCAGTTATTCCTTATCCAAGCGTTATTCCGGACAAATTCAAGTATTTTGTTTTGAAAGCCAAGATTGCAATAACTATGCAATGTAGCGAATGTAATTTGGCCTCGGTAACAATATGAATGAGGATAAGCGTCTATCCGGGAAGTTTTCGGAAGACTAATAGCAACCGGAATAACTAGGTTAAATAAATAAATACTCACATCTTTATTCAGTACCATATTTACATTAACTGTTAAGGTTTTAATTAAGATGACTTTTCTGTACGATATTGACGATTCGTCAAAAACACGATGTCGAGTGGACATTCTGATTGCATACGATACAAATTACGAATTTGTCATGAATCGTGGAAAGTGTGAACATGCACACCTAAAAAGTTTTATTCCCATAAAAAAACGGATCGTGAGAAATACACTACATCTTAAAGGTATGGTCACTTACAATGTACACTAATATGGATCCTCTTGCTGACGCTAGGCGGGACAGCGTTACTGGCGATGCACAGGTATGTGCCCATCTCGGAACGGGAGATCTTCGTCAGTTTCAGCACCTCCCCTTGGTAATTCCCTACTGTGAATAAAATAATATCTTATTAAACGTTTTATCAAGTTTCTTAACACGTTAACGTCATTGGCAGACACCTGGTGACTAAACAGAAACTTTTTTCTGCTTGGGTTTTGGGCAGCTAAAGGGTTGATACCAATGAACATTACAATGAAGTGTTTGGCAGATGAATATACTTCATGAACTCAACCAATCAACATCATAGTCATAGTCCACAACAGACCACTATTAAGAGAGGTAGGGCATAGCGAATCTTCGCTCGAATTGAGCCGCCCGTCCGGGGAAGGATCTCCACCCTATAGAATACCGCAGTCAAATGACCTCTGGGTCGTGTTTCTGCCGGTGAGTAGGGTTTCCGGAGCTCGTGGGGGGTTAGGGTTGGGCCGGCATGGCGGTGGCAACTGACAAGTAACTGACCAGTTACTTGCCCGTTGTCACAGCGACTCTTTCGCTTTCCATCAGGCGTAGGGAAGCCATTATGTCGAGCCACTATAAAAAAAAATAATATCCCAATGACTTCTATAACCACTGGTTGCAAGATTTAGGCCCATCCTGCGACTTTATTAGACGTCAGTCCACTTTTCTGCAGGGTGTCCTATGCTCTTTTTCATACCAAAAAGTCGCCAATTAAGAATTTTCCGCGCCAACGACCTGTCCTTCTTGTTGGCAATTTTGAAAACGATTATAAAATTAAGAACTTTTTATTTTTTAAAACAAACTCTGAAATATTATTATCATTGTAGTCCACAGATTATTCTGTGACTTTTATAGATAGATAGATAGATACTCTTTATTGCACAAAAATACAGACATTACAGGAAAACATATTACAAACAACACAAAGTACAATCTAGGCGGTCTTATCGCTTATAGCGATCTCTTCCAGACAACCTTCAGGTAGAGGAAACCAGATTGACTAAGGAAATGGGTATATTTTACGTTTATATTTAACGTAGTTATTCATGTCGGTGCAAAAAGGATATTCGGTAATAGCTAATTACGTTAATTAATCTTTTCAAGTATAGTTGATCATATGTATGTTGTAGCAACAGCGCAAGGAAATCTGCATACCTCAAAAGTATTTCTAAAGTTATGTGAACAAGTTCATGGTTTATATAACACATAGCACGCCAGGTACTAGCGTAAGTATATCATAAAATTATTGAGTCCGAAAATCCCCTGCCACGTAGCCACCAGAATACTGGAAAAATATTCCATTTGTCTTAGTTTATTTGAATAGCGCAAGGACGCCATTGTTTTTCCGAATATGTATAATAATACGAAAGTCTGTGTGACCGCATTTGTGGTTCCACAATGAGCCGTGCGGCGACCATTCTCGGGATGAGTTTCGAGTCCAGTATTGTTTAAAGTTTGTCGTAATTAGTAGAGTTCCGCGTTGAATGGTCTCCTAGATCTTATTGTGCTGGAAAACCGCTTTAATGGTTTATTGAAAAAATGCGATCATTATGCCCTTGAAGGTTCGTTAACAAACGACTGGGATATCCGACTCGGGATTTGCGTAGTTTATTTTGCGATAATCTTGTGTTTCTAGGAAAAAGGAATTGCTGCTTCCAATTAACTTACTATCCTGGTGAACTGAACTGAAATTATTAGAATATGGAAGACCTATTTATTGGTTTAGTGATAGTGAATGCTGCTTCCAACACAATTGTCGCAGGTTCGATTCTGTATAGTACATACATTTGTGTGCGTAATACATGTCTGTCTATAAATAGTTTATCAGTTGTATAGTAGGTACCCTTAATACAAGCTTTGGCTTAGCTTGGGACTACATGGTGCTGTGTGGTCCAGCGTGGCATACCTTTTTTTATATTAGCTCGACATAATGCCTTCCTACGCCTGATGGAAAGCAAAAGAGAAGCCCAAGTCGTTGTGAAAACTTGCCAACTAGTCTACTACAATAAAGTGTGAATTTGAATAAATTATAAATGTTGTTGCCAGATGGGCTTAAAAATTTACATTTCCTTTACCTCTGATGTTTGTCTGGAAGAGATCGCTTACTAGCAATAAGACCGTTTAAATTGTACAACAAGATGTCTGTAAAGCCTTTTCTTTTAAATGTTTGATTTTTTGTGCAAGAATGAAGAATGAATAAATCAATATGAAGCGCCAATTCTGCAGTGTACAAATATGGTTTTTAATAGTTTTCGTTAAAGAAAACATAGGTGTAGGGTTAATGTCATACGACTTTGTACCTGCATAATATCTGAATAAATAACAATTACAAAGGTAAATGGGTCCAATTCAACTTTCTCTTGATAATCTCTAATACACATTGGAGTCATAACCCTTTTCGCGTTATGTTGTTAGAACGAGAAGTGACAGCGGTATAAAGAAATTTCGTCGAAATAGTCCCTACGTGACCTGTTATGGGGTTGATGCGAAAAAAGTGGGAAAGGGGTAAGCCAAGCATGTTTTCGGACGTGACTTAGTGATTGGACAATACGGATATTCCGGTGCGAAAAAGATGCAAAGTTTCTATTTTAACCCCCTTGAAAAAGGGGGTTATATAGCACACTATTTTTGCGAGCGTAGATATACTCAATGATGTATGACGGTGTATCTTTGAAGGCATATATTGTGTTCGACTGTAGCTACTGGGACTAGAGAGTTGTTGTTTTGTTAGGAAATAAATGGTCGGAATTCGATGGAATTATATCCAATTCAATAGCAATTATATCAAATAGATGTAATTTATGAAAATATTGCAAACTTTGATCAACACCAAGGAAAATAATAGTTTTTCGTTCCCATTTATATACTCGTCCGCATTTTAAAGCTAGAAGCTTCAAAGCATTAACGTTTAAGCGGCAGTAGTGTGCACAGTAATATAGCTTATAATAAGCTTTATAAGGCTATTATATTATTTTCTATTTCCATTATAGTAATTACAGATAATTCATCTTTAGTATTTATGTTCTTTAAAGGTGAGATGCAAGATGATTCAATACAGAACCAAGCTTAGCGGAAGTTGTAGCTTGGCAAGCATATCAGTCGCAGAATCGGCAATTATTAGCGTAAGCAAGGTCTGAAGTGGCCTATGCTACTCGGAAAACTTATAGGACGCCCTCAGGCCAGGTGAAGTGATGAAAGTGACGAGCATTTAGATAATATCCCACTGTAGGTTAGGCTATAGGCTGATGATGTGCGAGACAAAAACTCTTTCTAAATTTCTAACCAAATTAAGAGGAAGTTTGCTACACTAATTGCTTGTTTAAAGGAAACACAATATTACCTAATGTGCCTCAATATTTTTGAAAACTATTACCGTCTTATAAAACGAAGCCCGTTATATTAAAACCTTTTAATTCTGTGTGAGTTCTGTATGCCTTACATTCACGGACATGAGCTCGTTAGTCGAGAGTGTATGTAAATTTTTATTCATAGTGCACACAAGATATTTTTACAATTCCTGCCACTACACGCTTGTTAGTATTGCGGTCGGGATAAATTCATTTATCATGGAACAGTTAGTGAAAAAATGTAATACAGTGTTCGGATATTAAGTAATATGAGATACTAAATTTTAATTAGCAGACCAAAAGATATTTTGATTTTAGAGCACAAAATATTATCAAGGACCACATTTTCAAAGAACCATTATGATAGCGAGTCACTTTCATTCAGGCGTACAACGACGTAAAGTATTTTATCAGTTAAATACCAATGTACACGCGTGTGGTGACGTAAAATAAAAACAATTCAACGCCCCGTTTCATTCCGTGGTTGGGGTAAGAGTAGATTTAAAGGATTTCTTGAAATATCAGTTTCTAAACCAGTTTGCCTGCCCGTCTTCATCACCTTAACCAGTCTCGCCGTAACGACTGTGAAGTCACTACAGTCGCGTTTTGGAATCAATCAGTGCATAGTCAGAGCTATCAGACATGTCAGCATGCTTGTAACTGATAAGTGATTGTTTAGCTACTTAGGCTTCAATTTCGATTTCATACGCGTCGGTCGCCTAGAGCACTAAGCTATTATAAAAAAAAACAAAGCTTTCCAATGCTACTTACCCTCTTTGTAAAGATCTTGGAATTTATTGCCACTGGTGTCAACATCTGCTTTATGTTTTATTAACCGACTTCGAAAAAAGGAGGAGGTTCTCAATTCGTCTCTATGTATAATATTTTTTTTTTTTTATGTATGTTCACCGATATCTCCGTCAATTATGAATGGATTTCAAAAATTTTTCTACAGTTCGATAGAGGACACTTCCGAGGTGGTCCCATTATCACCAAGTCAGGATCTGATGATGGGATCCTGGAGAAATTGAGGGCATCAACCGAAAATTGTATGCTCATATGGTGTATTTGTTACGTAATCATATTTTACTCAGGTATATGCTTCCGGGCGTCAACATCTGGTGCTGATGATGAAGCCACAGAACGGTTAGGAGTTAGGGGACAGTACTGACTTTGGTCGATATTAAACTAGGTAGTAGTATGTACTTATGCAAGGCTAATAGGGCAGGTGATTTGGTAAGTGATATGCTTGATTCTAGATCGCAAAGTCTTCACTTGACTTAAAGCAAAATATTTTCATTCCTAAGTAAAACTCTTAAGGACATTATTTAACCTTTATTCAAGGTCACAGCACATTAACGCAACTAAAAATAGAGAAATAAAATTATTTTTTTAAAAAAAATTAAACCGACTTCAAAAAAAAACACTAACGACCAAAACTAAAAAGCGATAAATAACGTAAGTAATTCTATCCTTAATACATAATTATTTAAATATAACAATTATCACTTATTTTTGAAGTCGGTGCCAGCCAAAGAAATAAATGTATATTGTCGTGTGGATTTGCCAGCCGCGCGCGTCATTCAACAACAGTCTACGTTAGGTACCGAGAGGCTGGCACCGACTTCAAAAATAAGTGATAATTGTTATATTTAAATAATTATGTATTAAGGATAGAATTACTTACGTTATTTATCGCTTTTTAGTTTTGGTCGTTAGTGTTTTTTTTTGAAGTCGGTTTAATTTTTTTTTGTATGGAAATTTTATGTGTTTGGTCGTGGGCAAAACATAAAATTTCAATATAAGATTCCTTTATTTTCCATATCTAGTGCAGTCAATGAAGCGAAAAATACGGGCTAACCTCCGAATTTTTTTACTGTGATCCGATTTGCATGGAATTTTGGAATTA
This sequence comes from Conogethes punctiferalis, assembly GCA_031163375.1. Taxonomy (NCBI): domain Eukaryota; kingdom Metazoa; phylum Arthropoda; class Insecta; order Lepidoptera; family Crambidae; genus Conogethes; species Conogethes punctiferalis. The sequence continues at coordinate 10,983,488 of CM062079.1, forward strand.
GGCTCATCTTACCATTAACTTCAAAAGTGAAAACGATCTGAACTCCGCCAATTATTTTTAAGGGGTCTAAATGACCCCTTAATGGAAAAATTGAGTTTAAGCCATTTTATCGCTAGAAACCAGTCTAATAGTAAGTGTTGAAATTGTAAAGTGTTTTCTAATACAATTACCTCATATTAAAATCATATTCAACCCCTTGAAAAACTTACAACCCAAGCAAACAACCCCTAAATTGAAAAAATCACAAAAATATTTTGGTATGACATAAAAAGATGTAGGTAAGTAGAGAGTAATATTTTCATCATCATCATCATCAGCCCGTATCAGTCCACTGCTGGACATAGACCTCTTCTAATGTTCGCCGCTTAGATCAATTCTGGGCCTCTCGCATCCAGCACTAGCTAGCCGCCCTGCGCAAATCGGCACTCCACCTGGCCTGAGGGCGTCCTCGCCCCTCCAGAACTCGTTTACCCCAACGCTTATCGGTTCTGCGGCTGATGTGGCCAGCCCACTGCCACTTCAGCTGACTAATCCAGTGAGCTAGTCGGTGACTTTGGTTCGCTGTCGGATCACCTCATTTCGGATTCGATCCCGCAGAGAGACGCCGAGCATAGCCCTTACCATAGCTCGCTGAGCAACCTTTAATTTGTGGACTAGCCTTACAGTTCATGTCCACGTTTCGGCTCCGGACATAGTGGCAGCTTCATAGAGACATCTCATAACTTGGATGTGTCGCCAATCATTTCACATTGCTCCAAATATTCACACTCCGAAATGTTCAGTTACTAAGTAGAAAAAAATATGATAAGTTTTTGGGCCATAACTCCTTAAATTTTCATGCTATCACAATTTATGAAACACCATTGTAAAGGTAACTAAGAGAGCTACAACATCCTTTATTGCAATATATAGTGAAATACCTTGTTTTAAAACGGTGAAGGGTGAAAGGGCTTAAGAGAGGCTGTGATTGCGCTGCCACGCGCTCTTCAAACAATCATATCTCCGTCAATTTTTATTTGATAGAAAAAACAAAAACACAAAATTGTTTGTCAGAAAAATACCTAAATTTTTTATTCCTACACTTTTATACGTATCTGTAGTAATTTTTGAGATATTATGAAAAAAAGGTGGGATTTTTAAAAATTTGAAATTCTCGATTTTTTTTCAATCGTGACTTTTTTGAAAACTATGTGTCCTAAAGCAGCCAAACTAATACAATCTATAAAACTCTTTATAATAATGTTAATTCTAGGCGGAATATGATTAATTTTAGGTTTGTTGGAAATGGCACTTATTTAAACCCACTGATTCAAAAGAAAAAACAGTCGATGCTCCTCTTATTTGCAATACAGCTCACTTATTTTACATGTAAAAGACTTTTAATAGTGCTCATTTTAAAGCTTATTTCAAGCACTACAAAACCCTTTTTGATTAGAAAGCATAAAATGCATTTGCTCGCTGATAGATGGTATTGACTACATCGATGAAATTTCAGATAAAATAAAAAACGGCTTTGATCTTTGATATCTAGCTTAATATTGCACTTAGAATACTTTATGAAAAACCAAATTGTTAATTTTTTTACCTGCTTCAATTTTGTTCCTTATAAAATTTTCGATAAAACTTATATTTTTGGAGATATTTGAAAAAAACCGATGAAAAAAGTGAAAAATTTTCAAGTTTTCAATTGCCAATAACATGAAAAGTATTAGATTTTTCGAAAAACTTTATAGAAGATTTTTTGCTTAAATTTGTACCTTCAATCGATATCCGAGGTTATTTTGAAAAGAAAACCATTGACTTCCGAGAAGGGGTGGCAACCACCCCCAGGGTGGTGGCGGAGTTCAAATCATTTTCACTTTTGAAGTTAATGGTAAGATGAACCTAATTCCAAAGTTTCATGCAAATCGGATCGCAGTAAAAAAATTCGGACCTATAATGCTTCATTGACTGCACTAATCCTTCAAGGAGAGTGAAAAAGTGCATCTTACATTGACAAATAATGTTAGTATTACAACTTATGTGGTATCAGTATCGTTATGCATAACTTTTTGTATTTTTAATTTCAAATAATAGAGACTGCAAAGTTTGAAAAACTATCGCGAAGTCGCATATTTTTCGGTATTGTACGAGTATAATCGTATAGAGATATCGGTATCAAATAAGCGGACGCGGCAAAGGTGAGTTGCTGAACTTTATGATAACATTCTTTATACATTCGCCCTACTGAACATAAACCTAAACATAAGCTTAGGTACTAATTTTTGGCATAGTCACCTTTGTTTTTTACACCTGTGTGGTCCCGTACAACTATATCTTGACCATCTTCTCTCCTCCAAATGACTTTTGGTGGGGGAATCCCTCGAGCTTTGCAGGACACTCTTGCAGTACCTCCCTCTGGCACCATGGTGTCTCCTGAAGTTTCCTCCGGGACGAAGTCTGGTGGTATTACCACATCTAGGAAGCCCATCTGAAAGAAAAGTGTTCTAAAATTCCAAGAATAACCAGAGGACCCTAATAATTAGTATAGTCATAACGCATTAACACCTTGTTTTAAAGGACATTAAATAGTATAACGGACGAGCCGTTTTGAGTTTCGCTCCAGACCTCTACCGCTACCTGCCCGTAGTGCATCATGCGCAATATGCAAATAACAAACGAGGCTGTGGCAACCGACTGGTGGAGGTATAACCATCACGATTAAAATCGTAGTTACATACCACAGGCCGATGACGGACAGCAGTGTCACCGGAGTGAGAAGCTACTCTCTAGATTGCCAACCTGCCTGCACATTGATTATGGGCAAAGCCTACAGATGTTTACCCAAAGTGGCGAACAAATGGAGAGGCATATGTCCAGCAGTGGACTGCGATAGGCTGATGATGATGATAACTCACTTGACTCTTCATAGGATCCGTGTTGATCTGGCACATGTACTGTCCGCGGTCTTCCTCTTGCACGTTCTTTATGTGAAGGTACCACGTGGAATGGTCGCTGTGGGAGACGGACACCCGGTGATTGTGGGTGATCACGTGCTCGTGTATCGCTTGGATGGCCTTCGTATCTGCTTTCACCCAGCCTACCTATAGAGGATACATAACATTTCATTTAAAAAAATTTTTTTAAAAATTTACGTTTACACTTCTTTCAGCTTCCGACTGCGACTTTTCCGAATAAATACGACAGGGACTTTCAAAAAGCGAGCCTACAAATTTACCAAGGGCCGGCATGGCATATGTGACTCCTTTGGTGTTACGGTGTCTATGGGCTAAAGTGATCACTTACCGTCAGGTGACCTTCAGGCCCGTTTGCCCCAAATTTTTATTGCACCCCGCACCCGGGTTGGGTCAGTTGCAAACATTTTAAAACATATTTTTTTTATTTTAACACTGTCGCACCGTACGTTATTTATATATGTATTTTACGACGGAAGTCTACCTTTAGTGATCTATATTCCGTCTTTTTACCTTTTGATACTTATTAATCAAGTTATAACCGCCGAAAAATCCAATCTAAAAGAACCTTCAACCTTACAAATCCGAACACCCGACAGTTTCATAATGACAAATTAAAAAACGTGTCGACTTGCCAAAGAGGTCTGAAAACATCCTTTCCTTAGATATTTATTAATAGCCTTAATTACTATTTCAACGTCCTTTGATACCAAGATTATAACAAAGTTGAGGATCTGTTTGGCACGGAAAGTAGATTAAGGTCAATATAATTGTAACTTTAAAACAATTGTCTTCAAAACTTGGTGACAAAATAAATGGGGACAAAAGCTATCAGCGAATTGGCGAAGTCGATTCTGCCTCGGAATTTATACATCGTGCAGTTGGGACCTGTACAGTTTCTTGTTACAATTCTAATTTGGTTCAACTTTAATTGTAGCTGTGAACGGAGTACCCTTAGAATGCATTGGAATTACCGACTTGACGCTTTGTACGAGTATTGCACTAAAGGTTTCGTTAGATAGGTATACGTTTGGTCTTACATAATAAGGATGCTTTTTCTGCCATTGTAGATAAAGCAACTTTATAGATGTGTGTTTTATTTAATTATATAACCGTCGTTGTTACCTTTTGATACTTGAGAAACGCGATGAGATATAGGTACTTCCCACTTCAAAGTACGTGCGTTTCTTTCCTCCCATCTTAATTAACCTTTATTAAATGTTAATCATTTAAATTATAAGATCTCAATTTTTTTCTGTTCTAATTTGGGTGTGGAGATTCTGTGAGAAGTCTATTTGGCGTTGATAATACTTAATGATCCAAAAAATTATACACGCATACTCTCAAAAACATAACCTTCTGGCGTAGTCCAGTAGAAAGAACTAATTAACTTGTAACTAATACATACCCGGTAGTTGCCAAGATTGACGACGATACATTTGAAGGTCGCGTCTCGTCCTATGGCCACCGTCAAGTTGGTTATGGGCTCGCCGAATTCTGGCACCTCAACACCTGCTGACAAACATAAACTGTTGTTTAATTAATGCCCGCTACGCCGCGCTATGTGTTTGATCAATCAAAACCGATTGGAAAGAATTTGCGCGCGAAAGCAGACCTGCTGACCACGTGGAGGCGTGGAGCAGTGTAATAATCACATACTCATCATAGACGGTATCTTGTACCTTGTACGAGATAGCCCATAATCGCAACTATGAGAATACTGCTTTGCTCCTATTGATTGCAGCGTGATGAAAAGTATACTGTAACCTGCACAGGAGCATGAAGAATAATTTTACCAAGTTTCGTTAAAATAAACCCGTCGAGTAGTTTTTGTTTCTATCATACAGACAGACAAAAATTTTACTGATTGCATTTTTGGCATCAGTATCGATCTCTTATCACCCCCTGATAGTTATTTTGAAAATATATTTCATGTATACAGAATTGGCCTCTCTACAGATTTATTATAACTATAGATACAGTACCTACTAGCCAATGTTCAAAAAAATATCAACTTTGGTTTTAAAATAGGTAAACTCTGTAAGACCAGTTTTCAAATGCAGTCCTGGCACTGTCTCTCCTTCAACCTTTTCTATTGACTGAATAATCTAATATTAAGGGAACGTAGGTGAATAATACAACAATTCACTTGCTTAACACGTCGTTTATCCGGATCACTTTGACAACTTACAGGTCAATATTTAAGCAGATGCCTTCGTAATCGGGTTATCTATAATGAAGATCAAATCAGGCCTCGTCAGGGGGATGTCGTGGACCAATGAGTTTGATTTTGTAAATATACTTTTGTAAAGACAGGATGAATATTTCGGTAGTTTAAGATGTCACTGGTATAAAAAGAAAGTATCCTAAGAAAAGGTAAAATAGTAAATACCGACGAGCATGTATGAAGAGATTGATGCATGTGCATGAAGCAAAAATTGTGTGGCAGGATCGTATCAAATGGACGTCGTAAAAGGCGAGACGTTATGTATGTATGTCACTGGTAAGTAATTATGATATCATCGTCAGGCTGCAGAAGTTCCTATTAAAACATTGTAGTTTAGTATGATGAGGGAACGTTACAATTTTAATGTATTGTATCCATCTCCAGGTCAAAAACAAAGTTCAAGCCTAAATTCACCTGACTCCTTTAATGTTACAATATACGAAAATAAATTAATAATTCTGAAATTAATGGCAACACGGAGGTTATAGTCTCTTATTAAGTGTAATAACAGTATTATTGATTGATTAGGGCAGAGTTGCCAGAACCCATAGATTTAAAATAACCAAATTAGTCTTAAATTACCAAAGTTCACAATATATTTTAGGTTGTGCATTTGATTACATTACAATACTACATAATGTGCTATTTTAATATGTGAGTATTGTGTAACGATTAACTTATGTATCAATCACCTAAAGAGTTTCCCCGAAACACAATATTAGGTACTCGTATCACGCCAAGATTTCTTAATTAGATGAAACACAACCAGTAGGTACTTTGATTATATTATATACTGTTATATCCTAGACGTAAGAAAAGTCTTACAATGCCTTTCAGATTAAACTGTGCTTCCCAAAGGAAATATCTAACAGTATTAACATAGTGATGCTTCATTTCGCTAACATTTTTCTCCTTAAGAGGTACTTAATTTGAGTAGATTCCTGTAATAACTGCTCAAATATTCGCTGAGCTTTATAATCAAGACAATAATAATAAATTATGATCGTAGGTAGGTTTTGTCAATTGCTTTAGATTTGAAAAGAAAGGTTTTTTATTCGTTCGCGCCTGGTCGCAGGTCGTCTAATGTTAAAGTACGAGTATGTTTGTAGGCTATCATGACAATAACTTAATAATAGCTTTTCAAAACATCATATTATCCAGAGATGGTATTAAACTTATGGCATCAAAAATTGATGCGCGATTGAACGCATGAAAACCCAAAGAATACCAAAATTATCATCTTCATCATACGACTCATTGAATACGCCATATGAGCAAGCTATATCAAAATAAATGTTTTGAAACGAAAGGGTCTTAACTTCTCTTCCTACTTAAGTGCTGTAATTTTTTTCGGTTTGCAAAGTTTCTGCAGGTATTTTTTTTTTCAGTAAACAATACCTAACTTACGCCCTAGTGCCTCTTTCAATAACCTTAAATGCATCTACCTACATATTGAGCCGTTATGCAGTTTGAAGTGTGGGTAGCGATAAATTGTAGTGTAACAGAATTTCAAGCACAAATTATTCAGATGCTTGATAGCGTAAGCACCCAACAATAACTAATATCGAAACTATTACAAAACCTACACAGTAGAAAAGTTCCCTAGTGTAAGTAAGCGAATAAATTGGTTAGCGCTCAATTAGAGTTCAACTATAATATCCGCCATCATCCTATAACGATGGCTTGATCTGTTTTTGTTTTAAAGTAACTATAGGAAAGAAGTTTCTAGAAGGTCCATAAATATTTAGAGCTGTAGGTAATACGTTGGAGACTTTTATATCGTAAAGTCGCTGCGTAGTAGACTAAGGCTTAATAACCTTATTTTTTGTGGGAATTGGACTTTCTCTATAACAGGGATACAAATACCACGATTTCCCACTTTACTCCAAGGTGAGTGAGTCCACTCTACCTTCAAGCCCAGGGAAGTCAGGAGATTTGCGAGATTTTACCAAGGCTTTCCAGGTAGGGTGGTAAGAGTCCAGCTTGCTGTCATCCCCCATTGCGGTAAGATACAAGCCGACAATTTTTCACTTGGTAAAACATATAGGATGGTGGTGTTAGTTCCCATTTCCGCCACACGCCAAAGACCCTTGTCTGTCTGAAAGCAAGTGCAACTATTTGCAACAATACTCCATGTTAAGTTAACAGTGTACACCAATGAAACGTAAGTGGAACAGAAACACACGCGGTTCGAATTAGTTCCCAAGACAATGTTGACGCAGCGTCGCCGCGACAAGACAAAACTTTAAGCAACTTTAAGCAACATTGGTTCTGTACCTACTCGAGCTTATCGCTCTGCACCCACTGTGCTATGTACTGGGTGAATAAATTGCTATAAAAACTTTACATCCACTGATAGCCAGAAAGAACTTTGTTGCTTGGCGTTTGAAATTCTAAGAAGTGGATATTCCACTATCCTTTCATCTAAATATATAAAACTCAAACGTGACTGACTGACTGACTGATTGACTGACTGACTGACATAGTGATCTATCAACGCACAGCCCAAACTACTGGACCGATCGGGTTGAAATTTGGCATACAGGTAGATGTTATGGCGTAGGCACTCGCTAAGAAAGGATTTTGATCAATTCTACCCCCAAGGGGATAAAATAGGGGATGAAAGTTTGTATAAAAATTTGTCGATTTTAAGCCGATTGGGCTATGACTTTGCATGTATAAAGCTACTACGTAGGCATCCGCTAAAAAAGGGTTCTGATAATTTTTACTCCCAAGGGGATAAAAAAGGGTTCTGATCATTTCTACGGATAAAATAGGGGATGAAAGTTTGTATGAAACTTTGTCAATTTTAAACCGTTCGGGCTGAGACTTGCATTCATACAGTTACTATAACATAGCTATCGCTATAAAAGAGTATTGATAATTTCTGTTTCCAAGGGGATAAAATAGGGGATGAAAGTTTGTATGAAACTTTGTCAATTTTAAACCGTTCGGGCTGAGACTTGCATTCATAAAGTTACTATAACGTAGGTATCGCTATAAAAGAGTTTTGATAATTTCTGTTTCCAAGGGGATAAAATAGGGGATGAAAGTTTGTATTCATGAAACTTTATCAAGTTTAAACCGATCGGGCTTAGACTTTGCATTCATAAAGCTATACTATGACGTAGGTATTATTGCTAAGAAAGCGTTTCGATAAATTCCACTCCGAAAAAGATAAAACTTCAAATATTTACCTAAATCAACCCTTTACAGGATTCTATAGGAAAAAACTTGAAAGGCCGAGAAATAAACTCACAGCCCAAAACTACTGATTTCTCTCAATAAATGGCCTTACTGGTAAAATTAAATCTAAGTAGACTGACTTACTGACTGACATTTATATGCCTAAACGGCTAAACGTAGGTACTAGAAATGTAGAAGAGACGTAGCTTAGATACCGTAGAGGTGCACTAAGAAAGGCATTCCCGAATTCCCACGGGAACGGGAATTAGCTGGAAAATCCTTTTGTATGAAAATCTAAACCGTTTCAAGCGTCTAGCTTGAAAATTGGCATGTACCTTAGTAAACTAAAAGCTTAGTTGCAACAGGATATTGCAAAATTCCCACGGGAACGGTAGTTAGCGTGCAAAACTTTTGTATGAATAAATCTAAACCGCGTAAGATAAATGATTAAAATTTAACATGCAGGTACTCTAATGAACGTAAAGCTTACTTGCAACGCGATATTGCAAAATTCCTACGGGAACGGGAGTTATTGGGAAAAAACTTTTGTATGTAAAAATCTAAACACGCGGACGAAGTCGCGGGCAAAAGCTAGTTTAGTATATTATCAGAATCATGATCTATTCTTTTGATACCGGTTGGTTTAAACTCATTGCGTATCTTTAGTAATACGAGAGATTTCATCTGCCCGTAACTAAATATATATACAACAAAGATCTTGAGTCTGAAACGGTTCGCCAACAGTCGATTGTTCCATGAACGTTTGACCAACAGAATCATTCGCCCATTAACTTTTCGCCCAAAAAACATTTGGCCCATGAACTGTTCGCCAACAGAACGGTTCGTCAGTGAACGTTTGACCAACAGAATCTTTGGCCCATTAACTATTCGCCCAAAAGACATTTGACCCATGAACTGTTAGCCAACAGAACGGTTCGTCAGTGAACGTTTGACCAACAGAATCTTTGGCCCATTAACTATTCGCCCAAAAGACATTTGAAGCCCAGATAGGCGATTATGGGTATAAACTCCTGGTGTTTGCACAAAGTGGCGAATACGTGGAGAGGTCTATGTCCAGTATTGGACTGCGATAGGCTGATGATGATGATTGTGGGAATAACGATAACAAATGTTGATAGAAATAGTTTTAAAAAATGCGATATTATTAACATTTTTTATTTATCTGGAACTGTTGGGACATGGAATGGAGCCATGGTGGTACCAATGCTTTGTAGTGAAATGCTGATTACGCTATAGGGATAGGGAAGACATTTCAAAGTAAGCGGTACCTACACTTGTTATTTTACATAACAGGTTTCAGGTGTAATTTCAAGATTACAAGTCCTTGTTTACTGAGCAATGTTCAACGGGCTCTAATAATTTTCAAACAGGAGTTGGCGTTTGCATAAAATATGAAAGCCCTGAAAGTTTCGGGTTTAATGGGAATCAAATCAGGAGATTGGATAAATTTTGGAAATTACCTTTTGATAGGCTGGGTGTTCTGGACAACGCATCTGGTCTTAGTCATAATAATATAAAAAGGGTGGTTTTGTTTTGATTATTTTGTTAATTACATAGCTTTACTTTACATATGTAGACATGTACTAACATAACACATGATTTAAAATGACTACCTACACAATTCGAAAAAGGTAGAACTACCATTTTAAATCACATGTGGTGTTAGTACATACTTTACATACCAAAACAGTGATAAAAAAAATCATAAAGCAAAACCTGTACAGAGTAGCAAGTTAGACATTAAAAGTTTTCAGAAACGATTCTTTCTTCGCATTTAGTCGGTATATTCAGTGAATTCCCTCAACACTCTGTATCTCTCGAAAGTAGGCCAAAAATGTATTTAGTGCGATAAAAACGCTCGTTAGATAAACTCGAACTTTAGCCAGTGTGACTTTACTAAGTTTCTGTAAAGCCGGCGTTGAAATTCTGTACGAATGCTTTCAAGTCTGTTGGTCGGCTCAGGCATTCAGGGCAAATAGTATGGCGATATAAATACTCGTGTGTGTCAAGAAAATCTTTTAAAATATCTTTAACGATTATGCAATTACATCAGAACGTTTTGCATTCATTATGTGTCATACATTATATATCATGCATAGGTACAATGATCTGGTACTAATGCACTTTAAGAAAGTCATCGTATAATCTCAGCCATATAACCTACCTGATTATGAACTGACATAATATAATATGCTGCGACCGAACTCGGTTGGAGTTCTGTTGCAATTATTTTTCAATTGTACACTTGCACTCGAAGTATATTTAAGGGTAGGAAATAATGACTAAACAAACACAAATGTTCATTAACTTAACACGTAGAGCATGCGGGTCATCGGTGACAGGCAAACAATAGTTTTCCTAGATTAGGTAGTCAAAGTCTTAAATGAAATACACAATGAAATGTGACAACTGAAAGTAGTTTTGTACGTCTATTTGGTATTTTTTGGAGCAGAGAGGATTGATAAAGGTGTAACTAACGCATATGTTTGTGTAAATTAGGAATGTAAATTGTTTGATATTAATTCCAAAACAGAGCACTCGGTGCGGCGTACTGTAAGTGGCACAGCCGCGATCCACACACATAAAACCTAATTATTTCGGTTTCGCGACAGCTCCAGTTTGAATAATTCAGTTAGTTAGCGAGCGTGGGATGGGAGGCGCGGCTGCAGTCCGTATCGAGTTGGCGGAGTCGCGTAACGGGCCAACTTGAAGCGGTTAGCTGACACTTCGCTGCGGGTCCGAGGAGCGAGGTGCAACTGCGCGCGACAGTATCGCCCGCAACTCCGCCCGGTTACTGATAACTTCGTTTAATTTCAGATGGCGTTTATAAATGCTTGGGTATAGTCATTTTGATGTACAATAATACACGTTGTAATAACACATTTTGATGCATCTACAACAATATTCATTAAGACAAGGCTTTTAACTTTTTATTTCAGCTTTTATAAACGCTTGTCTGACAAGCGCTTATAAAAGCTGAAATAAAAAGTTAAATATATAGGTGATTTTCTACATTACGATAAATTGATATTGTTAGATAAATAATAAATGAAAATATCTCTGATTTTATACGCTCGAGTTTTGTACTTGGTAAATATCTCAGTCCCATTTAAGCTTTAGACGTTTGTGAATTCAATTAGTCTCTATTTTATCAAGCATTAAGTATCGTATTTTTGATAAAATTTATATAATGTACCATCAGCTTAAACCATTAAATTAGTTAGCGAGCGCGGGATGGGAGGTGCGGCTGCAGTCCGTAGGTATAGTTGGCGGAGTCGCGTAACGGGCCAACTTGAAGCGGTTAGCTGACACTTCGCTGCGGGTCCGAGGAGCGAGGTGCAACTGCGCGCGACAGTATCGCCCGCAACTCCGCCCGGTTACTGATAACTTCGTTTAATTTCAGATGGCGCTTATAAGCGCTTGGATATTTTACACATTTTGATGCATTTACAACAATACTCATTAAGTTTCTAGCTAAGACAAGACTTTAAAGCAGAAATATAATTAAAACATAATGGTTATTATCTACATTGGCATAATTTGATGTAGGTAGTTAGATAATAAATGGAAATATCACTGATTATGCGTCTTAGATTTGTAGTTAGTAGATGTTTAAGCCGTTGATTGCCGCTAAACCAGAAAACCGACCTTCAAATCTTAAAGGAAAGAGTGTTCGAGACCTCTTCCTAAAAGCCGGCAGCGCAGCTGAATCTACTGATGTTGCAGATGTACATGGGCGGCGGTTATGACTTACCATCAGATGAGCCGTAACCCCCGTATAGATAATTTAGGTTTTCGGACATTTACGAGTATATTATTATAAGTATTGATGGATAAAATTGAGGCTAATCTATTGTGTCTATTGACACACATCCAGTTTTTTCAATGACAGATTTCGTCATTCATCAAGAAAGCTTATTGGATGCGAATTACACAAATGTGCTTAACCTGACGTACGAACGAAGTAACGTTTTACGAATTGTATACAATAGTCATGCTATACTCGTAGCCCCACAAAAGACCATTTTATTCTTATACATTTTTGTTATAAAACAAGTTGAGTGATCATATAGTCGAAGGTACCCAAATGGAATGCAATATAAACCTATAGGCAGAACTATCACTGAACGTTTCAACAGATTAATCGGTAATCGGTATGAACTTTGCATTAGTGATCAGTTCATATTGTACTTGCTGACCTACTAGAAATTTAAATCTATTCATTTACTGGTAAAATTTTGCTCGTTTATCATTTTTAGTTCACGATTCACGATGATTTACACGGACCCCACGGATCCGGGGATCTGAGGTTAAGGTTTTCAACTTTTTAAGAGTTTCGTTAAGTCTGACTAAGGCTTTTAGCGTCAAATTAATGTGCTTCGTAACTCCACCGTCGTCCAGTATTCAGGCACTTAAGTTTCATTTTCGCACGAAATGGCCGTATACATACGAAAATTGCAGTCTTGTCGGAGATATGGTACTTCGAAGAAGCTAGGAATGGTGTTTTGTCAAGTTTATGAGTCACGCGAGACGGTACACTCGGCGAATAAGATTTTAACGCTCATCGAAAAATGTTCCTTACCAACAGATAGTAACGATACAAAAGAATTTCTGTGGAGGATGTACAATGCAATGCGGAACAATTCTTTCATATCACATTTAATACGGCTTTATTGACACGTAAAGAGGAGTTAAATTGAATTCTGACTGATGCGTTTGTTGGTATTATTTCCTTTTGTCGTTCGATCTTGCAATTTATTATTTCGCATTTTGCCTGACACATATATATGTGTATGTACGATATTTTGCATTGATTTTTATATTTTGACAGCTTGTTCATTTTCGACAGATTAAAATAATCATGTCAGTAATAAATAGGTACTACATACAACTAGTACTCATTATTTCCATGGAAATAATATATGTAAGTACAAATCACTTCTCTGACGTGATGTGACATTACTTTGATTTTATTACCTAATAACATCTGATGAACTTTTATGATGAATGAACATGCACACTTTAACACAGGATGCTACGCGAATTTTATATCACAAAATATTTAAAACACAATCCAAGTACGGAAAGGAAAATGTCGTATATTCTTTGATTATACGACATGTATTTCTATGTGAACTCTTATCCTAATTCTTTCTGAATATTATAAACATTAATTACCTACGTGACACGTTTTATCTCATTATGAGATTAATTTACCGCATCCCTTACCTAAAACATCGTGAGAAATAGTTCATATTACATATCAAGTAGTTATCTGAATGAGCACTCAGATAAGTACTTGATATGTAATGTGATCTATTTAATCTGGTAGATAGGTGGAAACTACGTCTGTATTTACATACTATATTTAGAATCATAGCCGCTCTGACTCCGATTTTAGAAGCACAATATCTTTAAGGCATCTATGTGCTCGATAATGATGACAAGGCTGTACTCTGAAAAGGTCATCTGGTCTCATACTCACTTAAAACAAAAAATCTGTAGGACAAGCTAAGTGCTTTACCTTGCCCGGTAGTTTTACAAAAGGAAAATTTATCCTTCCCTCCGAGAAGCAAGAAATACCTCAGCTATACGGCAAGTTTTAACGCCACTGGCCGGTTCATGTAGGGTAGTAAAAACGCTCATCGCATCGTATTCCGGCGAGTTATCTCTCCAATATGAGTCTAGACTGAGGCATTTTATTTTTTGGACCTGCCGCACTATCTCCCGAACATTTCGTTTAACTAACCATGCCACCCATTAATGTTTACTGCGCTCTCTCGAATATTTATTTTAAAAACTGGTACCCTCTAGGAACTAGCGATGTAACGTGAACGGAGGGAGGGCAGTAAAACCGCCATTCTGCCGCGACAGCGTCCACAATATCGTCACAGTCTGGGACGTAGTAAAATGTTTACAAAATATCCTGCTTTGTTGCGGGCGCCATTGTAAGTGTTTCATATTGCTTTCGTATCACCCGTTTGCGCATACTGGGTTACATTTTCTTCGGTCGATTCAATCGGATTTTGAGGAGACGGCTGCGGCTGTATGATGTTATACTGTTTAGTTTTACGAGTATATTAGCTTTCAGTTGTTTTTGGCGCGGTGTTTGTAGCTCTGAAAGGATCATACTCGTACTACAAAGAATGTTAAGTAAGAATGTTATGAATGTTTAAGTTACCTACTCTGGTGCATCGAAATGATTGTTAAACCGTTAGTACTGCGCCTGATCTCACTCCAGTCATGTCGAAGTATCGTTCCATTGGATTATGAGAGTGAAGCTATAGCAAGTGAATATGAGTCTCCTTGGAAACTAACTGCTGTATCAGGAGAGTACTATTATTATTTAGGGTACATTTATCATAATCACGTGATAGTTCACTCTTTTGATTCAAACTCATGACTTTTGATAGACCTACTCATGACTCTGAAATCTAAAAAAATTAAAGATTATGACTAATCACACTAAAAAAGCGACAATCATCATCATAATCATGGCCTATCGCATTCCACTGAGTTGAACATAGGCTTCTCCAGCTGTTCACCACTTTGGGCAAACAGCTAGAGGCTTTACCCATAATCGCCACGCTGTGCAGGCGGGTTGGTGAGTGACATAACTATGATTTTATTTACACTGGTTTGCAGATGTTTTGTAAAACACCAATTAATTGTGTAAATAACAATGTAATCAGAAAGGTTACACAACAAATTTTGTATGCAAATGTTTACCCAATATCAGAATTCTGACGCTCCAAATATACCAACGCCAGTGACTGTCTGAAAACAAAACCTCTATTTAGTAGCACGGGCGGAATATTTATCGCAATTTTACATCTGAATTTTCAACTTGGCAGTTTCAACGGTGATACGTTCATAAATTCAATGAAATTACCCATCTTTCTGCGCTTCAAAGAGGCCCATATATTTCCCGTTGGAGACAGCTTCTTGCAATGCGACCATCACGCGAGTGATAAATCAGTATGCCCCGCAATATCGTGAAAAAAGCTTACGCTCATGAATTTTTAAATTTAAATTGCCGCTACCGACTTTGGGGTTTTGCGACCATTAGTCTAATGAACGGAGGAACGTAAGTTTGTCAAAACTATCGCGTTAGACGAGTACTTATATAGATTACTTTTTATTTACGTAATGGTACTTGCACTTAGTTAGAGCTGCGGGTGTCCATGGGCGGTGTCGACAGCTTACCATCAGGCATCACACTTGCTCGTCTGCCGCCTCTCGCATAAAAAAAATACTTTATAAGTGTATAGGTATTCGTATTGATTAAAGAATGAAATTAATTAAAACTTACTAATACACGTTCTGACGACACGTGTCTTTGAATGTAGGACTACTATTCCGAAAATGTTCGTAACTAAAAAATTCTAAGTAGGTAGGTAGGTACCTGCCTTTTTTCAACCATGGTTGTACAAGTAAAGGTTAGGTGAATGTACTCATTATTTATAGTAAGTTTCTCCTTAAAGTTTTTTTTCGCAATGATATAATTAAATTAATGTATTGTTTATTGCTGACTAGTCAAGCACATAAGGTGTAAAACTTAATAAAACCTAATGCTTTCCCTAGCTTCGCAAATAATGTGTCGGTCGCAATCGATGCAAATTTTTCTCTTTTGCATCAACTTGCTCTGTGATCATCCATAATATAGAACTGTTGATTTGATTGTACAGTCTAAAAGTTATTGGACTTCAAGGAACACCAAATATACTATAATTGGAAGCTAGAATTTGGATCATTCAATGTCTACATAAGTAGGTACATGAATGGAGCGACCAAAGCAGTGGAACAAAAACTCGTTGGTTAGTTTGCTTTGAAGGATTGGCTCAACGAGCAACGAGGCAGCAAACAGTACTTGCATTTACCTAGTAGGAAAAAGATTTGACAAAAGGAGCATACCATGTTTACTTAGTCTTAACAATACACTAAAAGGGTTTCTTTTATTTTTATTATGCAAGAGGTGGCAAACGAGCAAATATAATGCCTGGTGGTAAGCACTCGGTACTGCCCATGGACCATGGCAACTAAAATAGAGTTCTGGGTCGCTGCCGACCTATTAAATAACGCAGTACGCAGTTTTACTAGTATAGGGATAAATGTAAAGAAATTCCAAGTATTCTCACCAGTGTGGGGATAAGTCAGTAAAACTTGGAACTGGGGGGGATATCGCACTAGCTAACGGGTCCCACCTTCCAAATATGGGCGTGGTATCACATTTCAGGGAAATTAACATCAGATATTTTTGGTCCAGTTTACTGTCACTTCAGCCAACTGATTCGTTGATTTTAATCCTCTATAGATTTCTCACATGATTTCACACAAAAACGCCAAGCTTAAACCGACCATGCTTCATAACTTACTTGTTTACCTAGGTACCTTAATAAACTTCATTCCAGCTGGTTTGAGCCTTAGTACAATTTTAGATATTACTCAACATAGAATTCAGATTTACAGTCTGGTATTCAAAACGTACCTATATTTACCATGTCTAAACAGTCTTAGCTTGATAGTTCAAGATTTAATTACTATTATAATCCAAATCCCTCAAGGAGATTTACTACAACCTAGTAAATTAGCATGTCGTATAGTCGAAAAGGCAAATAGGTACTTTAAAAGGTTACATAATTGCTAATTAATAATAATCTCCTGATCAATTTCCAGGAAGACGACACACAAGATTGTATCAGGATCGCAGCAAATGTAAAAAAAATAAAATAAATATAGGGTACCACAATACGGATGGTTTTTCCAGTGTGGGCACCTCGGAACCTTCCTAGAAAGGCGAGGCACACAACAAGATAGACTTCAGTTTTATTTAATAGAAATAGTGTATTTATAATAATATAACTGTAAAAGCTTCTTGCGCTCGGGCTAGCGGCCCCGAGGAACACAACGATACGTGTGTTCGGGCATAGTGGTTAGTGGCGTCGTAATCTCAAGAAGCAGGGAGGACACCACACAGTCCTCCTGAGGTGTGCCATGTGTAGGTGGTTGGGCTCTGCCCTCCGCGCATCCCGATTCCTCCCAGATGGAGTGCGGATCACAGTCGGGTTTAGTGGGTATCCAGGGCTCTGGTGTATGCGTAAAGGCATTCCCTACGAAAGAGAAGAAGTTGACCAACCGACACTCATTGTCAGCGTATATTGTCCCTATCTAATGAGTTGTATCCATGATTATCTATGTACTTTTTATTAACATTCATACAATGAAATAACTGCGTGCAAGAAACTACAATATCCGGCTTCTCCCTGACTAAACTTAGACAGTTAGACACTTCTTATCAGTTATGAATGCGCTTTGTGGAAACAACTTCCTGCAACTGTTGCAGAACATTACGACACTGTAACCTTCAAGAACCAAGCCTGGCTCAAATACATTACGCCGCAAAGAGTCATATGCGAATCTGTTGATATTTATTTGGTTACACTACTCGTATAATGCACAAACGAATGCAAAAGCGGAATTTACTGCTTGACTTATTTTTACCTCTCAAAGTGAGAACGACCTAGTTCTTAAGTCTCATATATAGGTAAATGCCGTTTTCCCGAAATAAACATTTCAATTTCACAAACTGACTGACCACACTATTTTTTAAAGTATTTAACTGCGTTACGTATCATCACGCTTTCACACAGGGGGAGTAGACGTGTGGTACTCCCAGGAAAAGGGGAGGGTATAACCACTATTTAGTGGGGAATTTTCCCCAACGTCGTCAGTGGGAATCAAGTGGTAAGTATCCTTTTCCTTAAAACTTATGATTATTCTTAAGCAGACCTACCTTTCTACCCACCAAACAACTAACACCGGTATTCACAGGACCGGACGCCCAGGTACCCAAAAACCTATTCATAAATAACACTTGAGTGCCGGTCGCCATTGCAAATGTCTTTCTGAGAAGAAGTAGTAAGTAAATAGTGTTGTTAGTTTATAAGTATTTGTGAATACAAGTGTTAGTTGGTTGGGTATGTCTGCCTAACGACAGAACATACCCACTTCAACTACCAGGTAGTTGAATAAGAAATTGTCACCTAGTATTACAAAATGCCACTAAAGTTACATAATAACAAATAGACCGGTATAGATGGTATAAGCGTCCAAGATCTCTAGTATTCTGTTCGTGTTACATAGAATATTACACTTAGTGGTAAGATAGAGGGCATTCGCAGAATACCATAGTCGTAGTGCTTAGTGCCAAGTGACTTGCTGGGCGCTAAGCTTTAAGTATTAAATATTTTCTTTTAAAATATGGACTTTGTAGGTATTCTATTAGATGTTAAGTTGGAATACATAGTAAATAAACACTAGTTTCTATATTTAGCACTTACAGTGACCGAAAAAACTTCGGACATGTATGGAGCCTGGTCAATCATAAGTCATAAGATACAGATAATATAATAAACATGATTATCATTATGATCATCATCATCAGCCTATCGCAGTTGTTTGCGACATATACAATGTAAGTAAATACGAATGCACTCTCGCGCAAGCTTATAAATACGGTTTACCTGACCCATCACCAACTGATATGTAATTCCGTCTAATACTAATAAATAACGCTTTAATTATTCCAGCAAAATACTAAATCAGTTAATTTATCACTACTGAAACTTATTTCATTCCGGCCGGCACATTCGAAACGTCCCGGCCAGCAAAATTGCATTGTTAATTCTCAGATAATCCGCGATTTGCTTGTTTAATTTAAATGGAAACTAAATGAAAGTACCAACTGGTCATTTGTCATGGCCGCGCCGCCCGGTCCGACGATCCCAGTTCCGTTTGCAAGCTGCTTTTATTAATATTTCCAGCGATTCCGCGCTTTATTAGCAAACAACGTCATGTGGTTGATAAATTATTAATGCGGTGGCGCAGCTTGTGTTTTGTAACCCGTTTTTTGTCGATATTCGCGAGCTACATCTGTTATTCGATTGGCTATATAGACTTGGTTTGGCGTCAATTCTTTGTGGTTTCTTGGGAAATTCTCCTCCGGGCCGGACGCGAAATGGAGAAAAGAACAAAATTAAAGGACAGGATGGATGAGGAGATATTAAAATGCACAAGTATGTGCGTAAACACAATCTCTGAAACTCCATAGGTAGTGGACGATACCACGACTCTGACACAGAGAGAGATCAGGCGTAAAACTAACTGCCTACCTCACCAATGCACGGGTATAATTGCCACCAACTTCCTGATTCCGGAGTAATTTGACTACTGAGGTTTTAGCTACAGAGTAACTTGTTTACAGAATCACCTAGTAATAATTTTTGACCTGACACAGGGTACATACCCGGGGCGTTTTACGAAGCACTAAAATTGAATTAAATGTAAGTAACCTTTTTGTTTCCAACATGAACAATCAATCTTGTTTTGATGAGATCATTTTAAGGCCTATAACGGCATCTTTTTGGAAAATGCGGCATGTTATCAAAAGCTTTTTTTCGACGAGCGAACATGTGCTTGATAAATTGTTAATGTAGTTGCGCAGCTTGAATTTTTAAATTGTTTTTTGTCGGTCATATTTTTTGATAGCCACTTGAATGTTGTAACTACATGAATAATAAAACTGTGTGACATTTGCTATTAATGTACCCAAAATATTTACTTTGCGTATATTAAAGTATCTCTTTGACGACATTTGCCAACGAATTTATGGTATCAAATACACTACGAATTTATGGTATCATTTCTCGTCGTCTCTTGTTAAATTTTAATATGAGAAAGCTTTTAATATAACTTACAAAATCGAGGAGGAGGAAGGATTACCTACAGTCCATTTATACGTACGAGTAAGAGAACTGCGTTACATTTCTTGTTCTTCTTGAGAACATTTCTTCAATATCACCAGGCATACTCGTATTTATACGAGTACCTATATATGCAGGCTTCGGCGAATATAATCGCACTATAATAATATCAACTGACTGGTGGCGGTATAACCATCACAATTGAAGGCGTATCTAAATACCACAGACCGATGACGGGCAGTAGCGTCACCGTAACGAGAAACTACGCCCAGCGATCGCCAACCCGCCCAGCGTGGCGAATATGGGTATATCCTCCAGATGTTTGCCCTGAGTGGCGAACAACTGGAGAGGCCTATATCCAGCAGTGGACTTCAGTAGGCTGATGATGATGATGATATAATTTTCATCACTGTAACAAATTATTCGGGTGAAGACGCGCAATTGGCATCAAGCAAAAATCCTTTCCTTGTGCGCCCATATAATACCTACGCCGCGGCGTCTTCACCTGAATACTTCGCGTTGTAACGCCGTGCCTCAGCGCGTTGACACAAACTAGAATGAAAGCCTTCCGCTTCCCCAATAGCTTCCCCAAAAAGCATTGAAATGAGTATTCATCCTCTAATAGGTACACCAGCACAAATGTTTTATTGCCGAAACCCAAATGTTGGCCTGCTAACATAATCGCCCGGTAACGTACTAATTCAGATTACGTAGTCATTATATTATCCTGTGTTTTGTATACATCAGCAATTCATTTCCGCTTCCTTATTTTATATTTTAATCATTTCGTAAAATACTATTTCTTGTGCCATGTTTTGCTTTTAACCGTATTAATACTAGGAAACACTCAGCCTTTTTACTCTACTTAGCTTTTGCTGGGTCGAGCTTGGATTAAAGCTTTTCAATTATTACGGTCTTTGCCGGCTGGCAGACGTCTTGCCTCCCCCTTATCTGTGTAAAAACTCATGAATATTAATTGATATTATTTGCAATCCTTGTGGAAGATTATACATAAGTGTTTTAAGGCTTTCCCTTTAAATGTAAAGCCTTCGTTGTTGTTATAATAACTAGTTTGTTCCGTAAGCTTGGTTTTATTGATTACATTTATGGCTGAATTTTTAATCACCAGATAAATTTAATGGACTAAAAAAGGTAAAACGATTGATTACATTTTTTTATTAGATGATATAAGATTTTCATAAATATTACGTACTCATAGTAGCAAGTTTTACGTTTTTACGACACAAAATCTTTTAAAATCAAAATACATGGAAATAATTAATTGATTAATGGTGGTTGTTTAAGTTAGTAACACTTAATACTTTGATCTAACTTAAATAGAATACAGCAAAATATCTACCAATTCAATATTCATAACATACTTACTACGTCCCTGAGGTACGTGTATGTTTGCATCTAAAAAGTACAACGCCCAACGGCTTGACGCCTAGCTACACATTATTTTCATGACTTCGCTTATCGACAACAAGAACAGAGTATTAACAAGTAATGCATAATTTTGCATTTAACATCCTGTGTTTCGGCAACCACAAAATGCACCTAATCGCAATTTAAGGCCACGCTAAGTCTATAAGTCTATCCTTAGTATAACATATGCAGAAGCACGTGCAGTTGTGCAAACATATCAATCTATCTTAGATTTAATAAGGCTGGTCCAGCTAACATCGGCGTCTGAGACGGTTAAGTCGCCGCAAGAGTCCGTCTAGTAGACTTAAAACGACCGTGCCATTTATCATGGGACCATCTTGGACGTTTGAAACGCAATTCCAAGGATGCAAGTGCTTTTTATTCGACTCACTCTAAGTGTTATTTTGCTATACGGTTTCGTGGAGAGCTTTGCAAGGAATGGTATTAGTGAGTAAGTACTATAAATAATAAAATTGTGCTTTTAAGATGCAAACGTGCATAGTTGCATAATAATATTAAGGAGGGAACAGATGCGGTATAAAATGTTTCGATATTTTTGATCACACGAATATGATCCCACCAAAAATATAAAAGTGAAAATGGCTACCAAGTTATTGTAGTAGCTGTATGTAAATAATTTTCAATTTGACTGTAGAAAATGAAAAAATCTTGTGATTAAACAAAAAACTACACCGAAGTGTTTTTGAAATTTAATACTTAGCACTTAAATTAATGAAATATATCTTTGGATAAAAGATACCTGAAACATATAATTTTTTTAATTCAAATAATAAAAAGAAAAATTTATAGACATGTTGTATGACATAGACATAAGATACATTAGATTTTTTTATTATGATCGTTGTATTTGTATTACATATATATCTAATTCGTGAAAACTTCATCGGACTATTGAATAAAAAATAACACTGTTATCAATACCAAGTAAGTACATGAAATTGTATATGAAAGTGAAATGACTAAAATATAACATGGTTAACTGAACATTTAACTGGCCATTAAATCTGAATGCAGATTATTGTCCGTAAGTGAAATCTATTTAATATTCATAAATGTGTATTCCTTTGTCCCATTAACGATGTAATACTATAAATATAGTGTTTATAGGCTTTTGGCCTTTTAAATAATTAATATTAATGAGCAAAATGAGTAGAATGAGTTTATTTAATAATTCTTTATAGACAGAAGTTAGCTTGTATTTATCATATTTACAGTTATCTACATATTAACAACATCTTCACAAAGAAACAGTATTTTTCCTCATTAAAACTTATTTCCTGCTGCTTACATAGAAAGTAAGTATTCCTTTACGTTTATAAAGAAGTTCTGATCGCGTTTGCAGCTTAATATTTAGATTTACGGATGAACTAATTAAGTATCTAACTTGAGAGTACCAACTCATTTTTGGGAAAAGTTTTATAATGATTATGGGCCCTATTATAAATTTCTATACAGGTACATACTCGTAGATTGGCAACGTTGTCTTAGTACATACTTTCTACAATTCATTTTGAAATTAGTTCTGTCAGAAAGAAATTATTATTTGCTTATCTACCTGTTTCTTCTGATCTGAAAGTCCACACAACATAAATAAATTATTAAATCCTATCTGGATGACTTTATTTCGTGATTTCTTACATTTCCTTACCTAAGTACGAGTATTTATAGTAGTTTATAAAAGATGGCAGATTGGTACACTCAGACACTTCTCGAACATAAGCTTATTGTTCATGTGAGAACGTACCGTTGCATGTAAGTGTATTAAAAGTTATATACGCAAAAGCTCCACTCAATTTATCTAACGGGATGTGACTGGAAATTTGATTGCAATATTTTGATTGTCGGGAAATTAGTTTAGCTGTATGTACGACTAAAATCGTTCAAAATGAATTAATCGTGGGGAATAAACTAAATTCACACGAGTAGAATAGTGAACGAAATTGGAAGTTATTTTTATGTTGAAACTAGCGACCCGCTCCGGCTTCACACGGGTGCAATACTGTGTGCATCTGGGGGCACGGTCGTGCCTCCGCCAAGACGAGCCAAGAGAACTGCAATGCTATTTAACTTTTCTCGAAAGGTTTCGTCGTTTTTTTTTTAATATATTATACCTACATATAAACCCTCATCTTGTAACACTCTATCTATTTAAAAAAAGAAAACAAATCTGTTCCGTAGTTTTAAAGATAGGGACAGCATGCATAGGGACAGGCAGAAAACAAAAGCGACTTTATTACATACTATGTACTGAAAAGAAATACAAACAAAACTACGTTGTACAAAAATACGTTGAATATTAATTTTGAAGTTAAAAGCCGTCTTATCAATTTTTTCCTTTTAAACGTACTCCTTTTGAATACTATCATTTTGACATTATGTTTCACAATTATTTTATGTGGAGAAACATTACATTGGACTAGTATACCTACTAGTCCAATGTAATGTTTCTCCACATAAAATAAATATGAGTATAAATAAATTAAATTAAATAATTAAATAAATTAAATTGTCCTTTTAATAGGTACCTTCAAAGGACAATTTAATTTATTTAATTAAAATTTAAAATATCGTATTCTGAATTGTTTAAGATGGGCTGGGCATTCAATCCAGGAACTTCAGATTCTCCGCGCTTTGAGAGAATGTTTCACACCGAATACGTATTTCTCCTTACCAAGGTCGCTTTAACCATAAATACATGTCGAAGTCCTATGTTGATCTTTCCTTCCTATATTTTCTTCCACTCGTGAACTAAATCAATCATGTTTGTGTCAAACAAAATAAATGATACCAAAACGTATTTTGTTTACAATAAAACTTGCACGTGAAATAGGAATGCGAATAGAAATGGAGAGAGCTGTTTATTTGGTTTATCCCTGAAGTAGGCACGAGGGGTGACCTTTTTAATAATGCATCCGATTCCAGCGACTTGCCAGATTTACAAAAGAACTTTCCCGAGCTCTAGTCGTAAAATAAGTTGGTTGTTCATTTTAAATACCAGTTATTCATAAAGATCTTTTAATGTTAAAAAAAAAAACTAATCTTCAAATTTGCAAGGCGAGAGCGATTCGGTGTTTGTTGGCTGAGTGCGCATTATCGTAGGCTGTGATGTCGCTTAACATCAGATGAGTCGGGGTCTAGCGCTATCCTAAGTCATGGCTACATTAAGTCATGGAATGCCCTTCCATCTCATGTGTTTCCTTCTTCTTACAATCCTGGGTTCTTTAGGCGGGGCGTGAAACGGCATCTCAGTGGGCCTTCAGGGTGAGGGCGACAGGCGCAATGGGCTCTATTGTGCCTGTCGACCTAACTTTTGGACCTCACGACCGCTTACCATCAGGTGGAGTGAGGTCATCCTGGAAGCTCTTCTTATAAAAAAAAAAAATCCTATAAAAAAAATATCATTGCATTCAATAAAAAAATGTTGGATTACAGTTGTTTTAACTTGGTTTTTCGATTATTACTAATATACACAATATAGGGTGGCGAACAACTGGAAAGCCCTATGTCCAGCAGTGGACTAAGATAGGCTGATAATGATGACAATGAAAAAAAGATTCCCTGTTCCCCACATCATTACATACCTATAATACGTACTACCACTGAATAAGTTTGGATTTAATTTGGATTTCGTTGTAAGAAAGTACTTATGAACGATGTACCGTATACAATCTATCGAAAAAAAAATCATTGTTCCTTATTTCTTGAACCAGAAAACGAGTTGATGTGTTAATGTTTCGTTTATCAAAAGACACGGTTGTCTATCTAATAATAAATAAGTGAATTAAACTTGTAAAACAAAAGAAGTATTATGTATGGCTTACAATAATGGGTCCGAAGTTTCTAATTTTGGAAGACTAATCTAATGAAACCTTTTCGTGCGTGGGTCTATCCGCTATTGTCACTAAATGGCTGACATTTTCTCCCAACATAATAAGCAAGTTTGTACCGAAACGTGTAGGAAGGTAGGTTACTAGCCTGTGTGGTGTAATAGAGAGTACAATGTGAATCTAAAATGTGGATATAATTTTTGTACATAATATCCTATAATATAAGTAGTGTACAAAAATTATTATTACTACTCTCTATTACACCACACAGGCTAGTAACCTACGTATAGGTACATTGGCTAGGTTTTTATTAGACTGTTATGTTTGGTATAAAGTTTATTTAAAATTGTCCATATTTCTTTCCATGAAATTATTAACTAACGTGCTAGAATCCAACTTAAATAAATCGTATTTAATACCTGTCTACATAATAATTACCTGAAGTCTAATATATTTTGTGTCGCAGATGAATTAATATTACCTGCAGAATTTTGATTTCTAAATTACTTATGCCTATAAAAAGTACTAAGTAAGTAAGTAGCATACCTATTTAGTTAATTTAAAAAACATATAGGTCAATACAAATCCACGGAACAATTAAGTACTTTTCTATATTAAGTATTATATTTGAACGATCTCAATTAATACAATCTTTAAGAACTTCTGCCAACCTAAAACTATCTGATTCAATGTTCAATCTGTCACGAACTTTTTTCTTCTTCCAATCCAAGAACGAGAATCTAAAGGAAATCTAACCATATTCGAACAGATGCCTTTGAAATGTGACGTGGCGCGGGATGATGGGCGAACGTTTGCACGTAGCGCAAAATACCGCCAATATTTCGCTATTGGTACTGCGCAATATGTATCAGAACTTTTAACTATAACATTTGCAAGCTAAAAATTATAAATAACGTCTCGCTTTACCGTGCAATTAATCTGGTAAATTTCTTTTTATTTGTTATGGATTTGCGCTTGGCTGGTAATCACCTGATCGTAAGCGACATCGCAGTCTACGATGGAGCGCGCTCACCTAGCAAAACCGGTTCACTCTCGCCTTGAATATCGAAAGATTATAAGTCTCGGGGAACAAGGAGTCCAGCAGAGAGTTCCATAGTTTGGCCATTCATAATGTGAAAGTATAGGCGAAACGTGCTGTGCGAGTCTTTGGAACTTACTCGTATATTAAATTATTATTAAGTTATAATTATGATCTCTTTTATTCATAGAAGGCTCGCTTGGCCACAGTTCGCCTGATGTTAAGGGATAATGAAGCCTACGATAGAGTGCGCTTACCCAGCAAATACCAATTCGCTTTCGCTTTGAACATCGGAAGATTTTATCTCTCGGGAAACAAAGAGTCCGAAAAGGAGTTCCATAGTTCGGCCGTGAAAGGTAAATGTGATTAAAAGCATTTTGCCTAATTCATAGATTCCTATTTTCAGTTGCAGTTACTTAGTAGGAAGGTATGTCGTAAAAATCACGGTAGACACGATCGATCAGGTATCTAAGAGCGTAAATGTACGTTATAAGTATAAGTTAATATCCTGATTGTGATTTGAATTCGAATTATACTAAGAAGCTTTAGATAATTGTGTTAAAACCTTATCAAATTAGGTTATTATCAACAAGTTATCTCTAAAGCCACTTTTTGTATACCGAATTAGGAGGGAATTAATATTTCGAGAGGAAAAAGGCGGACATTTCGGAGTTCATTAAAAATTTTTGGCCACAACTCGATGCCGCAAAATGAACTTTTCCCATTTCTCATTTTCGTAATTACCTCTAATTGAAGAAAACTTAAAAGTGAGCGCGGATCGCACCGACTATAAACTCGTTGTAAATAGGAGGATAATTGCTGCAGATAAGCTGTTGAATGATTGTGATGATGTATTGGAAAATTAGGTAGGAATTAGCTAGAGGTAGTGCTTAGAGGAATGATTCGATGTGTTGCTGATACATTTTGAATGTTGTTAACTATTTCATTCATTTAACGGAGTAAATAGCGCAATGGCTACCTAGGCCGTTAAATCTGGTTTCGTAAAACCGTAAGACCAGGGCCAACTTGCGAAATGAACTTTTTATAAAAATAGTCTAGGAACATGGTATTCTAAGAGGCGCCCCAGTCATAAAAAAACAAGAAAACCCTTACTTTGAGACTAAACGGCTTCTTCTATCAACGATCGTATATTTTGATGTTAATGTATGTAGGTACTTTAAAATTTAGTGCCTTTTATTTCAAAATCATATTTCTATAGCGCAAGCACTTATGCTATTCACATAGAATCAGATAATTGTGTATGATGATTTTTATTATATAATAAATCAAAACTCTAATTATCTCGCCGATATATAATATTGAAATTGTATCCCCTAGAGCCCTTAAAACAACAATGTAGTTTCCGCCAATAAACGTTTTAACGGCACAACTAGTAAAATTTACAACTATACTTTAACAAGCCCTAAAACAAACGAGTTGCGTATAGCCAAAGACTTTTCACTTAACGTTTCATTTAATTCTCGCTAAACGACCAGAATGCTTTCGCCGTTTACATCTGAGCGCACTAAAGTTTAGGCGCAGGGCAAATAAAGCAAGAGTCACGTTCGAGTGAGTGATATCACGTCTAAGGCTCATCAGCGGGTGCACGTGACGACTTTAGCACAAACAGATTTCACAACAACACCAACTACACAAGATCCCCAGCCGTCCATCTAAAAATAACATTTACACCTGGCGAAAGGCGGCGGGCGGAATCCGCACAGCTCTCCGTAAGCTGGCAATGTTAATAAATACGCAAAAAAGCGGGCTGCTCCAAAGTTTTCTTTCTCCTAACTTTATTATGCCATTAGAGATCGCGTGACGAACAGTCGCACTTTGCCCCGTAATATAATTTATTTTGACGATTGTATCTCTCGCGCGGATTCTTTTATCTATTGCGACGTGTGGCGGGTCTCATTATGTATTTTATCGAATTTGCATACTATTATAAGTAACTACTATCCATTTAGGTACTCAATATACTCTATCTACACTGAATCTAATTATAATTCCTCTTAAAATTGCATTGCTACCTACAGATTTTTATATCTACGATATTGAATTGTCTCGAGTGACTGCAAATTTGAATAACTTTCGAATATGTAAGTAATTGTTTGGTACCAAGAAGTCTCGTTCTTCAAATTACCTTCCATTGTTTATAAATAACAAACAAGATCGGTAATTTCGTATTGAAAGTTCTTAATTTTCATGCGTAATACCTACACCTACGTCAATATGTGAAATTTCAATAAATCGTTGAACAAAGAACATGGGACGTATTAAAAAGGTTAAGAAATAAGCAGGTATGTAGGTAATTATATCGGTTTATGGATAAAATGGAGTGGGCGTTATATAACAGCATTGTCGGCTTAATACGTTAGGGTAGGCGTTAGATAAACGACGCAATCAATATTTTCATTTGATTGGCATTCTTACCTGCCTCTTAACGTCTCAATAAGATTTTCCTGTTTTAAATAAATAATTCTATTACAAAAGCCCTGTCAAACGGAAAGCGGCTAATTCGTAACAATAATGGCTCACCGTTTCATTTTTATTTGCCGAAGAGCGTAATACAGAAAGTTGGCGAACGAGCCGGAGGAAATTGAAATAAAAGAAGTGCGGAAGGTTCTTGCGTGAGTTTATTACGGGCGGAGGTGATGCATTCCCGAGTTCTGTTTACCTAATGTTGCCAACCGCCGCCAAGTTCGGGAGGATTTGCGCAAATGAGATTTCACACCGCGCCTGGTTTGAATAAACTTGGAAGAGTTGCCTGCTAGCGGGAGGTTTAATTGAACTTTGTCGGTTATGTATGTGTCTCTGGGCGTATATCGAGGTCACGGAATCGACTTGGCGTTCAATTTTGCTTATGTTACTAGTGATAAGTATGTTTATTTACGATTTCTGATTGCTTTCTCAATTTATGCTTGGGAATGAGTGTTATGCTAAGACCATGCTTCACAGTTATACAACGGAGCCATGGCTATCACACCTTATTTGGACCCAATTGGGATCTTTTTTTGGTTTTATTAAAAAGTTATTGTAAGTTTTTGGGAGGCTAAAATTCTTTAGGCAGATTTCAATCAGTCATCTGGAAAAGGAAATTAGGCACGCGATAAGTTACTCGATTGCTAAACAAAACTGACCAACCAAGGGGTTAAAAGGACACCAAATGGATTCCCTAAGGTAAATTGCATGAGAAAAAAAGAAAGCAATAACCGACAACAAGTTCGCTCTCCACCTCCGCTTTTGTTAGCTTCGCGCATCCCTGCTTCTGTGGAAACGCAGCATTATATTGCATAATATTTGTCTTCTACAGTAGGTATTCGTTTGAGTCTATCAGATAACAAAAGGCAATCTGTTCGATTGAAGAGAAGAGCAAAATGGCCTCCGTAACATAATACATATTGTAATCAACTTAAGTTTCACAATTAAGTATTTAAATATGACAATTAATTAAACAAGTATTATTGGTATGTCCTATAGGTATAATAAAACCATCGGAACTTTTCTGATTTCAGTGTAATTAATATTCGAATGTATTTCGCGTAAATGAACACGTGTATCCCAAACAAACAATTGAGAAAAGTTCGGTTCATTAATTGAGTGGTTATTTAAAATTGTCCGAACAAAAGCAATCGCTTTTATTAAGGACTGTTATTTGATCTCCTATCTAGGAGGATATGAAACTTTATGCGTAGGATTGTACGTAACCTGGCAATCAGTACAAATTATAAGTATAGCTTTAAAATCTTAAGCCAAAATTTTCTCATACAATTTTGGTAATTGGTGGGAAGTAACGCAAACTATGTGAATGTACGTAAAGTTTTAGTTCACATATTTAATATTTGATTTACTAATAGGTATAGCAGAAAATGGTACTAAAACAGCAGTACTCATTTCTAAATGGAGCACTATACCAGTCAAACTTTTGTTCAAATGAAATTTTGTTTCTACTATGAGTGTAATTTGATAGAAAAGTGACACTTTATTTATTTTTCTCCCAATTCACTAATTATAAAATTACAAGCTACTTCATAAGACCGATGAGGATATTCATAGGGACAGAAACTACACAATAAATTAATCCTTGCATACGTGCACATGTGAGGCATCTCCATGATATAATACCCGGTAATCGCTGATACTCATATAACATTTCTCTGATAAACCCCGGGTTTCCCTGGGGAGTGAACTAAGTACCCGGAATCTAAGGGACCTATTACACTAGCGAGTTGCGAATGAGTTGTAAGCAAGCAACGCAGCGGCGTAGCGTGGGTGTCGGCCGCCCGGGGCGGAAGACAATTTTGCCGCCCTTTTATTTTGAATCGTCAGTAATTCTCGCTGTTGTTTTGTTAGTCATAAACAAAGAAAAGGGATTCCCCAAATCCGTTACAGAATAAGTAATGAAAAATTCCATGATCTTTTCAATCGGTCCGTATTTGTAGTTCCGATAAAAATATGAAATGGTTCAAATATTTTTATTATTTAAATTAGTATGGATAGATTATAAATTGTGAAATTTTGCCGCCCCCTAAAATGTGCCGCCCGGGGCGGGCCGCCCCGATGATGCGCATAATACGAGTATTATGTATGCGATAAAACTATCTAAAAAGATACCAAGCCGACAGATTACACATTTCAAATGCATTTTTAAAAACCTTCTTTATGTTGAACGTAGACCGCAAGTTGTCAATTAGGTAATAGCTCTCAGAACGTTATGAAACTTAAAGTTTCAATTTAGAAAGTTGTTCCAGTAAGCTGCACTTTGTTTCAACTTGATATCTCGAAGTTACGGGGCTGCACAGAAACCACTGCACTTCATAGAAGAAGGTGTAGTGTTCGATATTTAGTTACGAGTACTAACTGATACTTAAGACATTTTCTATTTTACGCAAAAGATCTAATCAAAACAGTGCATACAATATGATAAAAAAAAGATTTCCTTAGGGTTTGTACGTAAAGGGTAAAAATGGAACCTATTACTAAGAATTTCTCTGTCCGTTTCCATTCTTCCGTTTGTCACCAGGCTGTATCTTAAGAACCGCATTAGCTAGCCACTTGATTTTTTTGCAAAGTATGTACTAGTATGTAGGGAGGATCCCATAAATAGCAAACGTGACCTATTATGCTCCTAATGTTATAATGGGAATAGGTATTTTTACTTTAATAATAAATTAATACATATTATATTTACTTACATATTTCCAGTTACCTATAAATAACCCAAGACATGCTACGCTGGGCCACACAGCGCCATCTAGCCCCAAACCAAGCCGAAGCTTGTACTATGGGTACTAGACAACTGATAAACTTACTTAGATACATTTTTTTTTGTAAATAAATACATAATATACATAGAAAACACCCAGACCAATACAAACAGACATGTTCATGCACACAAATGTTTGTAATGTGTGGGGATCGAACCCACGACCCTTGGCTCAGAAGGCAGAGGTCACTACCAATTGAGCCACCGAGCCAGTCATAAAATAAAAATTGTTTTACGTTTGTCATATAGAGTTGACATTAATTAATGAATAAATAAGGCTGTAAACTCGACTTAACGAGGATGCTTCGGCCGTAAGCAGTCGCGTATAAAATAAGTAGTTACGAGTATGTTAGTGGATCATCCAACTCAAGGGGCCTTAGGGACTTAATAATACTCAACAGTCGCTAGTCATTAGAGTACGGTGTACATTTTTCAAGAAGATGGCGTTGTTATCTGTAGATGTAATTGAAAAAAAATGTATTTGTTTGTTTGAGTTGGATATAAAATGTAGCCTAGACTTGTACTTATTTGTACTTAAATATAGACAGCGATCTGCAAAAGACATCATCATAATTATTGTAAATATTTCCTTCGTGCCTGAATACGATCTGAATTAATCCGAGAAATGAATTTTATTAAAGGGCATACTCTGTAGTTTATTATCGATGTTTAAAACTACTTACGTGTAGCAGTAGTTATTGAGCTGAACATTTCATATGGATTTTTACCTCGCCTCGTTACAAATTTTAGGAGTAGTTTAAGTTATTAGTTATCTGAATAAGTTCGTGAGGGCTGAAACTATGGTATACTTCACAACACTATAATAATAATACTTAATATAATATACTTCGTAGAGCAAAAGTAGTATTTAGATGACATGTCCGAAATTATCTAGATGTCCAATTAGTATCTGTCATGTGCGGTAGGCCATATTTATAGACGAATAGCAGAAAAACAAATATATACTGTTAATTAACTATACCTACGTCAATTTGTCGCCTTCTCGTTGTACTTACAAATAAAGGAATGATCTGTCAGTTACATACACCTTTGGTTTCAAAAGCCATTCCTTTACCCGACATTAATATACCGTTCCACGTTTATTGCCACTATACCGTACGGAACAATGTAAATAAATGCTATGATAAATGTATACGAATTGGCTCGTAACACGTGTCGTTCTGACCCTTCCGGGGTCTAATTGCGTCGCCGGAGACTATTGGAGGAGCAGGAAGTTAAAAGATTGCGTTTGGATAGCAAACGATTCGGCCAGACTGCCGATTAGACGGGGCTAGTGATGTACGGCGCGATTTAGATGGTAGATGTAGGTATGTGTTTCAGGGTCAGGCGTTTTACAAGACCGTTGGTTAAGAACAGCTCTAATGTAATACTTGATCATTGTTCAGCTAGATGGGCAATGAATGATAAATGAGCCATAAGCGTTTTGGACGTTGATCTCATTGAGAATGTAATAAGTGCTACTTGCTCTGACCGTCTTTTAAGCCTCGTAGAACGTGTTCTTAATCGAGGATTAAGACTTTCAAGTTTCAAGTCTAAATCTGTTAACAGATTTGGATAATTTAGCTCTGAGAGTGAAGCACTCCGGACATAGACTACGCTATAGTTGAAGAGTGTGTACGGTAGTTAATCACGATCAAAGGTGAAAATAGGAAATGTTGTAAATAAATACTTTGTGTCTAAGGTTTAAAATTTCAACTCAATGATTTAACAAATAAGTCATCAATGCCTGTTTTGCCTACTTAAAAGAATAACAGTATACAAACGATATTTTTTTTTCTAAAATACAAGCGCATATTCGCACAATATATTTTTATTCATAATCAAGATTAAATTAGTTACCACCTTTACGTAACGTTTCAATTACCCCATTCAGAAATCCTTGAGGTGTTAAAAGAATAAGGATTGTAAGCGAGAAACGAACCTTTTAAAACCACTTGTAATCGCGGTGTATGAAAATAAGTGGGCATCCAAAAGCCTTTTTTAATTAATTAATTAATTCCGCCGAAGTACCACTGAATGATTCTCTTGAGGCGAACTGTAATTAGGGTGTATATTTTTCCGGCTAAGTTATATCCTTGGGTATCGTTTAGATTCTCGTTGATAATAACTTGCGTTACGTAATGTTTGCTGTTTTGAAGGAAATAAATTTGGTTTTTTTCAATACGATGTTTGGACTAAATATCTGAAAGGCGTCTACGCTGGTACGGTCACGTTATGACGGTCAGAATACCACATGACAAGAGCGGTGTTGGAAGTGCAAGAGTCTAAAAGCGGTCGAGCTAGGCCCTATATGTCAAGACATTTGGGCTACGGCTCCGATTCATTGAAGAGCGCCCTAGGTAGAACTATGAAGACGTATTATACCTACCCAGATTTGATGCAGAAGAAAATTGTCTGGACGTTTAGGGAAAAAATAGACGTCTGCACATCTAGGTAACTTTTATTTAGGACATCTAGATACATTTCACATGACATATATAGAAAAATAACTCATAAATAAATTAACAATAGCGTAAAATCAGAATATTAGTAGACATTTATATCGTAAGTCGAACGTTTTGTTTTTTTCGCAGTCGAGAAGTGGCGTATTAATTAATTCTCTCATCAATCATCGCCTCTCTTGGATGCGAGGTCATAGTGGAAACTCGATGAAAACGGAAATTTCGAGAAATTTTTCTTACAGTTGAATTTCTGTAGCAATATCATTTGCAGTGTAGCAGTATTTTTTGTGAGTAAGTTCTGTACAGAGAATCCCAAGTAATTTTATTATATCAGGATTTCAACCCCTATGTTTAATAATATTTTATGTCTACCTATATAGATTGGTTATCACACAGATCATAATAATATGAGTTTACAGAGAAATAATTGTAATAAGAGGAAACAAGATTCGAGGAAATTAATTATATACGTAGAGGTATATTCATAATAGAGATAGGGTTCTAGGAATAATTACTCTCGCTACATTGCACCTTATATCAATCGTTGGCAGTGCTTAACCTATTCAATATAATTAATTAAACATTCTTAGTTATTTAAAATCTTGGCTTTTCAACTTACAGGCTGTTGTTGATTCTACTGACAGGCTCGCTGGCTCATTTGGTAGTGACCTCTGCCCTCTGAGCCAAGGGTCGTGGGTTCAATTCCCGCACAGTACAAACATTTGTGTTCATGAACATGTCTGTTTGTATAGGTTTGGGTGTTTTCTATGTATAATATGTATTTATTTACAAAAAAAATGTATCTAAGTAAGTTTATCAGTTGTCTAGTACCCATAGTACAAGCTTCGGCTTAGTTTGGGGCTAGGTGGCGCTGTGTGGCCCAGCGTGGCATGTCTTGGGTTATTTATTTATTTATTCTAAAATCATTTTATATAAGTACTTTAATGTAGCTGTAGCGATAGCTGTCAGTTCAAATAGGAAAAAAATTTTTTTGAGGTACTATGTAAGGAGCAAACGGGATTTAGTGTCGCCTAATGGTAAATGATTACCACGGCCCATACCCATCCGCTACACCAGGGGAGTCACAGGTGCGTTACCGGACTTTGAGAAATGTGTAGGCCTCTCGAGGGTCTCTAAGTCGTATCCGTTCGGGATCTCTGCCACTTTAAGCTTAGGACTGTATAACGTTTTTTGAATCGTAGCCACAGAAGAATATTCGTGACTGACTGTTAAATTTTTATTTCGGGCAAGTAAAGTTGTAGGCAACATACTATTAACAGAGATTCTTTGGAATCTGTTCTTCCTAAGCAGGTTTCATGACAACGAGAAAATGTCATTTCACTTAGTCGTCCCTGCTAGAACTCAATTAGTACAATGATTCTATTTACCAACCCTCAGGATAAAAAACCATTATTATGTACAACAACATACTGTCTTTTAACTCTCAAAGAATCCACAAGATTGTTATTGAATTCCACGTACCCAACATTCACTCAGTGCGTTTCGCCTCATCTTTCATAGTGTCTAGTAACATTTAAAAGAACTGCTTAACATGGTTGATACTTTTAAAAGACTGATGGGAGACAGCTGTAAGAGCGATTTTAAAATTCTAATTCGACGCTGAAGAAAAACAGCGGGTATTAAACAAGACCACAGCGCCATTACTATTCGGCGAATGCCATATTTCTCAACCCTTTTTCTCGCTGTTTCCAAAGTTTTAATTAGTGCCAGAGGACATTATCCAGGCTCTTCTTACTTCTGACGGCTATTTGGAACTTCTTTCCGAAATATCCGATTTTATTCTTAATGCGCATTAACGTTCTGCGAAACTTTGACAGTATCAAACATCTTTTTTTGATACTTTATTCGGGTTGACATAGATATTTAACTAAATTTTGGGCTGTAAAAGGAGAGAACATTGTATTTTTGGGGTTCCGTAGTTCAAGCCTTATTCCCGGTATTCCTAATTTGTGAAATGCGCATCGAAAAACTTCGTACAAAAGTAAGAAAGTAGTGAGTCTTAATCTGTACGTAATACCTACTTATAAGTTGTAAACTTTTATTAACATCCGTTTAACAGTTTTCATATGAAAGGGTAGCAAACATCCATCCAAACAAAATCCCGCATTCATTTTCCCACTCATATTATTGGATATTATAATATTAGGTAGTAGTCGTTTTCAATATCAAGATCTATGTAGATAAAGTAGAAATGACGATGATGGGTTTTACGGGATTTGACGGGATAATCTAGTAATTTATTTCATGGGTTATTTTGCAACATAACATTTGACTATTATGTAAATAGGCTAAAATATCTACGACTATAACTCGTCTATCACTCAGAACCTTTGACCCTTACGTAAGGTCGCTTATCCGTCTAAATGAATGGCCGAAAATATCAAGGCTCGTCATATTCCCATACGTTTCAATATTGCGATATACGTTATTAGAAACGGGATAACCTCAATCAGGGACCGATCGTGCGTCAAAAACAATACCGGCTCAGTCAAAGAAACCGTGATTTGGGGCAGGGATTATAATGCTGCAATATGGAATTCGGCTTTCTCGCCTCTTTTCTATACACAGTGTATTTATTGTCACAGTGTAATAATACACCCTGATCAAATTTCGGTCATAGCGGCCAATAAAATGCGAATGTGGTATTGTGTTTCTCCTTATTATGATAATTATGGGATGGCCACTAGGCCAAGCTGGGCTATAATAAAGTATGTGCACTGATTCACTTCTTTGTCTATTATTTGTCTAAAAAAAATCCATAGGCAGATAACAGGCAGCAGCATCACCGGAGCAAGGAGCTATACCCTGCGATCACCAACCCGCCTGCCCAGCGTGGTGACTATGGGTAAAACCTGCAAATGTTTGAACAACTGAAGAGCCCTATGTCCAGCAGCTACGTTAAATTACAAATAGTCGCTACTCTAGACGTTCTTCAGAACAACTATAGGCTAGAACCATTTTGAAAAAGTTCGTTTATTGAATAACAACAACATTCATTCAAGAAGCTGTATAAGACATGCCTCGTAAAGTATTTCTCAAATCCGAAAAAATTAGTAGACTCACAAAAACTGAAAAATCATAAGGACTGGATATTATTTTCGACACGGTAACAAACCCGTATACAAAAATAGAAAAGTAACGGCGCGGTTCGGGCACGTCATCTCGTCTCGACAATCGATGTCATCAATCTTTCATTCATTACAATGGGTACCTATTGATGGGATACTTTCGTTGCACAATTGCTTCCGTACCTACGGAAATTGAATGGAGCCAGAGTAGACACGATACAGTTTGATTTTGGCCATTGTTCTAGAGCTGTTGGCAAAAAATTGTTTTCCGAGATTACATAAATTATGCAGGTTGTTTTGTACGAGTAACTCGGAATCTTCATATTCAACTAGTAGAGGTTGCCAGTCATCGCCGCATATCTGACATTATTCTGCGCGAGTCGAAATAACTGAACAACCAAACCAAAACGTAGGGTTTCACGCTTCTATTCCAAACGATAATCTTTGATCGTCATCATGATAATCATCAGCCATCTCGCAGTCTACTGCTGGACATATACCTCTCCAGTTTTTCGCCACTTGGGGCAAACATCAGGAGGATATATTCTATCCTGGGTATACCCATAATTGCTACGCTGCGCCACGCAATGCTCTGCGATTGTCCACCCACCTGGGTTGGGGATGGCAGTGCGTACCTTCTCGCTCCGAGGATGCTTCTGTCCGACATTGGTCTATGGCATTTAGCTAAGCCTTCAATTGTGATGGTTCTACCGCCACCATTCGGTTGCCAGCGCATCGTTTGTTATTCGGCAGGATGCACCACGGGGAGATGAGGTTGACTTGGAGCGAAAATGATGATAATATGGGATAAATGATATAAGGGAGCGGTCCCTTACATCCTGATAGATAGCTATATCACAATATGCTACAATACGCCGTAAAGCTTCAAAGTACCCGTTTAATATAATATATATACCTACTGTACATTACTTTCTTATATTCGTTTAAACAATCTTATAAACAACCTAAAATAAGATTACTTAAACGACAGAAACTTTTTTGTAACAAACCGTTGGATGTTTCGAAAGTTGTTGTTGGAAATATAATTTTATGTTTCTCGAGAACTTTTGTAGGAAACATGTTGTTTTTTTTATATTATAAATCTGGAAGTGTTTCTGAAAGTATTTGTTATTTCTCCGACCACTAATGTAAAACTGTTTTTCAGGATTCCCTGGAGCTAAGTGATTTGAGATGTACGTATAAACGAAATTTAGTAAAATGTAAGTTGGAGGTTTATTTTCGAAGTTTGATTTTCCGAAAGATTTCATCATTATCATCAGCCTATCACAGTCCACTGCTGGAGATTTCCCACATTAAGCAAACAACTAGAAGGCTCTACTCAAGTCCGATTTTAATATAATATAAAACATGTCAATGGGATGTAAGGTAGCGACTTATCATCTTTTTGCTCCAAGCCATCTTCACCTGCCAGTGGTGCATCCACTTGATTAACAAACATGGCTCTGGAAACGATTTGCATTCAAAGCGTACCTAAATACCGATGACGGCCAGCACCATCACCGGAGGGAGGAACTACGTCTTGCGATCGCCAACCCGCTTGCCCAGGGTGGCTATTATGGACAAGCCTCTAGCTGTTTGTCAAAAGTAGCGAACAACTGGATGTCCAGCAGTGGACTGCGATAAGCTAATGATAATAATGATGTCAAGCCAATTAGTGGTTGTTACAAAGACTATTTATTATTTGTAGATATCTATGTTTATAAAAGTAGGTAACTAGGCACCACATCCAACACGATTTTTCAATTTGTGGGCATTAAAATAATTATGTTAACTTATATTCTACCTATACCTATTTTGTAGAAGTAGACTATTTAGGTACATTACTATTTGAGTAATCGCTTTTAGACTAATCTACGGCAGGGATCTCCAATTATGTTCATTGTAGGTTTATATCGAAAATATAGGTCTATGACCTATGAAATAGCCGTTTTGTGTAAAATAATTTAAGCTTTTAAATGAAATGAGTTAAAATTTATTCCATTTCCTTGTTTGAAACAGCTTTTATTGAAGAACGACAACTTCATAGGTCCGTTTGGTAGGTAATGACCAGCGATCTATTAAAAAAAGGTACCAAATGACCCCAACGCATAACGTGAACGTACGCCTCCTTTAATAGGTATGCGTTATACATAAGATACATTTAATAATACAAATTAATACATACCTATGTTTCTTGGGTCCACATAAAATAGATCATCGATCCAAATTTGGACTGCTATTGGTGACCCCTGACTGATCGACGATAACGAAACAAATAAATACTCCAATTAGATGTGTGGAATTAAAAAGTACCATTCAAAAGGCAAGTCCCATTCGAAAAGGCAATACTACAGCTACTAATTAATGTAAATCCCTGCAACAGGATAGTGCATTCATCGTGTAAATCCTTATCCACGAAGCAATCACTTTAGCAGCTTAATAGTTTGCCCCGCATTTGCGCCCGTGATGTCGGCTAATTTCATGATTATCGTTTTGTTGCGAATTTCAAAGCTCGTTGTGAATGCACTTTAATTTGAATTTCGATATCTTCGTATCCAATTCTTATAAAAACATAAATTAGACATTGTTATAGCCGTATCGTTTTACACTTTTTCGATTATTAAGTTGATTGGACTAGGAGTTAACGTAGCATCTAACATTTTTTTTCTAGAGGGGAATGCATTAAGCACCGTCATGCCACTTCCGGGGGGAGGTGACATGGTGTGTAGGACTCACACCTCCCGAAATGGGAGGGTCACTAAACCTCCCTGTGTCGCCAGTGGGCACAAGTTGCCACGGGCATCGTCGAAGCATACGGCCGCATGCCCTGGCCAGCCGCAGATGACAAGCGGCACTTCTGGTCCGGGGAGGGCAAATACCCCTACGCCCGACTTCCGAGGAGCAATAGGGTGCTCCCCAGGCGGACCTCGTGCAACGGTGTGCTTGCACCCACAATACCGTTACGCCCCTATTAGTAGATCGCGCTTCCGCACTCACCACTCAGGGCAATGTAGCATCTACCGACTGCAACCCGACTCGATGACAAATGTCGAAGACGGGCAGCAGCGTCACCGGAGCGATGAGTAACGTTTTGCGATCGCCAACCCGCCTGCCCAGGTAAGCAATTATGGGTAAATCCTCTCGATTTTTGTTCAAAGTGGTGAATAACTGGAGAGGCCTTTGTCCAGCAGTGGACTGCGATAGGCGATGATGATAAATATCTTAGTTTTCTAAAATTTTAAGTTTATTTCTCCATTTTAGAAATACATTTCTAAAAATACAAATCTTTCTATAACCCTCATCATAACTAAATAGTTGCAATATAGGTACGCTCGAAAACACAAGTGAAATTTGCACTTAGCTTCAAAAGCAAGTTTTACAAGTGCAAGCAATCAGCGAGTCCCTAGCGAACGCCAACAAAGAAAGGCCCATCACAGCGAAAGAAAGAAATTAAAAAAATAAAAGGACTGAAACAAACATTTTAATTAGCAGGCTTACGTCATGATTTGAAACGAAACGCTTAAATCTGTCGTCAGCGCAGTCACAAGTCAGCCGCTGAGAAGGCGACCCCGTTCCGGTTAATCCGACCAAGTCCCCGGATGAATGGACATAATTTTCTGTACTTGACACCGTGTCTAGCGTCGTCATTGTGAAACTCGGCTGCTCTGTTTTCTTCGTTTTTATTGCTGTCACTTGTTAATCTTATGCGGTGTTGAACAATTGAGTTCGTATCGGACCGAAATTACTTCCCCCACCGCTTTTAACTTCCGAGCTTCTCGGCAGATTGACTTATTCAGGATTATGGGGATTAAGACCATCTCATTTCTTGTGATTGATGGCTGTCAGTATATTCGGAGTATTATATTAATCGACTGTTTATCGTGGCGTAATTTAAGTATATTTCTCTTTTGTGTTAATGTTTAGTACTACTTTTATTACTGTCTTCATTACTCCTTCTTCTGAGGTCTTCTTCTGTCTCTCCTGTTGGCCATCAGTTCAGAAGGAGTGGGTTTATGAAAAATAAGAACCAAAATACTCAAGATTAAATCACTTTATTCACTATTTTTCATTCAAATACAATACTTCACTGGTATACAAATCCTAATATCCTTAATCCTATCCTAACCTAATCCCTCATAATTAACATTCCTATCAATTCCTACCAATTCAATCAATAATCCTACCAATCCTACCAATATCCTAACAATATCCTACCAATCCTGCCATCCTACCAATCCTACCAATAAAATATAAATCCTACCAATAAAATATAAATCTATTAACACTTACTGTTTTACAGGTAATCCACATAATATAATAATGCACATAATCCACATAAATCACTCTATACGTCCGTTCGGTCCGGCGTCTCGTAACAGAATGTCGATAACTGACAACTTGTCTGCCTTTTATACGCTTGGACGTCAGATGTCAATTGAGTGACTATTTAATTTAATTTCCTACTCGCACGCCGGATTTCAACTGAGAGACTATTTTATCAGAGAAATAATAAGCTATGCAATGTATTACCAACTTAAAGGTATAAAATGTATTAATGTGTGTAATAAACGCTAACAGCTCGGCCATCCTGTTCGAAGCGGGTCCTCACGCTTGCTACTAGAAGTTTCAGCTTGGTGTCTTCTTCGCCATAGTCTTCGCCTTAGTTTCAGCTTGGTGTCTTCTTCGCCTTAGTCTT
Organism: Conogethes punctiferalis; assembly: GCA_031163375.1. Lineage (NCBI taxonomy): Eukaryota > Metazoa > Arthropoda > Insecta > Lepidoptera > Crambidae > Conogethes > Conogethes punctiferalis. Next base: position 11,025,469 of record CM062079.1, read on the forward strand.
CGCCTTAGTTTCAGCTTGGTGTCTTCTTAGCAGTTTCTTGAGATGTCCTCTTGTCCCATCTGTCCGGTCCGGTCCAGTCCGCTCCAGTCCAGTCAAGTAAAGTCTAGTTTGGCCCTCTAACCTGGGCTCTAGTTATGCCCTCTAACCTGGGCTCCAGTCCTGCTTTACCTGGACTCCACTCCTGCCCTGCCTGGGCTCTATTCCTGCCCTACCTGGGCTCCATTCCTTCCTCACTCCTTGCCCTCGACTGTCCATCCATATCCATCTTCTTCCGTAGTAGTGGGTATCTGAAAAACTTTTAAAAGCTTAGTATTGTTATCGTAAAATACACATTCATTGTTGCAAACATGGGCTACATGTACGTATATAGATACTATATTTAGCACCGTACTCGTTTGAATCATCATCATCATCAGCATCTTCATCAGCATCTTCATCAGGTTCATCATCATCAGCCTGTATCAGTCCACTCCTTTGAATATCTACTTATAATGAATGTTTGTTTTTATAGTTTCAATTTTACCTGTACCGTGGTTACCTATAACACATGAAAGCTGTAAAAAGTAATTCAAACTTCCTCCACTTCGTATACAGTCATCTGGTCTAATAGGCATTTTAACTTAAGTATGTAAAGGAAAGACAGATCAGGTGTTGAATAAGATTCATCAAAAACATCGCGTCCTACAAAATCAATACAAAACAGAATATAAAATACTAGCAGCCCGCTTCTCGCTTCGCTTCGGATAAATCAATTATTTCAGCTAAACATTTCATACATTGTTGGTGTTGTGACGAGTTCCAAAACGAAGAAAAAGGAACACACCCTGGCCCTGAAGAGCCTCTCACCTCAACCATCTCATCGACATATTGCAACGACCACCATAGTGAATGCAACCAGAACTGTTCCCGCCAGCGTGCGATCATAACTTAGGCTTATGAAGTGCCTTCAATGTTCAAAATCCATTAACCATTTAAAATATTACAATGCTCGGACTGACCCACAGTGAGTGTCTAGCACGGACAGAAATGAAAAATTGAAATAATAGGTAATTTCATAAGAATGACTGCAACTCACTGACACTTAATGTATCTAGAGTCTATTTGACAAAAGACATAATATTCTATTCATCCGATTTCAATAGGACAAATAAGTAGTAATATCGCTATCACATTGTATGTGTTCAGCTAAGAATCTGGCCACTTAACCCGCTCTTGCTAAGCAGAAAAATCACATTGAGAATGCAAAAGTATTCCATTTTTAGGGTTCCGTACCTCAAAAGTAAAAAAAACTGAACCCTTATAGGATCACTTCGTTGTCCGTCTGTCCGTCCGTCCGTCCATCTGTCAAGACCCTTTTTCTCAGGAACGCGTGGAGGTATGAAGCTGAAATTTATATCAATTACTCAGGTCTACTGTCCCTTGAAGCTGTGAAAAAATCAAACTTCTAAGCCAACGCAATCAAAAGATACAGCCGTTTATGCCGCAAATTTTTGACACTTGCAAGGGAATCAAAACCTAAAGGGTACTTCCAGTCGACCCAGAATCTTGAAATTTGGCATGATGCAACGTTTTATAGCACACATGAATGAAATATTCCGAAAACCTTAAATTTTTAGTTACATTACAAAATATATATTTTTTAATAAATATAAACTTTTTCTTTTTTTCCTCATGAACGCGTAGAGCTATCAAGTTGAAATTCATATCAAGTACTTAGTTTTGCCTAGTCGTTGTAGTGTCAAAATCAACTAACAGTGTCCAAGTTCTAATGCATGGAATCACTACTTAGTGTACCAACTCCCAAAAATTTTTATTATTCCTAAACTTTTCTCAAAAATCCCTAAAATCGCCTTAATTATATAGTTTTCTCCTAAAAAATAATTTTGTTTCCTTAAGGCATCATTGACACATTTCTTGTCGACATAGTACGACGTAGATAGTACAAAATTGAATCGTTGAATCACTACTCAGTGTACAATCGTTGTTCAATTTTCTCAAACATTTTTTTTTTTTTTTTTGCCGATTCATATCTGACGTAGTTGGAAACTAAGCACTAGATGTTGTTTTAAGACACTAGGTCAAGAAACTAGTATTGTTAGAATAAAATTCCATTTTAAACAAAACATTTGAAAGAGTCAAAAAGTTCCTGTATATACTCCTAAAAATTTCAGACGCCCAATAATAATCTCATTTCACCTATATACCCTGGGAAGAAAACCCTTAAGTTATGAACCCTGTCCCTACTATAAGAGTATGTTATTTTATTTCTTTACGTATCGCATTTACATATTTATCAACACTAATGCCAGAGAGTAAATTTGCCCACACACCTAACAGACCCTAAAAACACTGATCCGATTTGATATCTCCTTCATGAATCTTATCCTGAATTTCGAAAACACTATTTCAACTAGAAGTCTCTTCGGACGTACGATGATTCCACAGAACACTGTTTCAACAAATCACATATTCGACAGATTTCTAGTCAGACAAAACACTAGGTACTCCGACAATATTCTATTTCGACAAGCCATATTTCGACAGAACACAACTCACCTATTCGACAGAATACCGTTCAGACAAAATGTTAAATCTTTTGTCAAAACCTAATCAGTTATAAGCCTTTAGGAAGCTACACTATCTTTGGTATACACAGGTCATAATTTTTTTAATATGGGATTTATAATAGAATTTCACTAAAGTTACCCAAGTTTAAATTTTGCATTATATAAACGCAACTTTGCAGTGCATAATAACAATAAAACATTGTAATACAAAAATTGCCGATAGAAAAAGAGTAACATCTTGTTTCCTGCCGGTTCCCCCGGGCAGAATCCACTCTCCGAATATGGCGTTAGCATAACCTTTCCATATTTTACTTGGAGATTAATAAGTACCACTATTTAAATCTATGTAATTAAAGCTTCTATTTTCATTTCAATTCAAGATATGAACATAAATCGTCAAAACCTTTCTCTCATCGCGTGCGCGGCGAAACCCATTGATTATAGAACCAAAAAAAAAAGTGTACTATGACTCTACAAAAAGCATGTCCGGACCGAATACTGCTATCTGTTCATCTGTTACAGCGTGGCTGTAACAGACAACCTTAAATACTCGAAGGGAGGGAAGGTCGCTTGCTGTTCACATTCATCAATCATCAATTGTAATTCACTCAGTTGATAGATCACCTCATCCTCATCTTTTAACTATCCTCTACCCCAAGATTGTCTGGAAGAGACCGCTCACAGATGCAAGACCCCCTAAACTGCACAACAAGTTCACCATCATCAACATCAGCAGTGTCCACCAAATCGCCCGTATAGGATACAGTAATGAATATCTATTCTAATCACAAAATCATTAGGTTAGATCATTCCCTAGGGGCACCGCAGACAGAGACGGGCTACTGATATCAGTTGAAAATGGTTCAAAGTCAAAAGATCGTAATAATGTGATATATCATCGCTCTTCGTTGAGTGTACCGGGCTATGCTCAGAGCTTGAGCAGCACAATGATGATGTAGACCATGATTGCCTATATATAGACCCCGACCTCCGATAATGAAAATTCATCCGAATCCACTATTCTCTCAGACTCCGACCAATTTCCAATGTTATCCATATCCCCTGACCCTTTTGATGAACCCACTTGAATATCACGCACTGGCCCGAAAATATAAATTTTTCTGTTACCTCAAACCTATCAGTAAGTCAACAGCAATAGACATTATAAACCCGAACCAGAGCGACCAAATGGCAGCACCTGGGCGCCTTCACGGGCGCAAACCTCACACATCGATCTAGCCTCGAAAATCGGACTGAGATATAGAAAAAAATGATTATAAAATCCCTCAAGTATCCCACACGGACAATGTTTTCCATCTGACACCATTAAAATTAATTAATCCTTTTACACATACTGCATGTATGTATTTACTAAGAAATAGGCCAAGGCAGACGAAAGACAAATCTTTGTGACTGGGCCACTCCAGGCATTCACATTATTAACAGAAGGAAATTATTCGAACCTTGTGCAACCCAAGCCAGATCAAAGGATGAGAATATAATGTTTAAAAGTATACGAAACCCCTTTTAAAAAGGCTTGTATAGTGGCGAAGACAAATAACGAGTACTTATCTAAAAGTAATAAAGGACATAGAACCCCGGTTCATTACCACAAGATCTCTAAAGAAAGTGACAATCGTCCCAATTCCGATGCTGAAGCAGCCACTCAATCCAAAACCCACTTTTCTAACATACCTACCCTGAATAACGAACAAGATAAATCCTTAGCCGAAAACCCTAAGCCCAATCTCCTCCAAAAGCAAATGTGAAAGAATGTCTTCTTAGCCATTCCAAATCATATTTATTGTGTAATAGCGATTCTACAAACCCTCAATGAACTTCATTTATCAAAAATATTTGTAAGGAAATTTCAGCAGTGGTATAATTATTGTTTCACAGAATTTTGCAATAATATTTAACAAGTGTATAGACAGTCATATCCAAATCCAATGAAACAAGTAAGATTATTCCTTTATTTCATAGATTCCTAGGTCTATTTCCATTTTACCAGCGTTAAGTTTTAATCTTATCCCATCAACAAACAAGCAAAAATATCACTAAGCGAACAATACTCTCTCACAGTCTTACATTAGTTTACCACAATTATTTTCTCGTAAATTCCAATGCATATCCGTCCATATAGGACACACACAAATTTAATTTCAGACTCATTTTAATTCAATTTTTTATTTTTTTATTTTTCTGTGAACCGAGGCTTCGGTCAGTTTATACTACTACCTACTTCACTTCCGTGGGACAATGTAAATATGAATGTGAGTCAAATAAATACTCACATAACCATGAACAGTAAACACACGGAACCCGCTGAATGCACGACCCTTCCAGGGATAACTGCGAACTCTCAAGTTACAACGGGCGGACTCAGTTGTCATAACGTTACCTAATTAAAAAAAACTAGGGAACTGACATCGATACCTCAAGGCTAATTCAATCCAGTCACTTCCACAGCATCATATCCCACAGTTTGCCCTTATGGGAATCAGCCTCACAAACTAACCCTGTATCACAGAAGGGTGCTCCGGTCTACATTACAGACCCCAATCCCGTAAATCACTTAAAGAATTATCCAAAGAAATAAAAATCCTAACCGCGGTGCCCAATACACGTTTGACCGCAACATATTGTTGATCTAAGTATTATATCGATTTAAATCTCGCACAGAGTCATGTACAATTACCAATGGCTACCACAAAGTGCAAGATTACCTAGATCACCAAATCACTAGATCATTAAAGAAGGCCTAGCAGACTACACGTCGAAACGCGGTCATAAAAAGTTATGATATACATTGCGAATCCACTTAAAAAAAACACGAGTAAACCATTTTATTTTTCTTGCATGACCATACCTAAAAATAGCTTTCCAGTGAATACATATTTAGCAAATATATGATCATTGATATCCCTATATATCATTTATTATTACTTTACCAAATCCTGTAATATATTTGAATACTACTGATAACCGTTAAATTTGTCCAAGCTCTTTTACTTATGTGATTCCTCAATGAATATTTGCACACGTACGTACCTATCACTAATTTTTGTAGTCTCCTATTCAATTCTTATTTTATAATTCTAGATTAGCTTGTTAGGCATTCATTCATGTGACATTTTACCTTAAAATCTGTAACAACGGTATTTAAGAGCTACGCCCTAATCCCAGACTCCAACGACATGTATTCGTTATTGCGTTAAGAGTACATCGTATACACGTTGGGCGATAGAAAAATAAACCTATGCACGCACAACTCAACAAGTCTATAATATTGAGGTCCGTTTCAATTAGGAATCTACCCCGACTCCCATAATACGTGAAACAATATAATTTAATCTGTTATTTATTTAAGGAATTAAGGATATTACACAGCAAGCAACGAAGTATTGAGTATTTAGTTCTATTTGTGCTAAGAAAATGACTATTACGAAAATAAAATAACTGGGCGTGGTCAAAGAAAAAAATATTCAAACATGTACCGCTTTAGTTATTCTATTATTCACTACTGATTTTACTTCCATTTGCCAGTGGTAACTAACTGAACAGCTATTCACTTTAAAGCCGTACATTATTGCTGAAAAAAAAAAGTTCGCCCATTCTCGGTTATTGTGGACGTGAAAAGAAAATTAAGAGAATTTTCTTACGATCCCACTTCTGAACTGTTGGCCATCAGTTCAGAAGGAGTGGGTTTATGAAAAATAAGAACCAAAATACTCAAGATTAAATCACTTTATTCACTATTTTTCATTCAAATACAATACTTCACTGGTATACAAATCCTAATATCCTTAATCCTATCCTAACCTAATCCCTCATAATTAACATTCCTATCAATTCCTACCAATTCAATCAATAATCCTACCAATCCTACCAATATCCTAACAATATCCTACCAATCCTGCCATCCTACCAATCCTACCAATAAAATATAAATCCTACCAATAAAATATAAATCTATTAACACTTACTGTTTTACAGGTAATCCACATAATATAATAATGCACATAATCCACATAAATCACTCTATACGTCCGTTCGGTCCGGCGTCTCGTAACAGAATGTCGATAACTGACAACTTGTCTGCCTTTTATACGCTTGGACGTCAGATGTCAATTGAGTGACTATTTAATTTAATTTCCTACTCGCACGCCGGATTTCAACTGAGAGACTATTTTATCAGAGAAATAATAAGCTATGCAATGTATTACCAACTTAAAGGTATAAAATGTATTAATGTGTGTAATAAACGCTAACACTCCAAATAATGAACTTTGGCAAGCGCTGTATATTTTTGTGCTCGCTTCTTGTTATACGTCTGTAAAAAAAGTTTATCTATCTACTACTGTTTTTTTGTTTGCCTCTAAAACCAAAAGAAACGAAGTACTTAACCAATGCGAAGCTGTGTACCTAATAGTAACAATATATTTTTAATTGAGAGCTTAAACAATATCAGTGAAAATATACGACAATTTATATATGACAAAAGAAGGTCCGTTCAAATAGCTCGTACCGGTTTCATCGCACTAAACTGAGAGTTCTGTCGGCCTAAATGCATTTGATCTCTTTTGAACGTTGAATGGTGACAATTTTCTGCACTTTCAGCTGCAACCTACGTATACGGCAGTTATATATGTACTATGTCTTCATGCATATAAGCAACTGATAGTTAGGTATGGCTTGACCGTTATTATACTTTTACATTTACATTTAATTCAACAGTATTGCTTATCAGTAATACCTACATTACGAACTTAAAATGGCTGTTTAACTGGTTTATTACTTTTGTAACAAATCGGAATATTCATAATTCAGCAGCATAATTATATTAAAATCTATTAAGTTGTGCTTATGAATATTAGGTATAATATTTTTGTAATTTTGATATGAAGCCAAATCGATTTTTAATTAGGTATATAGAATTGGTAACATATTTTTCCGAAGAAAATGACCGTAACTGAAAATAATACAATTATATTAATAGATATACAATAATAATAAAGTTACTAGTAATAACATGATAATAGCTTCTAATTAGTAGTGATACTTAGTTTTGAAAATTGTTTGACGAAATCCTATTTATAATACAATTTTGAATAGTTAATGAGTCAAGAATAATTTCCTTCAGCAGAAATATCTTAAACGTTGAAAGAGTATCCTATTGTTTTTATTCAGAGGGAATTGGCTTATGAAAGCGATTTAAATTTGCAAGAGATTCAATTTACATAACGAGCGATTTGTACCTCATAGAGATTAAACCTTCTGCTCCCGTTTTGTTTGGTGAGTATCCCGTCCTTTCCTTTCCTTAAGAATTGCCTTTTTAAAAAGCCCCACTTGTAATATTCTTTTTTGCAAATACCCAGCGATTTCTCTCTAATGACGGTTTTGGTTTTATCATGCGAAGGTAAGTGAATGCTCGTATTACACGTTAAATCATTGTCTTGTATCTTTGTTTTTAACATTTTAAATGGTCGTTTTGAAGGGAGGAAGTACCTACTCTTTTATAAGTTTTAACTTATTAACAGAATCATTAGTGGACTGCTAAATGAAAGATGTAGGTAATTAAACTCGAGAGACATCCAGACTTAATATGTTCCAGACCAAAAGAATTGAGACTGTAAACGTACAAAAGCCTAGTAGTTATGATAGTCACATATACGTTAAATTGCTTAAGCTCACTTAATTAATTGTTTTATGGTAAAGATATCATAGAAAAAGGATATTATTAAAAAAAGATAGGTACTGAATATAAAAAGAAGGTAATTAAATTATTCATATTATCAGCTTGAAATATGAAGCTTCATTTAATGAAATAAATATCTACGCAACGATTTTATCATTGTGCATTATGATATATTGGTTCTGAATAATATTCACTGCGTTTGTTCTGCCAAATATTTACCCAGACCGAGTATTCATCGGTAATGAAAACGAAAATGGTAGGTACACCGCTGCGCTATCAAAGGAGGTTATATTGTCACTCCCAGAGGCACAAGTTTTGCTTTATTGGTTCATTGCTTTATACTTTGGGATATATTGAGGATCTGAAATTTGTTACAGTTCATATTTGCTTGAATACTTACTTGATTTTGATTAGAAATCGTGGCTATTAATTAGATGTTCTTGGCAGTTATTGTATGCCTGAATACCTACAGATTTAATACTTGTTAATTTACGTGAGATTAACTACAAATAGCGGATATCTGTATGGAGCTCGGCAAGGAGTCATTCTATAGTTTCGACATGCGCACTATTATGTAGAGGGGAAATGTAGGTTCTGTGCGAGTCTTTGGGACTTGCAGCATATTACGGTTTGCCATAGGCATATGGCGAATCCGCACCGTTATATGGCTCGTCCGGTGGTAAAATGGGCCGAAAGAACCAAATTAAATAACTCCATTGTACACTTTCAGTTAATGAACAAGAATTTCTCAATACCTGAAAGAAAAAAAATATTCTTTTGAAATATATTTACGACATGTCGAATGGCGCTTCTTAGCAATAATACTGAATAGAAGACAGCTAAGAGACATTCCGATTTCACTCGCAAGGCTAGATTGAGGTTGGGGTGGAATCCCGAGGGTGTAATACCAGTTCACGAGTTTCAACTGCTCAATTTAAAAAGAAATAGGTACTTATTAACACAGTCTGTTGCTTCTAAGTACGAGATAGGATATAAATTTGTAAATATTATGAAATGCTATCTACAGTCCGCGGCTATTCCCGTGATTATAGCGGTCATAATATACAATATCGTTACAAATTATTATATGCGTGAATTTGAGTATGACATAATATTATTACTGTAAAGTTCCATTCAAATCCATTGAGTAAGTAGTAATAGTACCTATCGTGTGAAAGTGTAACAAACATCCACATACAGTCAAACTTTCGCATTTATAACAAGGATTTCTGGAATATTTTAGTGGACGATGTTTATGAAGTGAATTTCTTGAATTTCTAAATATTTTTTAGAGATTGAACGTGTGGGTGAATACTATCGATTAGGTGAGTAATTTTGTATTAAAATACTTTGTTGTTTACTTTGTTTTGTATTAAAATACACTAGGTAAGGCTGCATATCCACTGGAGCGGAGCAAGGTAACAGTAAGGTATGCTAAGTAAGAATCCACCAATAAAATCGTGAAGGAACGGGAATTTTACTTCGCTCACTGTTCTCATGCTGTGATCAGGTAGCCTAAATAGTTTTGACCCCTACCCGGATTTCATCAAGCAATGAAATGCTTTAGCTGGCTTTGCGCACTAGCAATTTAAAAAATTGACAATAACTTAAGACTTAAAGGGTGAAAGTCTACCGCTTCTACAACAATCTAAAATTGTGATAGTCATTTAGAAAAAAATATATACAGAAACATAATTTGCTTACATAAAAAAAAACAAATACATATTGTTGGGAGCAGAACGAAACTGAAATGGTAATCCCACGGGTATCTTGCTCAGTTAACGATTTAAAACGGCTGAATTTAAATATATTATTTTTACTTGTAACTTGCAATGACTTTTAATTGGTTAAACGGAATATATTGAGAGAATAATTTGGTATTTTAACCTGTCTCGATAAAATACCGCTTATGTTTTCATCCGGATATGTTTTATTGCATTACCGTTATGTTATACGAGTCCCAGAACGGGAAATATTTAATCTTTAATACGCAAAGTGTACAGATGGTGGACTTAATTTAGTATTGCATTTTCTATCAGTCAACCATTCTGTACCTTAAAATGTCTTACGGTTTTTTATATACAAAAGAATAGGAAATTATTTTATTCATATTAATGTTTGACATGCACTTAGGAATCGCCAAGAAGATAAAAAAGCCCGCCGTCTTCGGGAAGTGGATTTTTTTGAGAAGAACCGACAAGAAAATTGAAAATGTACATAAAAATGTAAATTACAGTGTACCTGTATAAATATTTTATTGTAATACAATGCAAAGATAGAAATTGAGTTTATTCAATGCATAGTTCACTACAAAGCATTAGTCTAGGAGATGTTGTCGTTTGCGGCGGTACGCTCTTACTTAGAGGGTAGGAGCGTAGTCTATGAGGCGCGCACTGGCGTGGAGACCCACGCTATGTCGTGCGGTGTTCCGCAGGGTTCGGTTCTTGGCCCGCTCCTGTGGAACATCGGCTACGACTGGGTCCTCCGCGGCCGTCTTCCGGCTGGCGTCGGTGTAACTTGTTACGCTGACGACACCCTGGTGACGGCCAAAGGGAGAACCCACGCCGAGGCCATACGGCGCGCCTCGGAGGGGGCGGGGGCAGTGGTCCGTCGAATCCGCGCCTTGGGCCTAAAAGTGGCCCTAGAGAAGACCGAGGCCCTATGTTTTCATGGGCCTCGGCGCGCGCCTCCCACCGACTCTGTCGTGGTGGTAGAAGGCGTGCGGATTCCCGTCGGCACAATGCTAAAATATTTGGGATTGTGGCTCGACGGGCGGTGGACGTTTCGGGGCCACTTTGAAAAGCTGTGGCCCAAACTGGCGGGGACGGCAGGCGCACTGAGCGGACTGCTGCCCAATATAGGGGGGCCCTCTGCGGCGTGCCGAAGGCTCTATTTAGGCGTCCTCAGGTCGATGGCCCTCTATGGGTCACCGGTCTGGGCCGGCGCCATTACAATGGAGACCTCCCGCGCGCTGTGGAGGGCCCAACGCCCCCTCACATTGAGGGCCATCCGCGGATATAGAACTATATCCGCGGATGCCGCCATCGCGATTGCTGGGTCCCTACCCTGGGACCTAGACGCTGCCGTACTCGCTGCAGTATATCTGTGGCGAGCCGAGCAGCGGTCGCGGGGCCTCCGGCCTGCGCCCGCCGAGGTCGGAGTGCAAAGGGTGGCCGTTGAGGCGGAGGCGCTCGCAGTATGGCGTGAGCGCCTCGAGGCCGCCCCCTGGGGACGCCGCACCACTCAGGCCATTGGCCCCATCTTGGAAGAGTGGATGCGGCGCCCTCACGGAGTGGTGACGTACCGGCTGACCCAGGTCCTCACGGGACATGGTTGCTTCGGCCGGTACTTGTGGAGGATCAGGCGTGAACCTGATCCTCTATGCCGTCACTGCGACAGTGGCTCGGAGGACACGGCAGAGCATACGCTTCAGCATTGCTCTGCCTGGGCCAATGAGCGCTCCGTCCTCGTCACTGTCGCACAGGACCTCAATCTGCCGCAACTCTTGCGGCAGATGACGGCGTCGAAGGAGGCCTGGCGAGCGATGCTCGCATTCTGCGAGACAGTGATCTCGCAGAAGGAGGCGGCGGAAAGAGAGCGTGAGGCCGCGGTAGACGCGCCCGCTCTACGCCGCCCCCGGCCCGGGCGTCGCCGGAGGGCATACAACGCATCGTATGCCCTCTGAGCCTCTCCTTCGTGCCCCGAGTGGTGAGTGCGGGGGCGCGATCCACTCATAGGGGCGTAACGGTGTGGTGGGTGCAGCCACACCGTTGCACGAGGTCCGCCTGGGGAGCACCCTATTGCTCCCCGGAAGCCGGGGGTAGGGGTATTTGCCCTCCCCGGACCAGGAGTGCTGGCCGCTTGTCATCTGCGGCTGGCCAGGGCATGCAGGGATGCGGCGGTATGCTTCGGCGTTGCCCGTGTCCCTGCAACTTGCTGCCCACTGGCGACACAGGGGGGTTTAGTGGGTATACCCTCCCATTTCGGGAGGTGTGAGTCCCACACACCATGTCACCTCCCCCCGGAGGTGGCATGACGGTGCCTAATGCATTCCCCTCTAAAAAAAAAAAAAAAGGAGATGTTGTCGTTTAGAAAGTCTTGTTTTTTATAATAGCCCCCCTTTCGTAAGTAACCATTTCATGTGCTATGGCTTAAATAGTAGTTGAACAACTCAATTTGGCTAAATGGAAAACCATGAGTAATTATTTAATTATACATATATGCATAAATACTCGTATCTTATTTTTAGAACTATAAATTTAACCCCTTTCTTTATTGTAATTAAAAATATATTTTCACATTGCCAACGTGGCTGTTTTGGCCAGTAAATGCCGCATTAATTTAAAACAGGATATCGATCGTTGCGCCTCAACATCATCACCATCATCCTATTACAGTCCACTGCTGGACATAGGCCTCTCTAGTTGTTCGCCACTTGGGACAAATGTTTGGAAGATATACCCATAATCACCATGCTGGGCAGGGCCACAGATTAATAAATAGTTATGGCAGGGCATAGCTTCTCGCTCCGGCAACGTTGCTGCCCGTCATCGGTCTGTGGTAATTAACTACGTCTTCAACTGTGATGGTTATACCGCCGCCGGTCGATTGTCAGTGCCTCGTTTGCTATTCGGTAGGATGCACCACGAGCAGGTAAGGTTGGCTTGGAGGGAAAAGATGATAGGTCGTTCCCTTTTATCCCATCTTTTAATAAGACGCGTTTAAATAAGAAACGTTTTAGAACCTACTGTACAGTAGGTTTTACATTGCTCAACATAATAGTGTTCGAAATAATCCATAGGGTTAACTAAATTAGTAATGCATATCTCAAAATTAGTCTCGCTTCATCGCATTTGCTGTAAGCAAGTGTGACTAATATGAATTACGATATCTCGCCACGTATCTACATATACGTAGCTACGTATGTATAGACATAAAAAAATACTAAAGATCAATTTATTGTACGCTACATTGAACACAGAAAATACTCGAGTTTCTTGCCGGTTTCATCTCGATAGAATACTGCATTCCGAATCAGTGGTAGTTAAAGACGATTTGCAATTTATTGTAACTATTTATTTATTTATTGAACCTATACAATAAAGATTATTATTGGACTTTGATACACACGACGTGTTACACTAGTAATATCTGACCACCTTACATGAATGTACGTACATACAAACTGACCAATGATAGCATTTAATTCTTGTTCTTATACATTTTTAATTAAGAAATAATATCTAGATTTGGTTCATGTTTCAACTTATGTATAAGAAAATATTATTTAAGACATCAAACTATGTTGTCTTGTCATCTTGTCATATCAATTTTATTATAGTTAAGCAATGCTTTTAGCGTCGATGTAATTATATCATAGTCACCATAATTATAGCATTTGAAACTAATGGCATTGAGATATTATAACTTGTTGATAGTTCTTGTGCTTTTCTCGGCAAAAAAATTTAACGTTTTTAAATTCCATTCTAGTTTTTTGTTACACTACAACTACAAAGGTCTATTCACAGCAGCGGTAACATCACTCAACACCCAATAAACCGAAAATAAATTACTCGGACGAGAACCGGCGGATGAATTAATACAATATTCATCCAATGCGGCCCTGAATACAGCCAACGAGGTGTTAAATGTTCATCGCAGGCGCGATGGCCGATGTTCATTGCGGAACGCATACCGCTTGTGAAAAGTTACATCCAATTAACAGAAATCGATGACGCGGGAAACTACCGCACGAATGAATTTGACAGCCGCTGTCAGTTTAAAATTCAAAATACGTTACGCTCCGTTTCAGCGGGCAGTTGTTTTAAACAGTGTCGAGTTGAATATTAATGGCGGTAATTATCTATAGTGGTTGTTGGATGCTCGTAGGACACCAGAGGTGTGAACGTGTCGTGTGGTGATTTTTTTCTCGGTGCTCCTGTTATGTTGATGAAAAAAGGTACACAGGTAAACGGTTTGTTGTACAATTTCATATACTTAATGCCCTTTTTCTGCAATATATAATTATTATTTTGAATCTCTGTTTCGTTTCAATAGTTTTCGTACGGTGACAGAAAATAATATAAATCATCACCCCGTTTCTTCGCGTAGGGGTTCTTACGATTTCACTTCACAACCGATGGTAGAGTTTACTCGCTTGGCTTGCGCCTACCGTAAACTCCTTAAAACACCCATGAAGTGACTTTGGTCCCATTTTGGGGCCAGTTGGTGTATAGCCAAAATAATCTTAGGGGCCAGTATGGTGGCAGCAACTGACAAGTGATTGATTTAGCTGCCGCAGCGACTTGGGCCTCTCTTCTGTCAAGCGACGGAAGGAAACTGTGGTGTGCTACTATAAAAAAAGAATAAACATGTGTTTGGAACATCTATTATGTTAATGTATACAAGTATAGTATTTATACGCTCTATATCGTGAATGTACCTAAAAAGGTACTTCGAGGAATAGCGTACGTGCGCCTCATTAAGTATGTGGTACCCTTCCACAGGATAAAAAAACATCTAAGGCATTTTTTCCATAATTAATTAAAGATTAAAGGCACAAACAAAACAAAAGCTTTTAAAAATAAATATCAGAAACTGGGCACCGTTTCTTAAAGACATTAAAAAGTGGTCTCACCATCATTAGCCGTAAGAACTTCTGTGTGAAATCTCGCAGACTCTCAACGGGTCCTTAATTGTTTTCGCTCCGAGCCTAATAGGACTCTAATAGATATACGCAGGCTATTTTCTCCTCACGAGAAAATAAGTTCCAGAAAGTTCGGTAAGGAGAAATTTAATTTTCGCAGCCACATCAAACCATAAACACTGATTGTACAAGCCAACGAATGGAACGGCAAATTCACTGGAATCGTTATGAAAGTAGTAAAAGGGAGAGTCCGTTAAAAAAAAACGCCTTTCATCATAATAACGTGACGGTCGTGTCTTTTTTCCTTTTTACGGTGTTTTATTACCGAGGGATTAGATTTGAGTTTCTACCAGGTCCGAGTTTACTGAATTAAAAGGTTAGGGTATCGTGTTTACTTAAAAAATTTAAAATGAGTTTAAATTTTATCGGGGCCCAATCTAATTAAAATTATCCGTTATAATATTACTCGGCCTGAATAAAATTGCATAATGACGAGACACGCTAGCTACTGTAAAGTAACTGCTTCATAAAACTGGCAATTCATTTGCTGCGCAAAGTGTAAAATTATTATTAAACAAAACACTGCATAGAATTTTGTTGAATTACCAATACGTAAGTTTCTTCTGTTCTTATGTTTCATGTCTTATGAAAAACGGACATCACATTAACATAATATGTTATTATAATGTCGAAGTCATCTGGTTGAATCTCTTTCTGTTGAATGACGTTCATTGAATCATGACATTTTTCTTTTTTTATGCGAGAGGCGGCTGACGAGCACATGTGATAATGATAACTGATGGTAAGCAGTCGACACCGCCCATGGACACTTACAATTCTAATCGAGTTTACTGTCGCTGCTATTTAATTGAATGACTAGGACGAACGTTGATTAAACAAGCGTCAACGTACAACTAATTAGCGGATTGTAACATAGCCCTATACTACATTATATTTATTTGCCACTTAATAAGACCATGTATGTATTTTATTATTTAGTATGAATGTCATATTTTTGAATAAAAAGGCTAAGTGGTGTGACACAAAGAAAGAGGAAGGTACCGTCGCTTGATGTGAGAAGAAAGAGAAACCAAATCCATTGTGGCAATATACGAGTATTAATAAAATAAGTATAAAATAAATTTATTATTAGAATGCATGCATATTTAATTTGTGTAAGGTTGTTATTAAATTTTTTATGTGACATATGAGTCAATGTATAAATTTGCAAGTCATTTCCTGTACTGAATAAGCATAATGTATTTTTTTTTTATATTTTGTACCACCATATAAACTATGCTTTCTGTAAATAAAAATTATGATTAATTTAAGAACAATAACAAAATCAATCTTTTGTGAATTAAATACAAAAGCATAACTCATAAAAATGTCATTTATCTTGACACTGACATGTACTTCGCTCTTTGGAAAGAATTAAGAACAAAAGAAATCCAAATACGAGTATTATTTTATCAATAACCCTTTCACTTCGACGACTAAGTCCTTTGTGGTGTCGATATCATATCTATAAACAACCCTTTTGTATATTACGAACGGTCCACGGTTTATTGACAAAAATCTCTATCAGTCTCTTGATATAAAAGTGAGTTCTTTATTTCAATCATCGGTATCAATAGGGCAAGCGGATGTTTGTACAATGGCTTTGATAAATAATATATAGGCGTAGTTCTTTCTTCTAAGGACTCGTAAAAGTCAGACATTTTTAATGTTTACGTTATTTATTATCATTTAAGAGATATCAGGGAGCGACTCATCATCTTTGAATATCAGACGAAGCTCTGGCAACCGACTGGTGGCGGTTTAGCCATCATAATTGAAGGCGTACCTAGGCGCTACGCCCTGCGATCGCCAATCTGTCTGCCCAGTGCGGCGTTATGGGTGAAGCCTTTAGATATTTACCCAAAGCGGCCTATATCCAGCAGTTGAATGTGATAGGGTGATGATGAATTGATATCACTGGCCCTGTTCTCTCACTGTTGAACGTAGGCCTCGTTTAATTCACGCCATGCCAAGAAACTACATAGCCTAGAAACTAACTATACTTAGAAATAAATAAGCTATCGAATTATTGTGACAAAAATAATAAAACGAGACGTAAATCTTCACATGTGTATGAAAAAGTCGTCAATGTTTTCATTCAATTTCTCCAAATGATTTTCGAAGGTTTGAGGATATACAAATACAAAATAGATTACGCTATGACGAAGCAGAAGCGACTCGTCAAAATGTCAGAGTGGAGAGGACTGTTGCAAAATAAATATTTTTCTAATACGAAAGCAGTGTGTACTGTTTTTTATCATTTTGGCAGTTATCACCTGCTTTCAGGTGGTATACGTATAGCTAAGTGATCTTCGGGAGTGTTATTTCATAAAGTAAATATTTATGAGGGAGAGGAGTTTCCCCCGCATGCCCGGTAAGCCGCCTGATCCGAAAAGACGTATAAACCTCCAGGGATTCAGTTCTAAGTTCACAAAGGCTATGTTCATTTGATATTTTTTATTTCACTTGCTCCCGATATTCAGTACCTTAGATTTTTCAACCTTAACTTAGGCACAAAAGGTCCTGCGTAAAGATGTTTGAGAAAATTAAAAAATAGTTTCCTGTAGAGACCTTTTGTTCTTCATTAACTGCGTTTGTGTTTAAAATATTTTCGGAATATTTTTTGGAATAACTTGCTCCATTTTATAACAAGTTTCAAGTTGTAATGTCTAAGTAGGTTTTCATAATATTGTTATAGTGCACAAATGTGTGCCAGGTGCCATCTCTCCATTGCATTCGTCCATCAGTCCATTTTTGCTCTCATAGTTCGACTCGACCGAAGAGAGATCAGGAAAGGACCAACTACTTAATGTGTTTGGACTCTAATACAGTGAACATGATAGATTAATGCGCTAAATAATACTCTTAACTAATATTCCGCACGCAAGCGCCGAGGCGCTTCTGATGTAATGAAAATTAGATCAGGAAAGCGACAACGATACATTTTGCTATACAAATGTTACTGTTACCATCTATTCTTATCCCAACATCAAACTAATTGCCTATTTTATCCATTCTCCCATTATTTCAATTGCCATCTCACACCAGCCAGCTAAAACAACGGTGAGATAATAATTTCTCTGTATGAAATTAGCAAACTGCCTTATAAATTGCGAGGCAAACGGTGCGAATGTGGGAGCGACAGCGTTCTGTTAATTAGTCAACAGCTAATTTGATTGCTCACCTACTATTAATTGGTTCGTTGACATCACAGGCACATCAAACGCAGATGCTGATGACTTCGGCGTTACTTTTTTTGTATTTTGTCTGCGTCCTCGTTGGACTAATTATAATTTGAATATATTACAGATAGTTTATTTCAAAATAAATAAGTTTAGAATTTTTAAGAGAGGTAGGGCATAGTTAATCTTCCCTTGAATTGAGCCGCCCGTACGGGGAAGGACCTTCACCCTATAGAATACCGCAGATAAATGACCTCCGGGTCGTGTTTCTGCCGGTGAGTAGGGTTTCCGGAGCTCGTGGGGGGTTAGAGTTGGGCCGGCATGGCGGTGGCAACTGACAGGTAACTGACCAGATACTGGCCCGTTGTCACAGCGACTTGGGCGTCTCTTTCGCTTTCCATTAGGCATTTGCTTTTATGTCGAGTATTATATATATAAAAAATAATTACAAAATATACAGATACACATTATTATTATCATAATAATACTGTCAAAGCCGATTTTCGACCAAAGGGGGCAATCTTTAAGCCATGCCAAACTGACTGACTAGCCAAACGCAGGAGTGCATAAGTGTGAGCACAAACTCAGAAGCACTCTCTATTCCTTTACTCTCATAATCTGATGGAACTATAGTTCGACACAATCGGAGAGAGATCAGGAGGGATCTGTGATCGATTTTGGGCCTCTCGCATCCAGCTGTCCTGCGCAAATCGTCACTCCACCAGAGGGCGTCCTACATTATGTCCTCTTTGCGCTGTATCTAATATTTCCTGGGTACCTCTACTCTGTCTCCATAGAGATTAATCGTTGTGACCAGTTTTTATCCCCTATTCGGTTAGGAAAAGCTTTTATTGAGCAAGTTAAACTTCCAAAGCTTAACGTGAGTATAATTTCTTCTGCTTTCATACGATTTAATATTATAGTTGTTTCTTTTAGTTTTCTCTCTTACTAAACTTTATTAAAAGACCAACTTACTGCCAGTTCAGGTTTGGCCTCATTTATAACTTGATCGTTTGTCTAAGTATAGGAACTTTAAAGTGTTTCTAATAAAAATGCTTCATTTTGTTGAGAATGTTTGCAAGTATTATTAGAATATACTGGATTGTTATTTTGATCTTATTACTACAAACATATTAGACGTCGTCAAACCAGATCTGCTGGTTGTCACCGTAGGTTTGATGTTGTAGGTCTGCTCGTATTAAACATATTGGTACCTTGTTTCTTTTGTAGGATCCGATACTTTAATTTTTTGGTGCATCTAAGGACATTTTTATAGTAGGTACAGTGTAAAAAAATCAAAGCCCGTTACCTTATTTATTAGGTTCGTTAAAAAAGTTGTTATCGATTTCGCAATTCAGCATGAAGGTTTTATACATACAATAATTATACTCCTGTTAGTAGGCGTCTCTACAGTCAGGCCCCCGCTTCAAGCGCCAGTCAAGCGGAATTAGGGATTAGTGAACGTCTTCCCGGAAGTGTAGATCAGCGTCCTGTGTACTCTCCGGGATCAAGAAATAACATGTGTCCCAATGGAATTACGCGTGTACCGCGGGGTAGGTATCGCGGTTTGTGTTTGTAAAGGATTTTCAAGTAATATATTGCTGGTTTTGAGATTTATGCACATACGACTAGATACAGCGACGTAAAACTGTGTAAGTATTAAATTTAATATCGTCTTTGATTTGAAACATTTGTTTTTTGACCCATATACTTACATACAAAGCAAAACAAAACTAAGTTAATTGAAAAATTATCGCATTCACGGACTGTTCCTGATAATAAAATTATAAAGTACATATTTAATGCAAAAAATTATTTTGAAAAGAGCAACTAAGAGTATAATGCCAGTTTTATCTCGGAACAATATTGCAGAATGCAGTGCTAGTTTTGACGATTTGTACTTAATTACATAAAACAAATAAAGATTATTTGCGATATTAGCTATCATATAAATAAAATCATCATTAAAGCTTTTGCGTTCTGAGTATTAGAATGATACCACTACTTCTTGAAGGAGGCGATTCGCACGCAATTTTAAAGTATCCGGGTAAAAGGCCTACTAAAACAATATTACTATTAATAGAATAGAATAGAAAAACGTTAAGCGTTTTGCATGTTCATGCAAACGAATTTCGTGCGAATCGACTACTTAGTCCAATACACATAGAAAATCCTATATAAAAGAAAGAAAAAACAATATAAAAATAATTATTAACTCAACGTGTTTTACCTGACTGATTATAAAATTGTCTCTCATTCACAATAACTGTGAGCATTTGTAAAAATATATACGAGTATGTGATCCCTAGGGTAGAAAACGGGGATAGATGAAGCCTTTTAGCTTGGGAATATCCGAGCATCCTTTTCCATTTGATCCCATTTTATGGTACCTCTGTACACAAAATCATGAGACAGCCAGACACATTAGTCAACAGACGGTCACCGAACCCCAAATATCGGCAAAGATGAATATTCTCCAAGTACGGAATATCTCATTAAACGACAACATTTTGTCCTGTCAGTTGAGAATGTGCCAAGTTTTTAATAGCAATATGGTTTCTTAAAGCGAATTTGATAGCTGTATCTGCATTGGAATGATTAATCAATAACTCTGTTTTAACTTTAATTAGTTTTATTCGGTGTCAAATGGCGTTATTTCAATTACCTTTGAATTGACCTTACGACGAGGTTTATTAACATTTTGTTTAGTCTACTCCTTTACTTTTAAAAGCAATTAGGTTTCTTATGAACACGTATACAATACATGACTAAGCTCCGTTCACAATGAAGCTAGGTTGAGCGTAATAGCTTACCAAATATATTTTTTATAGTAGCTCGACATAAGGGCTTCCCTACGCCTGATGAAAAGCGAAAGAGAAACTCAAGTCGCTGTGACAACGGGAAAGTAAGTTATACTGGCCCGGTGGCTCAATTGGTAGTGACCCCTGCCACCTGAACCAAGGGTCGTAGGTTTGATCCCCACCCGGGACAAACATTCCTGTGATAAACATTTTTGGTGTTAGTACCGTATCTGGAATATATCACATAATATTTGTATTTAAGTATCAACTCAACTGTTATTTATAAAATTAATCGGCTTCTATAACTAAGTATATTTGTGGTACCTTTGTTGTTCTAATACCCATAACACAGTGCTCAAGCGACTAACTTTGGGATCGGAGAAGTATGTGATGTTGTTTGATATTTATTTATATCTCCTGGCCTTTAGTCTCCTTGGTGCTGTGGTGGTGGTCGTGCGAATTAGATCAGGAGAATATTTTCATCATCATTTATGGGAAAAAAGTAAAAGTAGAAGATCATAAGGCAATAGCTTTACTACTATACGTAAATTTTTCAGTGCATCTGGGAATAAAATAGTGATTTCTTCTTATACTATCAGAATATTGGACGGGAAAATCGAGTATAAGCTTGTTTACAATATATTGACCCGTGCAAGCAGCGGTATAAAGTTTGTTAGTGATACGGTATCATAAACAGGCGGCGTTAGATCCGATCGCGCCTTTATTGTCCATGTTTATTATCTTCGGATTATTCTATTCAAATTCGCCGTCATCGACAAACAGCATAATGTCGGTTTCGGCCCTTGTTGTTCCAAATAAGTACACAGAGTTGCCAAGTTAAAAAATTTCGCGTAAAATTTGCATAAACCTCAACGCTGTGCTCACTTTTTCATACTTTTTCTTTTTCATCTCATCCCCCACGTTGGTTCGTAACTCATTTCATTAGGAGATTTTATAAATTATTTATACGGATAATGCCTACAAGCCGGCCTGAATTTTTTAACAGCTGTTGATTTTCACCTGATTTTTGAACTGATTTAAAGTGGCTTAATTATTTCCTCTTATATTAATAGGAAAATGAGATAATGCGAGATAAACTATAAAACTGTTGATTATTTTATTACCTACTTGAAAGTTAATATCGACTGATGTGACACCTTTAGCGGATACTTTCGATATTCGTAGATAATGTAGTATATAATTAGTCGTGTACTTTATTCTTTCTGGTAATCACATGTTAGGTTTATTCTGATTGCTTTGACGCGAGTAGCGACTGTACAAGTCGCGAGCAAGTATTTGCTTTGAACCCTATACTCGTAGTATATTTTTTTTAGTAGTATATATTTTTTTAAATATGTATGAAACTACTTACATTTAAATAAATAAAAGTAAGTGACTCCTCTCCCTCACTCACGAAATCTCAAGACGTAGATGTATGCTAAAAACGAATTTTAGAAATTAAGGGCAAAAACAGCCTCCTCTTTCTTCCTCTCGGAAGTTTGTATGAAGATATGTAATTAATAGGGCTGGGCAACAATAAACTTAAATTGGAGAGGGAAGAGGAGAACTAGACTGGTAACAGGACTGAGTTTAGGAATGAATTTTGTCGCGATACTGTTTATATCCTGCGCGGCTCGTAGTCTCACAAGTATGAAACGATGGCACATTAGCTTATGCGTGCTTATCATTTATAGAGGTAAATTAGTTTTTACTGTTATAGTTTAGTATATATATTTACCGTGTTTCCCGGGGTTGGCTGCCGCAAGTGCGACGCTAAGTATCAAGAGATGCACCAGCATACTCCCCCCTCGCCCGCCGGCCGCGCATCGAGCCGAAGGCGCGGTGAGCACTGATAA
Organism: Conogethes punctiferalis; assembly: GCA_031163375.1. Taxonomy (NCBI): domain Eukaryota; kingdom Metazoa; phylum Arthropoda; class Insecta; order Lepidoptera; family Crambidae; genus Conogethes; species Conogethes punctiferalis. The sequence goes on from CM062079.1 coordinate 11,048,279, forward strand.
TACTGAAACAAATTGTACTATGGTTAGTGTAAGTGGAGCAAAAGCTTTATAATCAGATGACGACAATGATGACCAAGTGCGAACCATTAAAATCTTCGATGGCGTGTCCTAAGCTATTTGACTACACACAAAAATATTTGGCAGGGAAAAAAGAAGCGGGACTTAGTGAAAAGAGAAACGTGTGTGCAGGCGGGTTGGTGACTAGAGTAGGGTTTATTTATACCCAGGTAAATGCTGCCCGATTAATGATATTCCTTTAGTCGTGTCCTATGCCACTCGCGTAATGAGATGAGGTAATCCTCTCCACATAGCAACTACTATATGTATTGGCATGTCTATTAACTATCTTGCGTGACCTATTGATTAATTGAATTGTACCGTTCACAAAAGGGCGTCATTGATTCTTCAATGAAGGACTATTTGATTGTACTCGTATCTAATAGTATTACCTATTGTGCTTGTTGCTAGTTTAAATTCGGGATTGAACTAACGGCCTCTGAGGATGACGTTGATTGTTACCTAATTACCTGTAGGTTTACTTATTATCTGTAGGTAACAATAATCCTGTGATTAATTTAACCAATATAAAATATACCTCACATTATTTTCAAGTAGGTAATTGTGTCATAAGATGTACGTTCATTAATATATTATGAGCAGTGCAAAAGGCTTGTTGTTGAAGACTATAGATAATATGTATCTGTTTATACATATTAAGGACTAGGGCCAAAAAGTCAGTTTTTACTTCACAGTGAAGGTGACCTGCTTAAAAACTTCGAAGAAAAGAATGAATATGTCAATGAATTCAGTTATTATAGAAAATACGGTATAATTAGGTAATTTTCATAAACATCAGTCAAATCTATCTATATACGATTGTTTGTTTTTTTTTCTCTCAATTAACATGATAAAGTAGCACATTTTGAAATAAAGCATCCCGTGACATTGAACAGGATTTCTTTTTATATGTATTTATTTTTATATGAATTAAAATACAAATCTATCTATCTTAAAGGGCATTCATCTTAATTTAGAACGTGTATGTACACAAATGTAAAATATAGTTTCGAATATTTTCCTTTGATTGGGGATTATTCACTTCAGCCGGCTTTAGCGTCATTAGTTTAATACAGATATTCTCGGAACTCAATAGCGTTAGATTATTAATCCTTATGTAATGTATGTTTGACGTATTAGGCTAATACTAACACTCTATTTTTGAGATGAAAGGGAACTAAATACACACGTAATGGAGACAATCAGGTAATGGCACGTAAAATTATAATCTTATAATTATATCACCATCATGTCACGTCATGCTATGTAAAGGGGCGGCCTCTTATCTTTTCGCTCCAAACCAACTTCACCTGCCCTTGATGCATCCTGCCGGATAACAAACGAGGCGCTGGCAACTGACTGGTGGCGATATAACCATCATAACTGAAGTCGTAGCTAAATATGACAGACCGATGACGGGCAGCAGCGTTACCGGAGCGAGAAACTACGCTCTGCGATCGCGAACCAGCCTGGCTGGCGTGAAAATTATGGGTATATCCTCCAGATGTTTGCCATTAGTGGAGAAAAACTGGAGGATCTCCAGCAGTGGACTGCAATAGGCTGATGATGATGATATCCCTGTCGACCAATTTTACAGTGGGACATGCAATATGCGCTTTATTTCATTCCGAGAACCTATTTATCTTTTTTCTACGAGTATATCACATAATAAATGATCACCTCAAGCTGATAGATATCAAATTAATTTTATTAAGTAATGTGAAGTAAATGATATTATTGAGACCAATAAAAACTTATATAATAGAGTAATTTTATAGTTGAAATCGATTAAAATTACAAATAAATGCCAAAAGGTATCTAAATCTTCAATTCTACGTAAAGGTTCTCTTGACATTTGTAATTACTTTTGTAAGCAGTCTCAGAAATTTAATAACGGATTAAATGTAAAACCAATCCATTAATACCAATCACATGAAATCCAAATAGAAAACCTATTTAAAACCACGAGACAGCTGTTAATAAATTCTCACAACTTAATTTGAGAAATCGTAAAACTGTGGCCAAGTGGAACGAGAAACAAGTGCCTATAAGAGTTTTCGTTGGGAAATAAAATATAATTCCATCGAGGAACCGGGAGCGGTTTGAATAACAACTCTTTAATTGAAAGTTTAGCAATTTGCTCGTACCCTCGGAGTCCTGAATGGACCCGAAGGCGCGGGGAACTCATCCGCCGTTTCAAAATTGAACGTAGGCAGATGTGCTTAATTACCGGCCCAGATGCCGGCCGGCCGCCGCTTATCTCGAGATGAACCACCTTGCCCCACAATATTTGCTTAAGACGTGCTCCAACGACTTTTTTCAACCCCCAATCCTAGTAATTATAAAGCAAATCGCGGATTAAGCAATTAGGGGACGTTGGGTACTGACGGCAACAGCCCTTTTAGGGAATGTTTCATTAATTAAAATTTGAAAACACTAGTCTTTTGATCTGCTTTTAGATTACATAACATTCAAGTTACATCTTTTTCATGTAAGCTACTAAAGAACAGTTTCTCGTATAGAGACAATGTACTAATGTAGGTACTTTGTCTGTACAATAGAAGCTGACTTTTTCGTGGCACAAAGCTAGCCTAGCATAAGAGCCCAGAATGTAACACTGGTCGCACATTTGTGTCGTATGTTTTACGGCCCTAATGCATTCGGGGATTAGCCTGCGTCAAACTCGGTTTGTCACTTTTTGACATTGTCCCCGGTAGGGATCTCATATTTACACTGAATTTTAACAAAATGTTTCACAAATTATGGCTATTAATACCAATTTAGAGCTAGCTTTATTATTATGTTTTATTCTCAATGTCCATTGTATATGCCGACGGTTGTTAAAAGTATTGGACTCCAAACTTTTGGATTGATCAAGGTGGCGAACATTGGGAGAGGCCTATGTCCAGCAGTGGACTGATACAGGCTGATGACGATGATGAAGTTATTTTTGTATCTATTTAGTTTATATATGAAAGTTATAGTATGATTTATGCAGTAGTTATGCTTTATTATTATTATTGTAGTCTCCGTTTGGATTTCTAGGGAGGGTTACCCCTCCCGGTCATTCCGAAGGCTATCGTGGGGGAAACAGGCTCACTATTATTATTATTTCGTATTCATATTAATAGCTTATATATAACTGGTTTATTTACAAACTCGGTAGCGTATTTGTCCTTAAGCGTTCGATTCTACACATTGACCCGAAAATGTATATGTGTTCAATAGAACAATAAGTAAAAGACTAATAAGTCTGTCTGTCACTTCGAATTTATGTTAATTACTGTAGCTTACGCTATACACATATCTCATAGCATAAACATTAAGAACTAGTTATTTTACACCATGATGCCTTACAAAATATAGTACTAATGAATTTGTTATAATAAATAAATAAAGATATATTTTATCTTGAATTCGTCACATTTTCGTCGAAGTATGATCTGAATCCTTTTTTTACCGTACACTTAGTATTTAATTAAAAACCAAAATGTGGATTAAGCAATTAAGAGGGTGGATCTTAAACTTATCTAATATTGTAAATGTAATGGCGTTGTTCAAAAACATTTAACATTTATTAAGCACGTTTTACTGCAACGTTTGCAACTTTAAAGCTGGGTTGAGGTTCGGATTAACAAGGGCTTTTATTATTATCGGTTATACTTTGGTGACACCATAGTTGGGCAGACTAGAGAAATTCCACGATAACAAATTTCATTTTGCTGTACAATTTTTAGTTAAAACTTAAATAAAGGAATTAAGGCGATATTTTATTACTGGTCTAAAGTTCTTTATAACTAAATCAGACAACATTACATACATGCTCCAATCCTAAAGTAAGTAGCTTGAGCACTTGTGTTCCCATGACACATGTGAGTATCAGAAAAGCGAATAAACACAGTACAAACATAAATGTTCATCATACGGCTGTTTGTCCCGGTCTTTATGTAGGTGAAGTTGTTCCTTTTCGGTATACATAATGTATAAACAAATATATCAGACAATACCACATACATCGCATTGCATACATAATATGCAACAGTGGATTTTAATTCTTAAATTGCAAATGGCAATGTTATATGCTCAATGCTCATAGTAAATTCCGATCATCCATACAATTTTGTTGACCTGAATTGATAGTCTATAAAAAATTGTAAAATTTCTGCCTTTTTCGGGAGACAATCCCGTTCCTCGTCATTAAAAAACAAGTTTTGAATCTATTGTTTTCAAGTACAGTGGTTATAAGCCCAGGATGTATTGATGTCCGTTTTGCATCCAATTAAAACTGAAACCGAAATATTTTTTAGGGCAGATAGAATTAATAAATATACAAGAGAGCGAGAGTTAATAAGAAACCAACATGATAGCAAATTTACTCTACTTTAGCGAAATCTAAGACTTGAATTGCTAATTAAATAGTCCAAATATTTACATAGTTTCTAAATTCTGTTGATTCATAAATTAAGAATTATCTTAGAGAACCAGCTCCATTAGATTAAACAATGTAGAGGTTCTTTATTACTGTAACTGTGTGCTACTGCACAGCAGTGGTTTCCCATAGCCTTATGGAAAGCGAAAAGAGAGCTCAAGTCGCTACGACATGGCATAAGTAACTAAATCAGTCATTTGTCAGGCACTGCCATAGTGGTCTATAAGATTATTCTGGCTATATACCGACTAATTCCAAAGATCGCCAGCCATCCAGGTTTATCCTACCACCGGCTGAGAAGCCGAAATCTCAAGAAGAACCTTATTTGACTCTTACGACACCCACGGGTAAAAATGGGGCAGTAATATGGATTATTTTTCATCACCTTACGACGTAAAGTTTTCATACTTAAGTTGTAAAATACGTATTATAATGTATAGCTACCGTTTGCAGGTTGAATAGTCGAAAGGGGAAACTAATCTCTTTACAGACTGATAGTAACGAAACCAACTTAAACACTTGAGATATTCAAACGATGCCACATTTAACGTCAATTGACGTTGACTGCACCGAACAATAAAACCCAAGTCGTTATTAGTACAATATCCTTTCGCAGTGTCGTTGCACTACTGGTATAAAGTAACTGCGAACACAAAAGGTCATTCACAACCCAGTGGTCCATTGTTTGGATTCGGGCCTCATTATTTGTGCTGTCACCATCACCTGCTTGGATGCACCTTTAGAACTACGTAAATGTGTTCGTGATTTATTCCTTTACAAATTATTGTGTTCATAACTTGAGTTCTTGTGCATAACTTTTCACTGGCAGACGTGTTGTTTGTGAAGAGTAATTATTATTGTTTTGGGAACAAGCGATGCGAAAAGTTGATGGTAAAAAGCGTACTTACACTGTAATGGCGAGATATAAAGTTTGGAACTTGGAAGACTGTTATCTAGTAGCTGTAGAAGATATAGTGAAGTTAAACGCATCCTGCAAGACTGGGTGCAATGACGTCGTGTATATTTTGCGGTAAGTAACTAGATACTTCCTCACACATGTTGCGCAATCAACTGTAAATAGTTATGTTAAGCATTCCACCGTTTTAAAGTAAAGTTTAGTAACAACAAATTAATGCTATTGTATTTTCGATATGGAATACATGGGAATAAACGAATGTTAGACGAATATTAATTTAAAAAACGGTGACGTTGCGTGGTTCTAATTCTCTGAAGAATTAAAGATTACCCACTGAAGAACAGACTTTTGAGGAAAACAAAACGAAATAATAAATGAATTATACACTTCCATAGTACTAACTAATAATGTTTCAAGCCGAAGAAGTTTACTTCTTATATATAGCCTATAGGCTATGTTTATTTGAAAATAAGACGTATGTAATTACCGTTCCATTTATTTAAATAATATAATAAATAAATAACCCAAGACTTGCCACGCTGGGCCACACAGCGCCATCTAGCCCCAAACTAAGCCGAAGCTTGTACTATGGGTACTAGACAACTGATAAACTTACTTACATATATTTTTTTTGTAAATTAATACATATTATACATAGAAAACACCCAGACCAATACAAACAGACATGTTCATGCACACAAATGTTTGTAATGTGTGGGGATCGAACCCACGACCCTTGGCTCAGAAGGCAGTGGTCACTACCAATTGAGCCACCGAGCCTGTCATATAAGCCCATGGTAGGAGCGTTACAGATGCAGTTGCTACGTCGCGTCGTAGCACTCTAACATAACGACTGTAGCATTGACTTAAATCAACCAAACTGTTTATTAACTAACTAAGCAATATTTCAGTTTAGAAGAACATAACATAAACATTTGAAATAGCATCCGTAATAGAAAATTGCCTAAGTCACAACTAGTAATATGTATAACATAAAACTAAAATGGCGTCGGCCCGCCATTTGTCATTGGTCATCCTCGTTTATCGATTCCGAACATGCAGAAAGTGGCTTGCCAATATTCATATATCAATTGAGCTATTTACTAGCGTTTATGTATTGGATAGTAACTTGATTCCAGGAATGATCTTGAAGGGCTGCTGATGATTATAAGTATAAACGCTTAATTAATATTGCCTATGTAGTGCTTACTGTTTCTATGGCTGAAGCCATAGTGACGGCTTTTAGTAATGTAATAAATTAGATATATTAGAAATTGTCTAGTCATTGTAATCGAGAATGATAACGATCAAATTGTATTAGGTGGTAATTGTTTTTGTACAAGGAACGGTAAACCTCGCCTCTAGGTATATCTTTGCGTAGTTTCAGTCAACTAATGTGTATTTGTCGCATGCAATGAAGCATATTTTTGTTATATCAAATATTAAGTAAAATAGAGTGTAATAAAATATAACATGAAGATTTAATAATAAAGGTTTATAGTATGTTTCAAAGCTACTACGTACATTTGGGAAAACAGGATCACTGCTAAACTGCTTAATAATAAGATTTATTTAAAAAATGAAAGATGTGTAATCTACGTAGATTGTTTGATTTATCACAATGAAAATGAGAAGAATAAAGAAAATGAAATCTAAAAGGAAGAATTCATGATTTGCTCTGTACACAATTATTAAAAAAATACGTCTTTTTGAGGATTCACTTGAAGAGGATAAACCTTGAATGTGCGCCCTACCCGCCCGTATAACGACGTCTTCATACAGAGATATCGCTCTATTTGCCTACAACTCATATCTCCGAGTAGAGGGTACTTAGTGGGACATTATTGGAAAACTCAAACCCAGTCGAAGCTCGATTTTATTGGGGTTAACTCGCATGTTTCATATAAGTAAAATTTAATTTAGATACACGTAGTTAGGTAATTTTATCCGTTTCCTTACAGGTTGCACTCATTGTTTTGGTTACTATTCTGATACCAAAATCTCAGAAAACTGCCCAGTTCCATAAATTAATTAGCACATTGCAATTATCTAACTTACTGCTTTGCAATAATTATTTATCTTATTTAAATAAAATGTTACACAAAATCTTAGTAAAGTTATGTGATCCCGAGATAAAATCGCAAAAATATTTTCTTAACCCACAATTTTATTACCATCCAATATCTCTCACTCCATTTCACGCAAGCAGAGGAAAACGTATATTGTGAGCAGCATGAATTTATAATAATTTTCTTTCCAATTCAATCCACCCCGAAAAGGGACGAAGCCCTGCGTATGTCACGAGAGTGAATCAAACTTGCCTTTACATTTTATCTTACTGCAAGGGCGGTCGAGTTACGCCGATCGCCCCACTTGATTTAGTTTTGATGGCGGAAGGGAGGGGCTTTTAGATAAATGATTTCGAACGTGCAACTAGCGAGCGACTTGAGCGTTCCGAGCGATTCGAGCGATTGCAACAATGTCATAGTTTATCGGCGCCCAGGGTTTTGTCAGATTTGATGCATCGTTTATAAGCGCGGTAATGAAATGGGTTTCGAGGGAGAGTTTAAGTGGATTAGATAACACCATCGTGGGTGTAAAACTACCTACTTTAGTAGATTTGGTAGTTATTGCTTGATTACACTGTACCTATGGATTGTAAATTTAATAAAGTAATATTGAAGTGGTGGATATTTGCCATTATTTTATTGTGATACTAGCTGTGCCGGTGGCGTCGCACGCGTGGATATCGGGTTTCAAAAATAACGGACATCCATAAAATGGCACCTACATTTTAAGTTAGACTTCTAGGAATACATTGGTGAAAACCGCAATTCATTCCATGCAGTAGTTTTCGCATGATGCGCGATCAAACATACAGATAAAAATGTCTCCCGTTTTCCCAACACTTCCCATTACTGCTCTGCTCCTATTGATTGTAGCGTAATGAAAAGTATAAGGTAAACGCTCCTATTACGGAGGTATTTCGCGACATTCGAAACTACGAGACAAAAATAAGCATTTGTAAGTATTTCTAAATGTGCAAAACCACTTCATCGTCAAAAGTGGTTATTATATTTTGTATTTCTATTGATTTTGTGTTTCTTTTGATGTTAGTTTTTTTTTTAAAAAATATTTAAATAGCCGAGTCGATTGTTCCTAATTCGGAGGTATAACTTCGGTCAGTGCCTATTACGGCGGTAAACGGTTCCTAATTCGGAGGGTCAGAAACAAATAATGTTACGTACATTAAATAATATAAAATATGTGTTAGTAAAGTAAATTGTATGTAAGGGATGTAAGGGAGCGACCTATCATCACCTTATCGTTCCAAGCCATCCTCACCTGCCCGTGGTGCATCCTGCCGAACAACAAACGAGGCTCTGGCAAACCGACCGGTGGCGGTTAAACCATCACGATAGAAGGCGTAGCTAAAAATCACAGGCCGATGACGGGCAGCAGCGGCACCGGAGCAAGAAGCTACGCCCTGCGATCGCCAACCCGCCTGCCCAGCGTGGCGATTATGGGAATGTCCTCCAGAAGTTTGCTTTAGATGGCGAACAACTGGAGAGGCCTATGTCCAGCAGTGGACTGCAATAGGCTGATGATGGTGATGAAAGTAAATTGTAAGGTTTTTATTCATTGATTTGATAACATTGATTCTCTTTTAATAAAATTTGCAAAAATAGCATGGATGTATGAATCACTTGAATTTTCCTTATTCTCCAGAACCTAGCACCCTCTAAATTCTAACAGTGACCTTTTAAAAAAAGATCTCGTTGAAACGAATTATTATTACTTTATACAATAAATTATTCGTAGTAAGTATAAATATTACATTTTTTTAAAATAGCTTTTATACCCCGGTTCAAAGGTCAAAAATAATAATAATTTTTCTAGATACCTAACTAATACAACTTTGGTTTTGATGCAACACTTAACACAACTGTACTATTCTCCATAATATGATGGGCATTCATCTCTTTAAATAACATTATTTACATACATTGTTAAGTTTTTATCGCTTTTGGTTTTATTAAATAAGAATCCATAAAACATTATAGAAAACTTTTTATTTATTTACTGAACCCTAAAACTTGTAATTTTATATTTTATGAATAGCGCCATAATAGGAACCCATATAACCTAATACGGAGTTACCTGAAAATAACTACCACCGTAATAGGAACACTACTCGTGTTATAATGTTCCTAATTCTGACCCATCAAAATTTCGATAAACAAAAGAGTGTAAATGCATAATCACACGATAACAGTTTTTTGGCTCAGTGTGTTAAATTTTAGTCAACAGTTATACAAAATAAACGATTTGTGATCAATTAAAATACAGCTTTTTATTTTACCGCTTCTAAGAAACCAACATTTTATGCTCAACAATTTTCATATTTAACTAGATTTCTAAGAAAGATAGCATACCGCAGAATATGGTCCTTAATTTAAGAGATTAATGATTATTTCAATAAAACTTGGAACTAATTCAATAAGTTAATAAATTAAAAGTTATAAACAATTAAACATGTCCAGTATATTTCCTAATTCGGAGGTATACCACCGTATTAGGATCAACCTATAAAATTTGTATCCTTTTACGGTGGTATTTTGTTTCTTATTTTTTTGGGTAAAAATGAGATTAAAATATGAATTAAGCTATTTAAATAGCTGCTGTAATAGTAAGAAAATGCAATAAATAACACACAAACGAACTTGAACGGGTTATTAATACGAAAAACTTAGTTTATAAATATTGGTGTACTTTCATTTGATGTTGCGCGTTTGTATGAAAACCTCTCTCACATCGATGTCGTTACACTAATTGATTGATTTTGTTGTGTTGTATATGTGCTATACTTGCAAAATTCGGTCAACTGATGAAGGAATAGATTTGGAATAAATAGTATACATTTTGGTGCACTTATACTGAATAAAATAGGAATGAAACTCGAAAATAGAAATACCACCGTAATAGGAACCGATTTTGACTACCTCCGTGATAGGGACACTTACCTTACTATAACCTGCCCAGGAGTATGAAGAATAATTGTACCAAGTTTCTTCAAAATCCGTTCCGTAGTTTTTTTCTGTAACGAACATACATACAGACAGACAAAAATTTTACTGATTGCATTTTTGGCGTCAGTATCGATCACTAATCACCCTTGATAGTTTTTTTGAAAGTATATTTCATGTACAGAATTGACTTCTCTACAGATTTATTATAAGTATAGAAGAAGATAAAACCCACTATCAGTTGAGCTGGATAATCATCACTATCATGAAGCGCTTTTATCAGTTCAGCTGGATATAACATAGTAATTATTATTTAAAAAAATTTAGCCTGTGCGTTCTGCTTTGTCATTAACTAGGTTAAAATATATTAATTTCTGTATTTAACTACGACCATATAACTACGTTCGTGGCAAACTATTGTCCCATCGTATCATTAGACTAAAGAAGCCTCTGCTTCTTCAGTCTAAAATGATACGATGAGAGAATTAACCTTTGTATTCGCACACACGTGCACTTTAATATTTCACACTCCTGCATACTACTACTCCTGCAGACTACTCCCGTCGCGTCGCCCCCCAGCTTTCGCGCCCTATTCACGATACCGGCCCGCGCCTGGTCGCTTTTCTCCCCAAACATACGTCCGTAGGGCATCTCCCAGCAACGCCCTGAGCCGAGGCTCGAGCCCCACAGGGGGCGCCCTCAGCGCCGTTGCTTAAATTTTTAGGGGTGAGAGCCTTCCGCTCCCCCAACAGTCCGGTGATGATGATAAGGCCGCCCTGGCCATCATCGTAGTAAAAAAAAAAAAGTCTCCTTGAAGATCAGCCGCATTAGCCGAAAATCGATCAAGAGAGTATTATTTGATAACCTTTTGGCTTGATCAATAACGAGTAGGTATACAAATATAATCCAAAAGTAAGGTTTTTTTTTCAAATGTACCTATTATTACTCAAAGTTATTTTCCTTTACTATATTAGTAGGATTATCTTCAGTTCAGGAGAAACAGGGGACTGATAAAAACGGCACAAATTGGCTTATATCTGTAGTCCGGTAAATTGAACGTGGTTGCTATATTTATAGTTTTCTCCATTCACCCCGTTACGTTCCTTTAGGGATTTTATATTCGAGAAACTGCTTTTTCGTATGTTTATTCATATCTAACTAGGTGCCAAAGTTCAGCTTTATTCAGTATTTAGTAGTTGTTTTTAAATCAGTCAGTGGATATGTTATGTAATATACTAACCATTCGCATTAATTGAGGTAACATACGAGAATGTTGCAGAAATGCGTTTTGAGAGATGTCTCTCGGAAACTTATTGACGCTCATTTAAATTTGACATAAATCTAGGAAAACTAATGTCAAATTTGAATGGCCAAAGTTTCAAATTCAATGTTCAAAATGACCAAACCCGAGCAGAAATAGGTACTGCAAATAGACCTGTTGATAAATTACTGTATATCGGATGAGAAAAATAAAAATTTAGCTACTTTAGAGTAGCTAAATTTTTATATTTCTTATCCTTATTATATTAGTACCTAAAAATATAACATTGAACCAGGAACCATACTAATTAAGCCTTAATTGGAAACAATAAGTTTTCTATTTGAAGTACAGGAAGGAAGAAATTACGCTACAAATATTATTTGAAAGGTACGCTGAACTCAGTTAATAAGTAATTTTCCAATAATCCAGTATGTCTTAATTGTCATATTTTAAAATCAGATAAACTATTCTTAGAAACGAAACAAAGTAACCCTTCGTTATTAGTACCTACTAAGTAAGTATATTATTATTAGGCCGTTTCCTATTAAATTTCTTTTCGAACTAAATATATCTAGTCATATATCCTTAGCCGGAAACTTCCCGACAGTCTTATCTGGTATTACCCTCTTTTGAAGGTCACTCAATCACGATTTTACTCTTCGCTGATCTTTAGAGTATGTTTGTTAAGAGTTGCCATTCGGCAAATTAGAAGTTATATACTACTAATGGCGGACACAAACTTTGGAAAATTTACGTCATGACATGGGTATGTGTTTTGAGAAAAGGTGCTTAAGATTACTCGTAGTGGACTTTGGGGAGAGCAGTAGGTAAGTAGTTGTGATTTTTTTGTAAGACCTCAGCATGGTAGCCACTTATCGCCTGATGGAAAGCCAAAGAGAAGTTCAAGTCACTGTGGCAAGGGCCTTGACTAAATCAATCCCTTGTCAGTTGCCACTGCCATACTGGCTTGTAGAATTTTTCTATACAACGACTGATCCTAGAACTCGACCGAAGCCATTTCACGAGTTTAATTTATTTAAAAAAGAAAATGAGTTTCAATTTTACATAGGCATTTTAAATAAAACCTTTCTATGCATTTAGAAGAAGGATTCCTTGACAGCTAAAATATTAAGTAAATCCCTTTCAATTCTGGCATTGGCTTCTACAAAGTAACGATTTTTTCTCGACGTAATCGTTTTGACAAGTGGCTTTTGGATCGGCTTTTAAAGGTTACTGCAAAAATTAAATAAGAACTCTTGAATGAACAATTACCAATCATTATTAGTTTTACAGACTGCGTTCGGCAATTATAAGATACGTAATTGCATTTCTTCACACAGTCCAAATATTTCTCGCACTGGTAAATTTTGAAGGAGATTAGCCAACTAAGCTGAAGATATTTTTAACTACTGGACAATATGTGAGCGAGCACATATTGTGCACTCTCTATTCAATAACTCTTATAATCCGATGAGACGACAGTTTATAACTTAGATCAGTCTGCCTGATAAGCAGGACCAAAAGCTTAACATGCTTTCTGAGTCTGACCCTAAGGGTGTTCTTGAGTCATGTTATTTTAGCGTGAAACTGGATTCGGGGCTTCAAACAAACCTCTTATTACCATTAAAAAAAGAAATAAAATATTTGTACACGTATCATTTTTTTAAATAGTCAGGAATTTTACGGTATCTCGATAGTATACGAAGGGGACGACGAAAGAAGTTTGTTCTTCTTCCATATTTAAAGCTATAATATGAGCCTTAAATATGAATATGTCTGAACTCCTAATTGTATTGACCCTTTAGGCATTACTACCTTCGATTGTTCAAACAGGTTGTATTAAAGTAGACCGAAATGTATTTCTACGTTAATTACAGTATCACGAACACGGTTCAGAGCAGACTAGACTTTAATTTGAAGCTTTAAACATTACTTCAGTATAATTACTATGATCATAATGTTGAACAAGGAATCTTGCCAACGGCAAATAGGATTAGGGCGCGCTCACATCGTTTAATTTTTTAAGATAAATTAAATTGTTCAAATAATTCATAAACTCCTTAATAGTCCATACAATCATTATTGTTAATGTGAAAGTAACTAACTCTGTCTGTCGGTTGCTCGCGCTTTCACGCCTAATCTACCGAACCGATTTAAAAAAATACAAATTTGGCACGCAGAAATTATTTGGACCCTGAAAAAGAATATTACAGGTTACTTTATAATGCAATAAAAAGCTTGTAAGGGCTTGAGAAGGGGGAATGAAAAGTTGTTATAGTACAGAATTAATCTATATTTTTAATTACCAGTGTGAAGTTGCTAAAGGCATGGAATTTAAAAATAAATATGTATATCTTAATGTATAAAATTATAATTATATCGTCTATATTGCATACTGTTTTTTAAGAAAAAAAACACGAGTAATTGCGAGATGCTTTATGTATAGTATAAAAATTGAAGTAAATATAGTTAGAGATGTTTCTGACTTAATTGGCTCTGAGAAAAAAATCTTATTGAAATCGACGATTTCAATCATCGTACAATAACTGTCTGGTTTAGTCTATCGGAAGGTTAGGTATATCTGTGAATTAGTAGTCTTTTAAAATAATTTATAAAATTACATTAATTAGAAATATGTTTCTAAATTCTTTTTATTTATAGAAGCACGAAACAATGTCTTCCCTACGCTTCATGGAAAGCGAAAGAAGAGCCCAAGTCATTGTGATAACGGGCAAGTAACCAGTCAGTCACCTGTCAGTTACCACCACCATGCCGGAACAACCCTAACCCCTACTACTACCCCTACACACAGTTCACACTCGACGAACTTAATAAAATTTATCCCATCTACTTGTTTCCACAAATATCTAGCGTGTCAAAATGTTTACATCCATAACCTTATTATGTAATTTGACTATCTGAGTAATCTGTACAATATTAGGGGATCCGGGACAAACCCCTCTATCACTGTGAACTAGGTCCTTGCGCTTAGTTCTAATCAAAGAGTCGTTAGCCGCGGGCTCTGCAGTCGATTACCACTATTTCGGGATACAATGGGGACTACACGACACTTCCTTGCGATAAGGAACGGATGCCAAAGGACAGCAAACTACCCTGGAGACGATAGAGACAATTTTGTGATGGTACCTTTGTTTTGAATCTGAGTAGCATTGAATTTGATAAAATGATGATGAATAGGATATTTTAAATGCTTTTATGGTTTTCTAATACTGGAGTCATTGTATTTTTGTTAAAACGTCAAATAAAAAGTGTTTTGTAAGTTGATTGCCTTATTGGCTTGCTAATATTTATAAGCTTTGGTTCGAGAGATTCAAAATTTGAACCAAATTTGAACCTTAACAGAACAAGCATTTCTTGATGGTTTTTTTTTATTAACAAAATGACTTCGTCTGCCTTCTCGGTGGGGCAATGAAGGCAATATTTTTTTCTAAATTGTCTGGGTTTTCAGGAAGGTCAAGGTCCACGTCATCATGTGGAACTCAGGGTACCATAGAGCAAACGGTGAAGTGAAAAGTCTCTCGGCAATTCCATTTTATTTTTGAAATATAAAATATGTTATCTTAACTTTAATATTATAAAGCTGAAGAGTTTGTTTGTTTGTTTGTTTGAACGCGCTAATCTCAGGAACTACTGGTCCGAATTGAAAAATTCTTTTTGTGTTGAATAGACCATTTATCGAGGAAGGCTTTAGGCTATATAACATCACGCTGCAACTATTAGGAGCGAAGAAATAATGGAAAATGTAAAAAAACGGGGAAAAAATAACTATTCCACGCGGACGAAGTCGCGAGCACAGCTAGTTATATATAATGATGATGATGATGTTATGTAGGATATTTATCATTATCTGGGATACACAAATGGAAACAATTACGGTAAAAAGCCAAATTTTCAGTAGCTACAAGCTATGGAAGTGAGTTTTGTGGAAAACAATTAATCTTCATTAAATGTTCACAAAAGCTATGTGCGGTTCGCAAACAAAGTCAAGTCCACTTTCGACGTGTCGGAGTGAAATTAAACTAGGTTTTGCGAGATACAACGAACAACGAACTTTATTTCATAAGCACTGACAGTGACAGGTGAAGCTCAGAGCAGATGGCAGCACCGGTGACATATTTTAATACAGATAATAACACCCCCACTTATTAAAATAATGTAGTAATCATGTAAGAATAAATTAACAAATTCTTTCAACACCTATCAGTTTCATAAAATAATAATGCTTTATGCTACTCAAGCCTTTAGTTAATAAATCAGCTGGCATTTCAGCAGTCTCTAAATATTCAAGTTTTACAATTTTGTCATTTATACAATTTCGACAAAAATGGTACCGAACATCAATGTGTTTCGTACGTTTGTGGTAAGCATTATTCACAGATAATTTGAGAGCCCCCTGATTATCATTGAACATAGTTACAGTTTCCAGATTGCCAGTTATCTCATACAGTAAGGTACGTAAGTATATAGCTTCTCGACAAGCTTCTGTAATGGCCATATATTCTGCCTCTGTACTAGACAGGGCAATGGTCTTTTGTTTTTTAGTTTCCCATGAAATAGCTGCTCCAGACATTACAAAGCATAGACCTGTATACGACTTCCTATCCAACACATTATTCGCCCAATCAGCATCAACAAAGCCTTGCAGTTCTGAATTACCATCTTTACAAAATTTCAAACCATAGTCCTTTGTTTTCTTAAGATATTTTAATACACGCTTAGCGTAAGACCAAGTCTCTTGATTAGAGCAACTGTTAAACTGACTTAAAAAATTTACTGCAAAAGTAATGTCCGGCCTGGTCAATACTGACAAATACATCAGGCTTCCAATAAGTTGCTGATAGGGATATTGGTCTGTACAATTTACCTCTTTATCTACATTCAACTTTGTCTCAATTGGTGTATCTATTAATTTACAGTCTAACATTTGAAATTTATACAATAATTGTTCAACATATTTCTCTTGACATAAAGTAATACAACCATTTATCTTATCAATTTTAACATTCATTCCGAGACATTGTTTTACTTCACCTAAGTCTTTAATATTAAAATTTGATGATAACACTTTCTTTAACAGAACACTTTCATCACTATCATTACTAAACAAAAAGAAATCGTCTACATAAAGGGCAACAATTGTTCTCTTATTATTACAACTTTTAGTGTATAAACAGGGTTCAATTTCAGATCTTTTGTAATTCATACCAGTGAGACAATCATCAACCTTCCTGTACCACGCCCTCGATGACTGTTTTAACCCGTATATTGCTTTATTTAATTTAAGGACTTTACCATCATTTTCATTACCCATTAAACCCTCAGGTTTTTCCATATAAACAGTTTCATCGAGGTTACCATTCAGGAAAGCTGTTGTCACATCCAAGTGTGTTATATCTAGATTTAACTTGACTGATAAAGCAAATAGAGTTCTAAGTGTAGTATGCCTAACTACTGGTGAAAAAGTTTCAGAGTAATCAACACCTTGTTTTTGCATAAAGCCTTTGGCAACAAGTCTCGCACGAAAACGCACTTTGTTATCACTGTCATATTTTTTCTTTAAGACCCACTTACACTTAACTATTGTACTACCATCACTTGGGGTATCCACTAACTGCCACGCATTATTATCTTCAAAACATTGAAGCTCTTCTTTCACTGCATCGAGCCATTGTTCTTTCTCTGCCCCTCTTAATGCTTCCTGCAAGGATAAACCATTGGCATCATCAAATGTATCCTCATTAGTACACAAGTTAGAAAATCCATAACGTTCTGGTTTCTTTCTCAACCTAGTAGGTCTCTTCTCCAAAACAGATTCATTCGATTCAATGGAATCAGCGTCTTCATATTCACTTGGACTGTATGTACTGTCGCAGTTATCAAAACTTTCAATGATGGTATCATCCTCCAAAGACACGTCCCCCACTGATTCCAATGACTCATCAGCGTGGACATTTTCAACAGAAATAGAGATATCTGATAAACTTTCCTCCATTATTATTACATCTCTGCTAGTAATAACACTCTTCGTTCTTGGATTAAATACACGATAACCTTTCACACCATCTGCATACCCTACTAGTATGTGCTTCTCAGATTTTTTATCAAATTTTTGCCGTTTTTCTTTTGCAATGTGAACCATAACGACACTACCAAATATTCTTAAGAGGCTAACATCTGGCTTTACTCCAGTCCACATCTCAATTGGTGTTTTATAATTAAGAGAAGCAGCCACTGTTCTGTTATGCAAATACACGGCCGTATTGGTCGCTTCTGCCCAAAAAACTTTGTCGAGTCCAGCATCGAACAAAAGACATTTTGCTTTTTCAACGATTGTTCTATTAAACCGTTCAGCTAACCCATTTTGTTGTGGTGAATAGGGATTCGATTTCTGATGTATTATGCCATGTTTATTTAAATAATCATCAAATTCCTTATTGCAAAATTCTTTGCCATTGTCACTACGCAATATTTTAATTGTCCGGTTTAACTGCTTTTCTACCTTTGCTTTATATTGTTGAAAACATGCAAATGCTTCACTCTTCTTCTTTAAAAAATAAATGTGTGTCATGCGACTAAAATCATCAATGAACAAGATAAAGTACTTTGACCCACCAAGTGATTCAGCCTCTATGGGGCCACAGATGTCGGTGTGAACTATTCCAATAAGGCTACTGCTTCTAGTACCAATATGATTAAAAGGCAATCGTGATTGCTTACCTTCACAACAGACGGTACACGATGACTTTGTAATCTGAACTTTTTCTTCCAAGTTCATTCCTTGCACGGCTGCAGTCATTTTATCCATATAACTGCCATTGACATGCCCCAATCTACGATGCCATACATCTGCAGACACTGCCGTTGCAGCCAATGCCTTGTCAGGCAATCTCAATTTATAAACTCCATTAACTAGCGAAGCGATGGCTACCTGGTCACCATTCCTGTTGTGTACTCTGCATTCGCTTGCGGTAAACACAACCTTATTGCCATTTCTAATTAGTTGACTCACAGACAACAGATTTGTTGTTAAATCTGGAACACATAAAACATCGGAAACTAACACCTCATATTGACATTCGTCTGTTTCTGTCACAATGTTTACTTCACCAGTGCACAAAACACGAGCCTTGTTATTGTTAGCGACAACAATATCCTTGTCTTGTAAATACGACGGGTTCACTACCCAACTTTGATTTGCAGTTAAATGTGTACTCGCGCCCGAATCGATGTACCACTCATTTCTGTTAAAATTTCCACTTAAAAACACGGCACTGAAAGCATTGGTTTGCTTTCTTAAGGCTTTCTTTTCGTTGTTTAAACTTTCTTCATTTCGACATTGATTTCTATAGTGTCCGTATTGTTTACATTTATAACACATGACATTAGACCTGTCAATCCTGTCATTGTGAGTGAACGACGATGTGGGCATAGACAATTTTTTGTTGGTACGTTGGCTCTTTTCCGAACTTGCAAACGCACTGCTAACTTCATTCTCGTTCTCATTCACTTCCGATTCCTCCATGTCCATTAGCTTAGTTTTAATGGCGTCTGTTGTAATTGAAATGCCAGAATGCTCGATGGCCATAATCATCGGGGCAAACTTGTCTGATAATCCTGCCAACAGTAAACACCCAATCCATTCGTCACTTATAGCAAAACCGGTCCCATTTAATTTCTGTCCTGTTTCGACCATTTGAGTCACATATGAAGTCATTGAGTTACAATTCTCTAGGCGGATAGAAATTAGGTTACGAAGTAAACTTATGCGTCTTGTAAAACCCGAGTCGTCAAATAAAGTCCTCAACTTATTCCACAGCTCTCGTGACGTATTAACGTTCTTGATGTGTACATAAAGTGACGAGTCAATTGTTAAAATCAGCTTTGCTTTTGTTCGTGCATCATCTGCGGCTTCTACCCTCCTCTTATCATCTGGCTTCACGCAATGTAGCATGTCCTCTAGGATGAGAAAATTCTCCGCTGCAAAACACCACTCGTTGTAATTAAGGCGCCCTTTCAGTTTCGGCACATTGACTAAATAGTTGGATGACGACATTTCTGCTTATTAATCTTGCGATCGCGTCACAATCTATTGTACTGTCTGTATATCAATAACCGCGCAAACAATAAAACTGATACTTTTTAGCTAAAAGGTCAGGGCTGGGCCCATAACCTGAAATTAAACTAGGTTTTGCGAGATACAACGAACAACGAACTTTATTTCATAAGCACTGACAGTGACAGGTGAAGCTCAGAGCAGATGGCAGCACCGGTGACATATTTTAATACAGATAATAACACGGAGCGTCCACTTTCAAACTATTTGAATGCGTAAATGGTAAATTTATGGGCTTAAATAGGATACCATTTTAAAGAGCCATCCATTATAAATATTTTCATTATATAAAATTTTTAAATAATCGTATGTACTTACGAGAATGCCTACTAACTAGTCTCGAGTTAAGCTAGTATGACACCTATACTTAAATAATATTACTTTCTTGTAATTGGTCTGACCGGGAACTAAAAGTGAAATCGGAAATCAAGTCAATTAGGACATTCACATATCAAAACATGATAAGCTTTTGTATGGCCAGTGCAACCTATGTTGTTACTGTTTACATTAGTCAATCGACATGGTAATAAATTATTTAAGGCAAATTAGAAAATACTATATGAGTTACTTTTCTAAATCTAATAGTTTATTGCGTGTGTAATGTCAGATAATGCCCTATTTATTTAAATAGGATATTGGAGAGAGAATATTATGAGATAATGCGCTATCAAGAACGTAGTTTTATAAAATAGTTTAGGTATACCAGTAATATAGTTTTATGCTGAAAGTAACTTGGTTCCTGCGGAATGCACGAAATATAATAGGTATTACGGGAAACCACATTTGCATAGCCCTGGGCTTTTGAATTTGTAGTTATTCATTTTAGATCTGTAATAAGCCAAACAAATAGTAAAAATACTTATGTAAAATGCAGAAGAAAGATTTTTTACTACTTACATAAATATTTAAATGATATCTGAGTTTCATATTATTATTTGTCTAAAAGTTAAGATTTATCCTGTATAGTCTTAAGGGAAAATTTTAATTTAACGTCCACAAGCTATTATAGAGGGTCTCGTAATTTACGACAATATTTTGTTCGTAACTTGAATAAAAATATGCATAATTCCAGTGTAATTTACACTCAATAGCGGCAAAAAATTTCGGCGGAATTTCAAGAGATCTGTAATGAATGCGAAATTAATGCAAAGTGGCCGCCCATAAATCTCTTGAGCTTTACGGCAATAAAACAAAAAATGAGAATTACCAGTTTGATAAAACAGAAACTTTGTTCGGCAAGTGTCCCGGCGGACATGCGTGCGCCCCACCGCGCCGGCCCGCCAGTAACACATTCCAATTTCCTTCCATTTCGTGTTCTCACTGTGTATATGTTTCCGCATTTTAACACACCGTGGTACCCTTCGATTCTAACAACAAATAGCGCTCACCTATCGATTCCTTAATAAAATTGCTTCGCTCGAACCCTGTTGAAAGCGAACTCTTCTGAATCCACTATATTTACATAAGTAGTGTCTGGTAGATCCTTATCAGAATCTCTCTCATTTGCCTCAATTCCGCTTCAGGAACTCTCATTTGGCGGGCTGGAAATTATCAGCTAAATAAGACTAGTCCATTTCTGGGTGGGCTAAATTGAGTCCGTCGTTCAATACTGCCCCGAACCGTCGGAAGGAATTGACGAAATTGCTTCCAATAAGGACTGTAACATTAACATTAGGGGTAATTGAAATCAACGATTTGGATGTTAGCCCTGGCACGACTTGTCAAGCTGCCCGTATAGGTGCGCTGGTAATGACCACGCCACGACCCCTTCTCAAATGGTTCACATAAAATTTTACGGTGGCTACATTTTGTAAAATAAAGTAATACCGGCCTGTCCCGGTTGCGGGCCTCCATTCCTCGGAATAATAACGGATTCTTTGACATTGTTAGTTTTCATGGGCCGAGCTTTGCCTTTGTTGACATTTATGACCGTTACGGGTTAAAGGATTTTCGTCGAGTTTACAATCGCATTTGTTGTTTTCTATCTCTCTTTATTCAATATATGGCAGATAATACCCACGGTCCTAGATTTATTTCATTCCCCCTTATAAAATTCTAAGAGCCACTACGCTCTTGTAACCCTCGAATTCTACTTATGTGTTCGAATATCCCTTTTAAATATATTGTGTATACTTGGCACTTGTTTATAATAAGTACGCAGTATTCTAGGGCCATTTGCCCTGCCATAAACATGAATGGCGCCAAAACGTCTCTCTTATCTTGGGCATTTCTCGGAGGGGCGGAAGCGGGGTCCTAAAGCAGTGCGCCGTTCCTCAAGTGTGGCCCTAAAGGATCTCGAAATAAGGACCCAAGAAATCCCTTTGAGAAAGTACCGCCTTCTGAGGGCAAATGGATTGTGAAGAAGAAACTCGCGACCGATTCAGATATTGATTTTTATTTAGCCGATATCACTTGGCCCCTAACGCGGGAAGGCTTAATCTGAATCTCCGAGTAATCTGTAGAACATTATGGCACAGATCTTCGGTTATGTGCTTTGTATACAATATCGATATCAGTGCTATTCGATTTAATATTGTTGATGTTGCTCAATACGATTTGTTTGTAGATTTTTCCGTCTTCTTTGCGACATATCGATTGAAACATTAGAGGCTTACACTATTTACATCAAGCACGCTAATTGACCCGTATTGTGTCGCAGCCGACTAGCTTAATGAGCTCTTCAATTAACAGCCTATACTTTTTACTAAGCGGAGATAAACGGTAAACGGCTTACATGATTTTGATATAAAAAGTGAGATTAATTTAGTTTGATTTCCAGTTGCCAAGGCGCTAAAACTCAGATTATAAAAAAGATAATTTCATTAGCTTCTGAACTCTTGTTAAAAAAAGGCTTATCCTGCCCCAGTGTTTCCCAAAAATGTTATGACGATATGAAGTGCAATATGAGATTCATTTTATTAAGTAACAAGCTATGCTCGCGACTTCGTCCGCGTGGAATAGTTATTTTTTCCCCGTTTTTTTTACATTTTCCATTATTTCTTCGCTCCTAATAGTTGCAACGTGATGTTATATAGCCTCAAACAAACGTTCAAACAAACAAACAAACTCTTCAGCTTTATAATATTAGTTAAGATATGTGAAAATATTTGTCAAATATTTTAGTCCATTTACAATACAATACATTTACGAAACAATAGGTATACACTAGCTAATATTTTTTTGATTAATATTCGCTTTTTTATGTTTTATTTATGAATTATTTGTTGTTACCTACTATGACCTTTAATGATTTTATTTCTGGAACCAACGTTATACCCCTGTTAAGTTATTAAATGGCGGCTAGGATTATTTGCGCCGTAGCAAGAAAAAGTAATTAGGCTAAACAATGGAAGGTCGTTAAAATAATAAATGGATATTACGTTTCATTGAGCGTAACAGTTGCCCAAATAAGTGGTCATCGATACTTTATACAGTAATCCCTGCTACTAGAGTTTTTAGAATATGAAAAGATTTATATTAGTTTGAATGATTAACTAGCCATTACGGTGAATGTAGCGACCTTGTTTTGGTCTTCACATGTCTGTTATCAAGGGCTTATAATTGAAGTGATTTTTTAAGTGGAGATATATTTATATATGGAGTGGAGTCCATATGAAATTCAGAACCAAAAACCAATACCTAGATACTTTTAAACGGCCTTAGCCACCAGGCTACCGACGATCGTCACATGTCTGTAAATGTTTTTAATCCGGATTATAGAAGCGATTCAAAAGTTACCGCTAAACTGGCACCGAGCTCTCATACGGCTACATATTCATGGGCGAACTCGGTGCGGCGTATAAGTCGCAGAATTCGTCACCACTTAGAGGAAGTTTGTCACTCATGAATATTAAGCTGATAATGCAGTTATAATACACGAGCTCGATGCTAATGCCGCGTTTAATTACATGAGCCTAATAATTCTCGAGTCTTTAGCAGGTAACACTTACGAGCGTTGTAAATTTTATTATCTGACTCGGTAACTTTGTGCTACGTGTGCCGGAATGATTTTTCATATTATTTACGATGCAATCGCTTAATTAACTGAAGTGGTTACGTGTTTGTTGAGCACACGCGCCTAAGTAAATGTTTGTGAATGAAATCCAAATACTTTAGGAATGACGAGTTCAGTGTAGATCGATGGGTACGACGACGGTCGGCGAGGGTAATAGATTTAAATGTGACTGAGTCTTGTATTTGTAAGCTTCTGTTCAGAATCATGTCCTAACATACATCATAAGGGTTTTATCATATACTAGCTGATTTCGTTTTCATACTACTTATTATATTATATACTAGTATTACCTTTTGAGGCCTATGTCCAGCAGTGGACTGATGTGGGCTGATGATGATGATGATGATGATGATGATTACCTTTTAGCTTATACATATATAGATCTGCACTTTGGCAATCAGACGGCATGCTTTTTGTACGTCTATTAAACTTTTTCCATAAAAACTGAAAATTTCTACCTAAGTTTAATTGAAATTTTAAAAAATAATAACATTTTTATTTTCCAAGTAAAGCAATAAGTTAAGCGTTTTTACAAAAACGGTTTATAGTCTTCAATAGAGTTTGTTTTGCTCCATTTGGACGGCAAGTTAGTCCCAAGATAACAGTGACAAAATTTGTCTTTTTCAACAAATTAGCAAAAGTAGAAAGTATTTCCTTCTTACGGTCAGACGTAACGAAATGAGGACGTCTTGTTTTTTCAACTTATTTAGTCTGTGTAATTTTGTTTACGTAACTGGCGGATATAGGTGTAAAATTACGGAATAGGATGAGATTGTTTGTGAACAAACAGCGAGTGTCCGCTTATTAGAAGGGCCCGATGTAATAAAAACATCGGCTTATTACGGCGGGGCGAGCCCTCCCTGTGTTGAAATTTAAATTTGAACGTAAAACGATTTGCTATTTTGTTGATGTGGTAAAAAAACATTTGATTATGCAACAGATTAGTACTCTCAAAGTGTGGACGATGAGAGCTGTGAGGAATCTGTAAGAAGTGCGTTCTCAAGATTAATGGTAGGTATTTGCTATTTTTATAATATTATTCCTCATATTGCCTTGGCTGATTTGTAGCAGTCACAAAATAATAATAAAAAGCTCATTTCATATGATACTATCTATAACAAGTCTGTTTAAAAATGTACGAGTTATAAAAGCTATTCAAAATCCCGCGGGATAAGCCTTAATTGAGCAAGTTCTCTTGAATCGGAATCATTGTAATTATTTCCTTTAGTAGGTATTATGTATCGCATAATTTTCTCTTTAAAGAAATATGAATCAAAGTTTCCTTCGGATGCATTTCGACGAAAAAGAATAAGCCTCAATTTCAATGTTATATAAATAACTCTGTTTAATTAAGTCAATCATAATAGTTGTACCTAGGTATGGTTATTTTAAATATAATAAATTATGAAGCATTATTTATTTGTTAGTTCGAAAAATTCCAAAACTATTCGATATAATTGATAAATTCTTAAATCTTTTGAAAGCTACATTTTGTAGACTTAACATAGGAGATACTTTATTTCAGTTTGCATAAAAGCAACTTGAGATTCATAGGCTGACTATGACTAAACAATCAGTCATTTGTATTTATATTATGTACTATTAAAAATTTCTCTGTCCTTTACAAATAAGCCACGATAACGGTTTTCATAACAAACAATTAAAAGCTAATATTTAACATAAACATACAAATAAAATCTACTTATTATTGTTATCAACAGTAGGTAAGCGTGAAAGGTAATGAAAAGCTATTTATAATACTGAACAAGTTGTTTTCCCATCTCGAGATAATTTACAACCATAAAATACAACACAGCACTAATAAAATTAAAAGCAAACAGATTAATTAATGTAGAAACCACATCAACGTTTACGAAACCGTAAATTCGGAAACTCGAGGGCTGTTCTTACAATCAGTATGTAAAATTCAACGCGCCACTTCGAGCTAGTTAAAACGTATAACGAAAATTTGCTCTCGGCCCCGAGGCTTATAAATATTAATATTTCCTATCTCAGCTGTTAATTAACCAGACAACTACGGATGAACCCACCCTGTATTCATTAGGGCAAACCTAATTAGCAGATCCGTGAGTCATAGGAGACGAGTTCTTTGTCAAGCCTTATTGAACACAATATCGTGTTGCTTTCATGGATGAATAGGGTAACAAACTGTTTCTTGCTTATATGAAATTGTATGTCATAAGGTTACGACATGGATTGAGAGATTCGCTTTTGTTGTTACAAAAGGTTTTGTGTGTTCGGATCAAGGTTTTTGTTTGGTATTGTGACATTCATGATATTAGGTATATCGCATTAAGGCAAAAATAAAATGTGGTGCGTTTTGGCGAACAAATAATAATTGGCGATCTCTATGGAACATTAAGTCAGCAGTTATCTAAAGCATGAAAGGTGCTGTATTTGATCAATTTGGGTAACGAAGAGATTGGTTACTTGTATTAGATCTAGTTCTATGTGGGTGAGAGATAGTTTTAATTTAGGTGATCAGTTTAAATCGTCGACTGCAATAAATTTGGATTCACTGAAACATGCTTACAACTAGCCAGCTATATTCGTTTCTGGTCAAATTAATTTAATATTTGCTATTTAATTACCACGTTGAATAAAATTTAAATTCGAAACATTGTTATAATATTTATATAATTAAATATTATATTATTTTATAGCTAATAAGCTGTAGTACGTTAACGATAAGGTGTTTCGGTAAAATTGCCTTAACGTTACTGTAAACCTTAACAATTTTACTCTTTATAAAAATGGAACACAATGGAGAATTATTACGAAATTAGGCTACGAAGACGTCTGTTATTCAACCGTCCGTTATCTGATCGTGAGAAATTTTCCATTCAATAAGTCATGGCCTTGCTTAGGGTCGGCACGCAACATATTCAGCCGAAGTAATCTGCCATTAGGGCAAAAAGCTCGTCGGTTATCTGCAACATCTGGCCGATGTTTATATTTTGAAGGGCTCGACAACCTCTATAACGACTGTCCGCTTATCGTCGTCTGCATGTCTAGGTAATCTCCCGATGACACCTGCCCGCAAAACTGTACTCTATCATCCAAGAAACAAAATCTACAGTGACATACCGGCTTAACTTTTTATACAAATACCTGGCTTGATACGCACACGTTCAATTTTAAATCTAAAAAGCCGGTATTATGGCATGTTTTTCCTTGTACACCGCGCAGGCGCTTCCTGTCCTTACAATAAGGATTTAATGCAAATGTAGTAAGACTTATTTTCTTTCACGCCACATACGGTTTCAAGTAAACATGAGCATATCAAACATAGTTCAGTTAGTATCTTGAATTCTGAACGTGTCTCTTCCACGAGTGGTGCGTTTAAAGCTCATGCACTTGAAATAAAATGTCTACCTTTATTAAAATACTTCTCTGGACCCGAGTAGATAGATACTTGAAACTGAACTGAAATTTATTAAGTTGTATTAAGTTACTCATCTTTGTAGGCTTTATTGGATTTATGATTAATAAACTGAGATTTGTATAAAGATGTTTGCGTATTTTATTAAAAGTGAGATATTATGATTAAATTATCTCTGTTGCCAACATTTTTGAATAATTATAAAAGGAACCCATATTTTTACTTGAATATTGGTAAACGTTCCGTAGTTTGTTCATACAAGTGAAAGCATTCTAGATTTTTATATCCAAAAGTGTTCTATTATGGTCTAGACCGCGAAAAGAAAAGTGATATTAATCAATCACAAGTGTTAACGAGAAAGTTTCGACATTTATTTCCCAAGTTCATAAAACAATTCTCAAGTTGCGATTAAAACTGATCCGTCGATAGCCCTTAATTGAATCAAGGTAAGGGTGAAGGCGCGCCCTTTGTTCGATTAATTTGCGCCAACATACCTATAGATAATAGATTTATATAAGTTACTTTAATTACAGTTTGGACAAGAACGCTTGTTTAATATCGAAAATATTCTCAGGGGCACCGTGATTTCGTCCCATCATCGCTTTGACAAGAAATATTTAAGATATTGTTATGGCTGTGTAATGAATAAGAGGAATGGAAACTGATGCCTGTCCGTTGCTATAGAGATTTACAGCCGTATTCACAAACGTTACTATGTGGCGCGCGGACACACAGTGCCAAAAATACTATGATAGTAGATATTAACTTAAAAAGAATTAGAAAACTCTTCAAAACTGCAGTTTACCGAAACTTTTTGTTAATTCGAAAATGGAATGATGGCCTTCTACCACACTCTACCATGCATGGCAGTGCATTGGACACTCTTCAATGATATGGGTCATTGTTGGAACCAGGTATGTGAAACGCAACTACAATCTTTTTAAGTGGGTGGTGGTGTGGTGGCTATAGGATTCGCCAGCGTGCGACGGTGGAGCACAGGAACAAACAATGACATACGGCATACATATTAAGCAGTGAAAATGTAACATATCATCAATTAGCCTGCAGATGTCCACTACCGGACATAGACCTCCCGTAGGTCGTTTGGAGGGATCTACCTTAGTCACCATGCTTGGCAGACGAGGTGGTGACTGCAGTAGATTTTATTTGTAGTTTTATATCTTACTCTTCTTTTAACACACCCACGCGTAGAGATGGGGTGGTACTATTCTTAGTCCAGAACTAAAGATCAGAGGAGTGAGAGAGTTCAGCAGTGGATACCGCGTGCAGGCAAGCGCAGTGTGGGACGCCCCTCAGCTAGATAGAGCGACGATCTGCGCAGGGCGGTTGGCATCAACTGAATGAGTGTTGCTGCCGATCGAGCAGAAGAGCTTATTGAAAGAGGTCTACGTTCCGCAGTGAACTGCCGCAGGCTGCCAATGATTCTAAGTCCAGAAATATATATTGTCCATACCTACATATAATTTATCATTCCTAATTGCATTGAACAGACACAGACGTTCTCTCAGCATTTGAAACACGTCCGCCATTCCAGCGACACTACACGTCGAAGCGTCGATATCTCCGCAGTCATTAACGGAGGCGCTGTTGTCCGAACTTATTATCGCTTAATTTATGGCCACACATTACCGCTTAAGGCGCCATTAAGCCGGGGGACTCCCAGGGAATAAATAAGGCAGGGAAGTCACATGATGAACAGCGCGAACACCCCAACTCCGCCCGAAGTCTTGGGGGCGCCACGTGCCGGTTAATTTGTCCCCGTCACAGGCCATAAACTGTTTATAGTTTTCTATTAGCGTTGTCAAAAGGGGATTTGCGCGGTTGATAACGTTGGTTAATGCAAGCGTTCGGTTTGTATCGGCGTCGAGTGGTGTTTATTTTGGCGGTGTTTGGGTAGCAGGTGTACCTATACGAGAAATACCTACACAACACGCTTCAAAAGTGATCGTGCGCTTAAAATAAGATACGAATGGTCAAAATTGTGCACTTTGATAAAAAATAATGTTATTGCTTGCGCAAGAATCAAAAATAACATTAGCCAATTATCGTAAACTCCACATAAATCTACAATTAGGATAAGGTTTTAATCTAAGAAGATTAAAATCGTATCTAATTACAGTTGTAAGACAAGGGGTTGATAAAAACTCGACGAGAGTTGGGTAAGAGGGCGTGTATTGCACACTACAATAAGGCGGTGGTCCCCGCAGTGCATCTTACTAATCGTCAAAGCACTAAGCTTGAAGCCTAAATAATAAAATATTGAAGTCTAAAATCTAGTACGTAGACGATAGTCTCAATAAGGCTTGAAAGCTACTATGAAGCGTAATCAACTGTAGGATGATCAAATGAGATGGATAGATAATGAACAACATCTATGGCGAGACCTTATATAATCCGGGAATCACAATGACCTCGCGGGCCGCGATGTCTAATCCAGGCAGCGCCATCTCTTCTTGTGTGCCTGAACTAATGTGGGTTTCCGTATTGTTACTAGGGATAATATGAGTTGGGCTGGTATATGAGTTACTACACAGTTACATTAGTGTAGGTATTATGTGTTTTTGATTGCTTTCTTCTATCAATGATATGAATTTGCAATGTAATTTTTTAAACGCAGGACCGCATTGTATGCAGCGGTATAGTTATTTTAAGCTAGCGAGTATGTCAGGTACCTACTGGTCGGTAAATATAATTATTAACTACATTACCTTTATTATTACCAAAAAAAACAAAAAACAAATTGTAAGTTCCCTACCAAGGCTCCAAGTTTAGTATGTTTGATGTACCTACCTAAAGCTTACGTACGAAAAGACATCCATTTTCCTGTTCATTTATGTGTTCCTTCATTTGTTGGACTAATATTTTTTTCCTAAAACACGACAGCGGTTCTCGGAAAACGTATGGTCGTTAAACAAAATTATGAAATGCGTAGTTTTGGCAATGTGCCTGGGATTTGGTTACCGTATGTCATAATGTAAATTATATTTGCTGTATTATATGAACTAGGAACCAAAAATGAACGTTAATTTTGAAGTTTTAGTTTTATATTGAAACATAGGTACTCCTGCAAAAGATATGGCTGTAATGCATTGATCCGTAAATGATTATGTGCAATAAAGAATATTTGTTTATTTTTCTTTATCACTCGGTCACGCATTACAATATACCTACCTATGTTGATTGTTACACTTTTAAATTAATGATCGAACAGGTTATACAATTATCAAATTTATACAAAAATTGTTTTTATATAGGTACCTACCTATAGACATTAAGGTTTGAATGAAACCCCTTAAGCAGGCACAAAAATTACTTTGCCTAAAACTTATCCTATCCTATTCAGTCTATAGCTCAAACCAAAACTCATTTTAATGTCAAACAACTGATAATTAACTACTCGGCTAGACAATTATTTCGATGACCTTACATTTGGCACTGGAAATCTTGATTGACGAAGCCAAATCTCAGCTTGGTCAGTTATTAGGAAAGTGTTCCCAGGATAAACACCTACAATTGATCGGTAAGTAATTACTGAACCAGCAGGGCCGCCCAACTTTAGGGTCCGAAACCCGTGACTCCGGCAAAACGGTCCGATTCCAAGTAACTAATCTCAACAAAAACTGGCAGAATTACTGCAGTCTCTAGCCACCAGTCTATTATAATATAAACAGGGTAGAAGCTTACTTCGTCCGCATCTGTTCAGCTGTGACGGCGTAATTAAACAGTAATTGTATGAATCTGCTCCTAGGGAAATAAACAAGATTAATTTGTGAGATTTCAACAGTCTAGCTGAGAAAATAATGATATATGGGCCAGACTGTCAGGATACTCATCTCGCTATATTGCGTAAATAAATCGATGTTATAAAACAATTAATTAGGACAGCGAAAATGATTTAAGTATTTCCTTTTCATATAATTTATTGCTGCATATTAAATAGGAGTACATCCTTTTTTTTCTCAATTTGTAATGATAAGACTGCTTCATAGATCTATTGGTAGGAAATTGAAATTGGGAGGTAGAATGGTTACGAATGAATATATCAGAGGAAGTCTGAAAGTAGCATCAGTGACAGAAAAGTTCAGAAGTAGCAGCTTAGCATGGTTTGGACACATTATGAGGAGGGATGAAAGGCATGTAATAAAACGAGCATTGAGTATGAATGTGGAAGGACATAGAGGAAGAGGAAGACCGAAAAAGGAATGGATAGACTGTGTGAGTATTAATATGCGTGTCAAAGGTGTGAGTGTAGAGATGACAGCTGGTAGAGAAGAGTGAAAACATGTTTTGTAAGTGGGGTACTTAGAACGGGGTAAGGGCAGAAGAATGATAACTCCTGTGTGTTTGATCTCTTTGGTCATTGGCCGCTGTGTCTCGGCCAGGAGTGTATTATTAATTATCATTTGGACTTTCTGATCTCATATTATTATTACATACGTGGCGATTATGGGTATATCCTCCAGACGTTTGTCCTAAGTGGCGAACAACTGGAGAGGCCTATGTCCAGCAGTGGACTGTAATAGGCTGATGATGATGATGAAATAATATTATGTTTGTTTATGTTCTTTTTTTTAATAGTAGCTCGACATAATGGCTCCCCTACGCCTGATGGAAAGCCAAAGAGAAGCCCAAGTCGCTGTGACAACTGGCAAGTAACTGTTTAGTTACCTGTCAGTTGCCACTACCATGCCGGCCCAACCCTAACCCCCCACGAGCTCCGGAGACCCTACTCACCAGCAGAAACATGATCCGGAGGTCATTTGGCTGCGGTATTCTGTAGGGTGGAGGTCCTTCCCCGAACGGGCAGCTCAATACGAGCGAACATTCGCTTTGCACTACCTCTCTTTAAAAAAGCTTTTGAGTATGTATGTATAGATAGAAGTAAATAAACATTTGCTTGTTTTGTCTGCACGTATTTACTTACTCGTAACAAAATTCAAATACCTTGGTACGTATCAAGTCAAATTAGTTTAATTCAAATCAAAAGTAATTCGGATTCCATTTAATATTATAACGTGGGTATTATTACTAAGCATCTACACCTGACCAGGTGTAGATGCTTAGTAAATATGTTTCAACAGAAATATTTTTTACTTAAAGGTTTAAGTCAAATTTCATGAGACAGGTAGTTATCAAATAAAATATCTGACCATCAAAATTATTATTCATTAAAACATACTTCACACATTAGAATCGCAGTACCGTTTTTCGCTGACATAAATGTATCACGATCTGCAGTATGGAGATTTCATTGATAATTATGTTTTCGAAGAAACAAAATTCAAT
Source organism: Conogethes punctiferalis (assembly GCA_031163375.1). Lineage (NCBI taxonomy): Eukaryota > Metazoa > Arthropoda > Insecta > Lepidoptera > Crambidae > Conogethes > Conogethes punctiferalis. The sequence goes on from CM062079.1 coordinate 11,080,828, forward strand.
GTAAGTTGGGAGAGAGTAGATTCCCAAAGCCTTCCCAAAATAAATTGCAGGTTATTATAAAGGAGTGGTGCTAAGAAATCGTAGTGCTGTTTGACGAGGACAATCCTACACCTTGAAGTTTCGCAAACTCTATCCTTTCCTCTATCCTAAAATACAACATTTATATTTAGTAATAGGTATATAATTAATTATTAATTCATAAATAGTAAGCTGATAAATGTGTAATCATAACATTGCATTAGTACGTGTACGACCAAATTGTTCGAAATCATTTAATCATCAGACTGTGTGAAAACCATATCATGGACAGGACATTTTTGTTCGTATTGTAAACTATAGAACGTCAAAAAGAAATTAATACTTTCAATTTAATTCTAATGTACACAAAATGTGCACGACGAACAATAGTAACTCCTTTCATAAATATGATTTATATTTATTTATTTATTTATTTAAAACTTTATTGCTCAAAATGGTACAAAAGGCGAACTTAATGCTAGGAGCATTCTCTACCAGTTAACCTTTGGATCATGCAGAGAGCAAATGTGTGTGCGGTGAGTGTAAAAAGAAACACTGTGAAAGATAATACCTAATTTATAATCAATAAACTAATATGCTAAATATACTACTTATTAAAATGTGCTATAAATATGTATACATACATGGGTATAACACATATATAATTTATAGGTCATAGCTTTAAATTTAACTAGCACCTAGGTATTGTCGATAACTCTTTTCAGTGTCCCGGCGCCTACTAAGAAAATCAGTAGAATACCTACCTCTAGAGAATCTCTAATATAACAGTATTAAGATCTTTTAAAGATTAGTAGTCACCCTAATAATAATAATCTTTAATAATAATAATCTTTATTTGGTATAAAAACAATGTTACAAAAACAGATAAAGCGTTAACGGCCGCAGTAGTCGAAGACTGTGTCGCAGCCATCAGCGCCCACCTCTTGAAACGGACATTAATTTCGAATATAAATTAAAAAAAATATATATATATACATATTAAAAATTTTGACTACTTTAAATTACTACATTGTGTGTGTGTGTGTGTGTGTATGGCGTTGTGTGTGTGTGTGTGTGTTTATGTGTGTGTGTGTATGTTTGTGTTGTGTGTGTGTATATATGTGTGTTTATCTTTTTATTTGAATAACGACTCCACCACATCATAATCAAGCTTTAGAAGCCACTCGGTTAATAGAGTTTTACATTTATATGTATTAAGTGGATAAATATTTAATTTTTCATTGATTTTATTATAAAGGTGTGGTGCTAAGTAATTATAGTGATGTTTGACTAGACCATTTCTGGATTTAAGTAACCGACACACTCTGTTCCGCCTTCTTTTATTTTCTAATACGTTGTCATTATAATTAACACTTTTATGTTTACGCAGGATTAGGCTCAAAACGAATAATTTTCTAACAGAAAGAACCTCCCAGTAATCGTATATTAGTTTTGTAGGATATCTCATTGGTTTACTGGCCATAGTTTTCAAGACTGCTCTTTGGGCCCTTTCTAGAGATAGCATGTTGGTCTTGCCAGTAGCACCCCAGACTGTGATACAGTAGGTGACAATGGACTGTGCAAGAGCAAAATAAGCCGTTCTCAGAATAGGCGGATCAGCACCAGCTCGTAATCTACTAAAAACGAATATCAGCTTCCTAATACGCGCAGTAATAGCTTTAATATGTTCATGCCACGATAAGATACTATCTAGTATAACCCCTAGATACTTCAAACTATTAGTGCGTAATATTGCATCACAGGAGCATATAACATTATCGTTTGATTTACATTTATGAGCCTTAATTACGTAAGATACATCTGGCTGTGCCGAAAGCTTAGGCGAAAAAGTAATAAATTTAGTTTTGCTCAGGTTGAGGGTAAGCAAATTTCGGGTCAGCCAGAGCATAACCGATTTTAGTGCTGATTCTGCATTTATGCGAGCCGCTTCCCAATTCTCACCATGGGCAACAATTGCAGTATCATCAGCATATGCGACAATCTTACTATTAGGAAGCTGCAACTGGCACAGGTCATTTAGGTATATCAAAAACAATGTGGGTCCTAGGACACTTCCTTGGGGGACCCCGTAGGTAATAAGTTCGTCCTGACTAGTGTAGCTGCCCATTTTAACGCACTGACTTCGACCTTCTAGATAGCTTTTAAAGATCCTTAGCACATCGCCACGGACACCGAGATTTTGAAGTTTAGCAATCAGGACTGGGACAGACACAGTGTCAAATGCCTTAGTAAGATCGATGAAAATGCCAACCGAGCATTGTTTTTTATTGATGTTATCAACTACGGTACCTATTACTTGAAGAACAGCGTCTTCTGTAGACTTGCCAGTTCTAAAGCCAAACTGATTCGAGGCAAGGAGATGTCTTGAATCCATGTATTCTATCAATCTTCTATTCAATATTTTCTCAAGAATTTTTGACAATATTGACAAAACAGATATTGGCCGATAATTATTGACACTTTGTCTGTCCCCACCCTTATGTATTGGATGAACAAGTGCCCTCTTAAAGGCTGCAGGAAAAATACCAGACGAGAGACAGAGATTGAATACTTTGTTTAGAATAGGAATTAGTACATGTCTTGCTTCAATAATGAGAGATGTTGGAATGCCATCCCAGCCAGTGGCACAATCCCTCTTTAGACCCAGAATAATTCCTTCAATCTCTGTTTCATCCGTGTTAAGTAATGCCATGGAGTCCTTCACGGAAGCATTTGACTCCTGAACGGAGTACTGAAGCATTGGATCCGGAGAACTGGCAATTATTTCATTAGCTAAATCAGAGCCTATGTTAGCAAAGTATTTATTAACTATACCAACCGAAGCTTGGGGGTCATTAGAAATAGAAAGAAGTTCATCTGATGATGAGGCCCTTTGTGGTATATTCGAAATCTTTTTTATAAGGTTCCACGTCTGTTTAGGGTTTTTTTTGTGTTTCTGGAATTCTGTTCGCTCATATTCGCTTTTATGTTTTTTAAGTAAATTATTACAAAAATTATTGTAACGTTTATACGAAATACGCAAGACATCATTGTCAGGTTGTTTTTTTGTTTTGCGATATAATTTGTCCTTATGCCGTATGCAACGTAGCAATCCGGGTGTAATCCAGGGTTTGATAATACGTTTCCTGCTTGGAATATGATGACTTACGGTATTCGCATTAATAAGTGAAGATAGTTTTTGTACTAAGATGTTAGCAGCAGTTTCGGCATTATTGTTGTTGAGTATATCAGAGAATTCCATGGTTTCCAATTCGATTAAACATGCGTGTAAATTAGTGCGTTTAACTATCCGGGTAGTCGCGGGCTCACTAATACCTCGCAAGGAAGAACAAAATAAGACCGGAGAGTGGTCGGTGAACAAAGAGTCCAACACCATAGTCACAGCTTTCTTATTTGTTTTCAGAATTAGATGATCAAGACAATTATTACCTCGTGTCGCATAAATATGGGCTGGGAGCATGGAATGTGAAGCTAATAAATTTAAATACGAATTTGAGTTCAGCTCGGTGTTGTCCGGTGAGATATTAATATTTAGGTCACCGATAATAGCTATTGTTTTGAAAGGACGTAAAGTGTGTAATAATGTATCTAGTGCGTTTGTAAAATTATCGATATTCCTATGTGAAGGCGAGCGATATATGGCGATGATCACTACATTATTAGGAAGCTCTATAGTCAAACAATTAGCATCCGCCAAATTTGGTTCTACAACTTTGGCTATCACGCTCTCCCTTACATATACCACTAGCCCATCATTTTGATTATTGTGTTTAGTACTAAAGTTTGTGTAGCCAGGAAGGCTTGGAAGAAAGGGGCACTTGCTCAACCAACACTCTGATAGTACGACAATATCAAGATCAAATTTGATGCGCTCAAGTAGAAGGAGAAGATTCTCAAAGTTTATCGAGTTACCTATGCTTCTTATGTTCACATGAAACACTTTCAGATAGTGATTCGGGTTGGTTATAAAGTTAGATGCACTTTCTGGGGAGCATATATATGATTTACCTATTGCAACATGGTCAATTTCGGAAGACACCTGTAAATGGTCATCCATCATAAAAATCTAAGAAAAAATTACAGTTTAAATACGAACAAAGGTACTTTTCCTGTATGTTCATAATAAAATCAATAATATTTGAGTGATTGGTATATTTTTTTTGTGGTAGCATCATTATTGTCTTAAATGTATTGTGGGTGATAAGTGAGACTTTGTATAATTTAGTTTGAATGAGAGTATATTGTAGTGTAGATGTGTGTGCGGTCGTTACATTCTTAGCAATATTAACATAACAAAAGATAAATATAAAATGAATAAAGTATAACCAAGTTAAAACAGAAAACATAGCTTTAACAAAACAGAAATATAGGATGCAATAGAGACCTAGTCATTTTAATTTAATTAATTTCTCCAGATCTGATTCATCATTTATAATGTAATAGGGGGACCCATCTTTCTCCCTTATAAATATTTTTCCTTTTGTAGACCAACAATATTTGAAGTCGTTACTATTTGCAAAAACGCGGGTATGATAGAATAAGCGTTTCTTTTTTGCAGTAAGATTTTCTGCAATGAAAATTGGCTTAGGAGGTCCATTTATGTGTATATTTTCTGTGGTAAGTTTTCCAGGTCCTTTATTGTAGTTCTTGTACGCTTTGAGTATTTTATCCTTAGTTATAACGCTTAGGAGATCCAATATTATGGTCTTAGTGTCTGGGTGTCCAGAGTTAATGCGAAATATATCCTTGACTTCACTCGGTAGTATGTTTACATTGATTGCTTTCCCGATCCTAGTAATAGTTTCAATTAGAGTTGTCTTAGTCTCAGGCTTGTTGACTGGTATATTTTTTATCTCTAGGCATGTTGACCGAGCACTCCTTTCGAAGTTTTCTAATTGATTTTCAAGCTTTTGGATGTACTTTTGTTGTTGTAAGTTCTCTTCTTGTATCTCATTAACCTGGTCGACAAGCAACTCATACTTAGTTGATAGAAACTCTATAGAAGATCGTATCTCCGAGTTTTGAACTTTAATTTCCTCCATAACTGAACACATCTTCTCCATTTTTAGGTCCTGTTGATTTTTAAAGTCAGTAAACATAGCTTGCATTTTAGACATAAAATTTGCAAGTTGAATTTCGGTCGTGTTAGTCCTCTTTCTTTTAGTACGGTGAGAAACATTCGAATCTGAGCTTAATAATTCTTCAGGCAAACACCGACGGTCATATTCTAAACTGCTATGTTGACTATTGGGTTGCGTCTCCGATATATCCTTGCACAACTCCACGCGCGCCTGTACGAGCGCGCTAGCTTGACCGCCCTTAGGTGAGACAGACGAAGCGGGGGGAGAGTGACGGAGCGGCATGATTCCGGATCGAAATTACCAGGATAAAAGAACAACAAAGGAGGTTTAGTGTACACTGGACACGGCAGGTCAACTAAGACTGGGCGGTCGCGACGATTTGATACAATTCCTCTTTCCGTCCACTATATCTTGGTCTCTGGTCGTATTCAATACAATAAATGAATGGCACACTCACGTCATTACTGTAGTTTTGCTTGACGGGTGAGTGACGCGCCGATTAGGTGACTCCAACACAGCTATGCTCTCCTATTATTTGGCGTGAATATTTTTGTAACTTTTGAATTAAAATTTCGAATTTTGATAAATACGGGGGCTACTTAAGCACGTCTGATCACCTCAGATGTCCGGAGGGGAGGGGATAATGGTCTTAACTTAACTTGTCCATATCTCGGATATACTTATGAAGTAGCAACACAAAGCTACAAAACAAAACTTGAAGCAGAAACTATTTACGGGAATGACATCACATTAGATTTCTCAGATTTAAGGGTATATAAGACAGGCTTAATCAAAGACGTTGAATGTAAAGTCGAAATTACGTCTTACCAACTAACATTCTATGGAACTGGAGAAATATTGAATACCTACCTAAAAGTTACCGTAACCCAGTTGTTATTGAAACTAACTCAGGCAAAATAGTTTATTTGGTGAATAGCCCACAGAGGGCATATTCTACACGTTTATAACTGCTGACTGTTTGGAAGTACCTGAATTTAATGTTGTTAACGCTATGCTGGGTAGGCAGCTGAAATTAATTCTAAGAAGTTTATTTCAATTCTGAATTAAATAGGTTACTATCTATCTTGTTCAAAGGGCTTTACTGGCTAGACCGGGGCGCAGCTAGTGTTTAATAATAATAATTTAGGGACAACAATTAATAAACCTATACTATAAATTCATATGAAGAAAAAAATTATTGAAATTATAAATGATAGAAACAGAGAAAATGACGGCTGATAGAGAAGAGTGGAAGGAGAAAACATGTTGTGCCGACCCCACTTAGAGCGGGATAAGAGCAGGAGAATGATGATGATGAGAAACAGAGAAAATTATATGAAATGTCAATCTGAATTGTATCCAAAAATTCTTCGATTTCTTCGTGATGGCATAATGACATAATCTAATTATATTTGTGACGAAAAGGTATTTTTTATTTGTTAATGAAAAAAAAAGGAAAATACCTATAAGTAGATTATCTATTATGTATATTTAATGATCTCTGGTCTCCGATTTTAACAAACATATTTTACTTTCTCTTGTCTGACTTTTTGTATCGCATGACAATGCAATATTATGATCAACGTCATTGTAATCTTGCATTTCTGATGCCGATGCTGAAAGGTAACCAAAAGATTTAATAAGAAGGTCCTTAGTTATTACCTAACAGGCAGTGGTAGGCCCGTCTGTCTCAAATTAACCTTTAATTACGCAAAAACGAACCTATAATAGCATCACAATGATTATTGCAAACGAAATTAAATACAAACGCTAATTTCAGGACGCGAAATATCCAATATTAGATCTTTCAAAGCGTCGCACATTATCAGAACTAATTATTTTTCCTTTCATCTTACTAACTGGCAACGTAAAGCGATTTGACAAGGATTTAGAAAACAAAGGGCGCCGAAATAAAATGAGCCCTCTTGCCATCATTGGAGTAATTTTCTTTGTTATTTTGACTTGTAGACATTGCGACATAGCTAGATAAGTATAATATGTATGTATATAACATGTTGGTTCTAATGAGTTGTGTTTTGTTACTCACACTATGTTTTAAGTACTTGTCATGCTTACTGACTCTATAAGGAAAATTAACTTTTGCTAAGTATTTCGAACATGCTTAACTTAATTAGAAAAGATTTCTAATAACTTTAAATGGTTTGACTGAAAACAAAGAGAACTTAATTTTGACAACTTTGCCTCTGATTATCTTGAATCTGAGCAAAATTTATTTATTTATTTATCGGAGAGAAATCGAGTAAGCCATCATAAAAACGTCAAAAAACTATATCAATTCATCCCAAATGCTATTGAGAGAATAATAATAATCCTCTTCAATCAATTTGATAGGATAGGTAGAATACGTTGCAAACTACCAATTAACAATATCCCAGTTATTACTGTGTTATATTTAAGAAATATAATATAAATGATTATTGATAAGATTATTACTAACCCTTAGCCATGATTGATTCTAAGTAAAATTAATACTTTGGAATTGCTTAACATTGGTTTATCATCGCATTTCAACTCCTTAGCGATTGATTTCAATGAAAAAAATCTTTTGTCATTTTTAATGTCACATAATACTCGTAATATTGATTGAGGTACCTAAAGTGATAAACAATCAAATAGTAATTCGAATTTATAATAGGACTATGAGTTTTAGTCAGTTTATTTGATAATAATTTATGATACCAGGAGTAGGAACAAAACCACAATAGCTACGTTGATGTAATGAATAACTAAATCTATATATCTGAAACTTCATAATCCCCTTTATGTTTGGCATTCATATCTATGAATCTAGGTACCCAATTAATTATTCTCTGATGGTGCAATGGTTAGAACGTTAAGCTTATTGACTGGCTCGGTGGCTCAATTGGTAGTGACCCCTGCCTTCTGAACCAAGGGTCGTGGGTTCGATTCCCACCCGGGTCAAACATTCGTGTGATGAACACTTGTGTTTTCCCGTGTCTGGGTGTTTATATTTGTATTTAAGTATTTATTTGTGGTACCTTCGTTGTTCTGATACCCATAACACAAGTGCTTAAGCTGCTTACTTTGGGATCGGAGCAATGTATGTGATGTTGTCTAATACTTATTATTCCCAAGTCAAGGAAAGTCCCAAGTTCGATTGATGGTTGGGTCAATTTAGGAAATGTTCTTTTGTAAATTGCCAAAACTCCGAAAATAGTCTGGATGTTTTGGGAGACACCCTCTGACATCATCAAGTATTCATGTTTTCATCCTCTGACCGCCTAGAAAAGAAACACAATAGAAAATGTATTGTAATTATTGTATATAAGCGTGGTCAGTGTGAGTTATGTAGCGCATAGTATTATTTTTAGTCAACTGTACTGTGCGCATTAAAGAAAATCTATCATATATAGAAACACAGGTATACGAATATATATTTTTTTCTAACCACTTAGTACAACAAACTAAGTGGTTAGAAAATATTTATATTTTCAAAATATGATTATTTTAACGCAACACAGTCTTTGACTAATGCAGCTATTAGCCTTAAGTTAGCTAGTAAAATCAATTAATGTATGAGTAAAAATGTAAAATTAAAAAAAAAATATATATTTTAAACCATGGCGTGAATAAAGTTAGGTCTATAAGTATTTTTACAGTTTGACATCTTAGCATCTATTAGAAACGATTATGTATACGAGAAAAAGACTTTCTTCAAAAGTCGAACAAGTCATTAGTTACACGAGTAGCAATAAAAAGGAATGTTGTAGTTAAAAGTTTTCCAAATTTCCACCTCCTGAAAAAGTTATAATATGATACGGTGCGACAGCAGAGGGCCTTCATCATCAATTAGTGTCAATGACTACTATCTGCCGATAATGTTCAGATTAAAGCAAAATGGAACTGATTAATGTCACTAGAAGCCGTGGAACTCAGATATGATTAATTTCTTCTGGATAATGAGTGATAAGATGACAAAAGACTTGATGGAAATTTGTATTAAGATATTATTTTGTACGGATATAAGGGAGCGGCTTATCATCTTTCGCTCCAAGCCAGCCTCACCTGCCCAAAGGCAGGTTATTGATGCACCACGGTTATGCACCGTGGTGCATCCTGACGAATAACAAACGAGGGTCTGGTAGCCGACTGGTGGCGTGCCGAATCGTGATTGTTATACACCATCACGATTGAAGGCGTAGCTAAATACCAAAGGCCGATGACGGGCAGTAGCGTCACTGGAGCGAGAAGATACGCCCTGTGATCGCCAACCCGCCTGCCCAGCGTTTCGATTATGGGTAAAGTCTCCAGGTGTTTGCCCAAAGTGCCTAACAACTGGAGAGGCTCATGTCCAGCAGTGGACTGCGATGCGCTGATAATATTGATGAGTATGATATTATTTTATTGAGCGACCTCACTCAAGAATACGTCGGATGTAACATTGAGTTATATTTTATTTTCATTAGGTCTGATTTTCCAATGGTCAAATCGAATCAAAATTATTTATTGCATTAACACAGGTAGGTAGAAGTAGTAACGGTTATAACATAATCGTCTCAGCTGTGATATACCTCATGGTCGGATAGGTTTTAATAGTCCAATAAAAATAAAGATGATTATAATGGGACGTCACTTAGTTTTATTTCTTTCTGAATAAATCATGGCTTTTGTAATCGCTTGTACGAGTATTACCTCTTCTCAGTCTGTTAAATTTAATCTTTTGTTTTAAGCCTTTAATGTCAATGTATGTAGGTGTATCTATAATAATAAATAATTTATTCATTCAAATAAATGCATTAAGAAGGTCTACCATGTATAAATCAAAACTATAAGAGTCCATACATTTACGGAACTATTTTACTTTATAATAAAAAAACTTACGAATAATGAGTAATGATGTCTAAATAGTGCAATTAATATCTGTTGTTTACTAAAAGCACACCAATTTAATGGTTTTTAATGCCGTAAAACCAGAAGAAAGTATTGTTTGACGATCATTCATGGCCCCCATGGCAGTTAACGTATTGTTATATTTTTATTTCCAACTTCTTAAAAGTAATGCTTTGTCATTATATTGTGATTGATTTAAAAGAATGACTATAACTTAAAATGGAATAGTTATAAATGGTTATTATATTGAGAAATGTGTATAACCTACTTACATTTTTATGTATTAACTACCCTTTGTCATTAACTACCTTTTTAAAAAACAAAACATCAATACTTACTAATCCTTATCCAATATTCCACACTAATAGCAACAACCAATCTGTATCACACGTCGCGATTCAAACTTGTACAAAGTTCTCATCGGCTACGGCACTCGTAGCGGTACGGTGCTACGGCGTAGCGCGTCCGCTCACAGTCGCGGGGTGAATCGCACTGAGCGCGCTCTTGACAAGACAATCTTTGCTACAGTGCCCCTTAACTGACAACAGGAACTTGCTTCACACTGAAAACGTAGCGGGGCTTTGTCTTCCTCCCTTAAACTCACTAATTGCTGGCGTTTATCTAATTGTTATTGGAATTCATAAGGCTGGCAAATTAAGCGAAAGCGATGTTGAGATCGTTGTGTTGTTTCAAATGTTATTTTGTAGCTTTTCGATGTTTAAATCTAGCTTGGTTGAAACTAGCCTTTACTGAGTAGTGTATTAGTTTAATATAATTGACATTCGAGTGACGAAATATGTGACGAACTGTCAAACAAAATCCGTTTTTGTGTGATTGTGATTCAATAATAATGGCATGATCATTATCAATGATATGATAATGACTTCTAAAAAATGCTACTCGACATTAAATCTGCCATTTGTACTCTTGTGCAATAAAAAATAAATAAATAATAATAGGTCAATAAAGTGTGAAAGAAAATCGTACGAGTATAATCATCATATACGAGTATGTAACTTTTATTGGTAACATTATACATAAAACTGAAGTACCACTTAGTGTCACAATGCCTTAAAGAGGAATGAAACTTTTAGGAATCACAAAGAAAACACTTATTGTTATCCATCGATATGCAAAGTAAATAAGAGAAAAATAAGATAGAAAACACATGTATTGTTGTTGGATAACAGGTTTTGATACAGTTTTGAATTAGGAAGACATTGAGCCTATGATGCAACATGATTTGAACCTTTATCAAAAACGTGTATTTTTATGTCATCTTGGGTCTTCCTCGGAGTTGCTGTTTACCCCAAGATCACCATTCAAGTAGGCCCTTGCTCCACGAAACGGCCAGTCATTATAGCCGCTTTAAAATATTCACCACGTTGATCGAATAAAATTACATCTACACGATTTGAAGCATCTAAAGCGCTGAGCTGTAAATAAGAACGGTTAGGAAGGTGACCGAATCAGGAAATTACTAATTATGTTACTTGTCCACTGCAGGACATAGGCCTCTACATTTGTTCACACTCAAACAGCATTTCTTTACCCATAATCGCCATGTCAGGCAGGTGGGCTGGTGAACGCAGATTTTTTTTTTTTTTTTTCTAAATGACTACGATTATGGCCAGGGCGGCCTTGTCATCATCACCGGACTGTTGGGGGAGCGGAAGGCTCTCACCCCTAAAAATTTAAGCAACGGCGCTGAGGGCGCCCCCTGTGGGGCTCGAGCCTCGGCTCAGGGCGTTGCTGGGAGATGCCCTACGGACGTATGTTTGGGGAGAAAAGCGACCAGGCGCGGGCCGGTATCGTGAATAGGGCGCGAAAGCTGGGGGGCGACGCGACGGGTGTCCCCGCCGGCGGGGACGGAATGACGGTTGATTTGTAGTGTTATTTGTCGCGAGTTGTTCGGCGGCGGTCATTGCTAGAGTGATGGGGTCGTCGGCCTCCAAGAGGACGTGGCGGGGGCGGCGGCGTGCGCCGCGGAGCTCCTCAAAAGCGTGGTAGTTGGAGGCGTGGACCACTAAGGGGTTGGGGTGATGAAGGGCAGAGTCAAAGAAACGTTTTGAGCATTGTTTAAAATACTGCGCGATGGTAGGCAGTTTTAAATCAATGTGTAGGTTTTCGTTTCGGAGGAACCATGGAGCGCCGGTGGCCTTGCGCATGAATCGGTTTTGGATCACTTGTAGCCTATGGATATGTCGAGGGGCCGCGTGCGCGAATGCGACGCTAGCGTAGGACATTATCGGTCGAATGCATGTCGTGTAAAGTCTGACCTTATTTCTAAGGGACAGTTTACTACGCTTGTTGATGAGGTAGTGTAGGCGGCCTAGCGCGAAAGCGGCTCGGTCGCGTACGACTTTAATGTGTTCATGGAATTGGAGTCTATTATCAAGGTGTACACCCAAGTACCGGACCTTCCGTTCCCAAGGGATTGGACGCCCGTACATTGTTATGGGTGGCACTGAAGGGAGGGCTGCACTCCTACGGAAGAGAATGGCAGCGCTCTTTTCAGGGTTGACTTCGATCCTCCATTTCCTAAACCATTCGCCTAGGCGGTTTGCGGCGTTTTGGAGGGTCTTTGTGATTTGGGCCAGTTTGTGCGATGAACAGTAGATGGCTGTGTCATCTGCAAAAAGGGCCGTCTGTGCCGTGAGGGGAGCCGGTTCAAACTTCGGAAAGTCGCTCGTATACAGGGTGAAAAGTATGGGCGAGAGCACGGATCCTTGGGGGACGCCAGCCCTTATCGGGTGGGGGGGGTGAACGCAGAGCGTATCTCCTCGTTCCGGTGCCGCTGCTGCCCGACAAGTTTGTGGTAGCTACGCCTTCAATAATTATAATGGTTATACCGCCACCTGTCGATTTCCAGATTAATTTAACGACTGGTAAATAATAATATTATGTTATGTGTCATCGTTAGTATTGTACTACTTTAGAACATTTGTGGTCGATTGGGACTAAAACATAGGTTGCTACCTTTGTTTTAAATCCCAAAGTCCCAATTGACCACAAATGTAATTGTTACGCAGCCGAATCCGGTAAGTAATTAAATTGATAATATAAAATAATACATTTAGCAGAGCTAGGCATTATATTAAAGATTAAAATTGCCAAAAATTTAATTATTTCTAAGGTTATTTATAGCTTAAGCTCGTAAATAGCTTGATTGAAGAATCGATTCTCATAGGAACAATGCATAATACGAAATCAAAAGAGGACTAACACAAATTAGTTTTTGGTACAGTTTCAAGCGGGACACTGGGTAGTGAGTATACCAAGTTAGTCCCTAAGCTTTATAATTAAGAATCTATATTTGAGTTAATCAAAGACTTCTGTTGTTTCCCTGTTTGTTTGTGAATATAATGTGGTGGGAATCTATAATTGGGATGATGACTAAAAATAATTTAATGTCCATCAGATAGATTAATGAAAAATATTGGATACGTATTTTTTATTTTGCCTCTTGTTCAAAAACTTACGAAGATACATTGATTTTAAATGTCACATGACGTCACGTTAGAGTACAAAATATACTCTAACGTGACGTAGTTAGCCCCCACTCCGTAACTTTAATGCGCTATATCTAAGTATTTTCTTGTTATTTCGACAAAACAAAAAATACGGGTCTTATATTTTTTTATTATCTAAGAGACGGACTAATTATTTTCTTCATTTTCATACCTTGTCATCATCCGTATTATTCTGTAGCACAATCTCCAAAATGTAACCGATAGGATACCGAAAGACAACCGACTTTCTGACCATATTCTAGACTCTGCCGTCTCGCGTCGCAAAGTAAATCATTATTCTCTTCTCTTCCCAGTCTTCTTGCATGCTTTTCAACTACCAATATTGATTAGTCGGACGAATGATATCTAGCGATATTAAATACTGTTTGTTTCGAGTTTTGGGATATACAAAATGTAACTCAATGTTTTATCTTAACTAATATTATAAAGCTGAAGAGTTTGTTTGTTTGTTTGAACGCGCTAATCTCAGGAACTACTGGTCCGAATTGAAAAATTCTTTTTGTGTTGAATAAACCATGTATCGAGGAAGGCTTTAGGCTATATAACATCACGCTGCAACTATTAGGAGCGAAGAAATAATGGAAAATGTAAAACAAACGAGGAAAAAATAACTATTCCACGCGGACGAAGTCGCGAGCACAGCTAGTATTTGATAAAGGTTGTGTTATATTTTATTTATTTATTGATTACAATGTCTCAAGCTGGTACTTAGCTTAAAATAAATTCTAACATATTAACAGTAAGTATTGTTCATGTTAGAATCTTGCTAAATCTAAAGCAGAGATACATTGTTACTGCGAGTATATACATTCATAATAGGTGAATACATTTACTATTCAGAGGCCTTTTGACGTAATAATATAGTAGAGACAAGTGCACGCCTCGCGCTGATGCAATCAGATTATTCAAACTATGGGTTATGCAACACGTAGGTACTATTACATTGCTATCGAAATGGTTCAAATAAACAACTCTAAAGGTAGTCACGATAAGTTGTTCATTCGTCAAAAATGGTTTTGGGGAACAGTAAACGTAAAGAGGAATAAAAAATATTCCTAACTCCCGTTATTGGTTTTTATTATGTATATCTACATCTGTCAATAACACTTTTTATAAACTTGTAATGACTTGGGTAAAATAGTCCGATCTTACGCTAGTAATAGCTCATAAGATGTCTATGGAAATAAAATGTTGTTAATACAAAGTATATAATTTCATTTCATAAGTAGGTACTGGGCCAGTTGCTCCTCCCTGATTATCCATGAGTCGTTAGATGACAAAATTCATATGATAAACGTTACTTAATGTTTGTTCTGTGTCTGGTTGTTAATTTTGTATTTAAGTACTTTCGTTGATACCGATATTCATAACACAAGTTGGTGCTTAAGTAAATTACTTTGGGATCGGGAAGAGGTATATGATGGTATCTAATATTTGTTTATTTATTTAAGGGATTTGATCATCTGTACCTATGTGCATAGTTTGATATTGTGTGTGTGTGTTAGTCCGATGTTAATTACAAATTAATTGAAATTTAAAAACAAATGCGTAGGTTGACTTTTATTATAGAACCCTGGATTGCTAAAAGAACTTGCACCTTGCTCTTTTTACATTACTAATTAATGCAAGAGCAAATTGGCCACCTTACCGTCACCCTTGCTTACAACAGTTCCAGTGAAGATATATAATTCATCAATTTTAGTCTGGTACAGCCATATACAGCGCAGTCATAAGAAACATAAAATTTTTGGTATCACATACCTCGTAATTTTACAACATAACTATGTGGTAATTAATAACTTATTAACAGGTTAAATATATCCCAAGTACTGTTTGCTCCTATAAATATATTTTCCTGGTCTCTAATGTCCCACCGCTGACCAAAAGCCTTCCTAAATTCTCTAGTCATTCCTACCTCCAGTTAGTTGGTGGTCCAGATTATCACTCCATCTTTTTTAGCCTACCTCTTGAACCAGCCGGTATTGACTCCTTGATTTGAGATCTTGGTCCATCTACAGGCTTCCAAAATATGTTCACAAGTTTTTTTTGTACAGTACAGTAGTACGTAGGATTATAATAATGTACACCCCAACGTCTATATTTCCGTCCATTAATTTGTACATATAGGTACATATCCTACGTCTGCTTTACGTTACCCACCCTAATATCTGGTTAATTGATTCGTGCCCTTTAAGCGCTTCCCTGATTTAAGCAGGGTTCTCAATTATTTACAAAGTAAAAAGTACGCTTAAGCACGTAGGTAAGTTCACGTAACCTGCATGTTATAATTAGATCCGCTCTCGGTAAGCGAGCTTTAGCTAAATAGCAAGTAACGGGAGTAACAAACTTGTTAACTAAATTATATGACATTTTCACGTGCGTACATATTACTTTAGGAACTCTAATTTACTAACATTACAGGGGGAATAAGCTTGAATTAAAGTTGTCGGTGTGTTGGTACGGAAACTCCGATTAGTCGGTTGTACTCGTTTACTTCTTAGTATAATATGCTTACAAATAGCATTTTGAAACTATTTTTGTGAACTGTGACCCCAGAACTCTATTTGAGTTCGCTGCCGGCTTTTTAGATAAGAATACGATAGTTTCTTGAATGTTCCCAAGTCGCAGTTGTTCGGAAGCTTAAAAAACTGAGAAGTTAAAATAAAACTGAACAATTATTATAGTTGATTTCAAACAAAATTATGTCTGATGAAATCCCAGGATCATACGAGTATAATACATTAGAAAGCTTTTAGGGAAAACCTTTATTCACCAGCGCACTTCTTGTAGCTGTGTGCTTGCAATCTGTAATCACTTTGGATGAGCTAGCAGATTATCACTTTGAGGGTCTAAAAGACATTATATGGAGCACAAGACAATATGTTCACAAACATAGTTGCACTATCTCGCTCTCATAGTCCGAAGTCACGATCGATAGGTACGGTGGAAACCGCTGGAGAGAGATCAGGCGTAGAATCGAGAGATTAGCGTGCTTTCTGTAGCAGGAAATACATATATCATTTACTATTAATTTCTCAACAGTCCCGCAGAAGAATTTCTTAATAATTCTAATATTATTTAAATCAAAAGTAACATAGTAGCATTAAAAGTAGCATATTCAATAGCACTTTTGATGGATTATAGCTTATCAACAAGTATACAACTTATGCTAATTTTATCCATATAAACAGTTGAACGTTTTTAACTAACCTTATTCGCCAAGCACCCAATTAAAACATTTTCTATACAGGACATAAGCGGGAAATTTATCCCTATGAATTGTGAAGGTCCCGCCAGAAGAAAGTTTATTTTCGCCGCGAGCGTACATAAAAACAGGCAAATCACAAAACAAGATAACATTCGCTAGGTCTTCCACAGCGGAATCTCATTTTCAATATGTTTTTATAACTTTCAGTGAGGAAATGAGGTGGTGCTCCCGGCGTTCCGCGCCGCATTGTCATCATAAACCAACCGAAACCTCCTTCATAAATCCCCCCGAATGTACCTTTTTACGCATTATGCCATAACAACGAGGTTTCTTTTGCCGCACAATGCTTTTAAAACCAACAAATAACTCGTATCTGTATCTGATTATTGGTTTTTGTTACAAGCGACGTATTTTGGAAGTCAAATTAGGTTCGGGCTAAGGTATTAAAATAACGGCTGGTTTGAGCTTTGTTGTTACTTTTTATACATTATTCATATTACTATTTTTAAATTAGGAATATGTGAGTGCCTTTTATATCAATTTGATCAGCTACCTTGCAAAGAAACTTGACTACAAAATTTTACTACTGAAAATGGTATTTTACTGTTGTATATTTTTTAAGTTCATAAAAGGTTCTCTCTTCACTTTAACTCCTATGATAAGACACATTGGGGTCTAAGAGGGAGCGGGATCACCCATCAAAATCGGTTCGTTCCCGAATTGAAAACTTGAAGATTACCTAAAAAAAAATCATAGGGAAGTAGGAATCTGGCAGAGTTCCACAACGTGACCATTCGTACTATGAATTATCGCCATAAAACATCGTCGTAGCCTTGTTAATTGTTATCAATTATATTTAATCCAATAAAAAAAAATACCCAGCTGTTTAGGTATATGTCGGGAACATGCTATTAGGTAAACACACTGAACTACTTCTTTCCTTATCCCACTGCTGGGCAAAGGTCTTCCCCAACAACTAGTAAGCATAGTTGTTCATTTTATATATCACTACAACATTACTTAACAAAATTTTTATATTCAAACCTTTCCTTGAAAAAAAAATCCGAATAAACCGACATAGTTTACGGTTGGCGTATAAAAAGTAACCTTTCTTTAGGCGCCGCGGTATCAATGTCACAATACAATGAGTTGCAGTAATAATACTCTATCTAACTGTTTAGGAATCACAGTAGATAGGTAATCTTCTAAAAAACTGGATAAACCAGTGAACCGGAGAAGTACCAAGAGATATAGAGATAATACGCAGATATGAGTCAAAATCATTTACAGTTCATCTCATCGTATTATAAGAGTGATGGAACACGGGACCATCTGTAATTGTGCACATCTGTGTGTGTCTACGAAATAGTGCTGCTTCCTTGCAGTTTTCTATGATTTTTATAGTGAGTAGTACATAGCACAGTAGCCTCCAATCACTTGATGGAAAGCAATACAGAAACTCAAGTCACTACAGCAAATTAGGTAGTAACCACTTGAGTAACCAAATTAATCACTTGCAAATTGCCACCGTCATGATGGCGTGTAGGATCTTACTGACTATACACCGACTGATTCCGAAACCTTACAACCGGCTGGTAAACTGTTGTATCACACTCCTTATAGGAAATAGTACTAAATAAAAAAAACAAGGTGGCAGTCATACTGTCTGCTATCCATATATTGTGCGGATGGAAAATGCAGTTGCTTTTCTTGCTCATTTTCAGCCAGTTCCAACATAATAACCTCTTGTTGACTGCGCTGGCCCAGTATGGCTTCAAGCACTCCCGAGCAATAAGACAGTAATAAATGTTCAGCTCCAAAGACAAGAATAAAAAGGTATAATAAGTAGATATCGTGAATCGGTGCCTGGAGTTCAATATTATCGATGCTATTTGGGAAAGAACGTTATGGACTATCCATTTGAGATCCTTTTACGAGTGTAGTTGGGATGTTTCGTGTAATAAGATTCCTTGTGTTATCATAACACTTTTCTAGTACGTATCCGTTCTGTAGATGATAATGTAGTACATAAATATTACTTAGATATACTCGTGTAGTAGGTATGTAGTAGGTATCCATATGCATGAGTCTGCAAAATGAAATCCGCTATTATAGTATTTAATTAACATTGATACATACTTTCTTGTATATTTAGCAATACTTCGCTTGTAGTTGATAAATAAATAAACCCAAGATAACCCAAACTAAGCCGAACCTTATAAGTTTCGGCTTTAAATTTACTTAAAGATTCTTATTTGGATATTTTTTTTTAATAAATACATATTAAACATAGCAAAATCCAGACCAATACAAAGTAATATGTTCATTCATGCACACAAATGTTTGTACTGCGCGGGAATCGAACCCGCGACCATTATGTCAGAGGTAGCGACAACATAAATAACAAATAAGTCTTGTTACGTTAGTAGAGATATCAAAGTACTGTAGTAATTTGGAATCTAGAGGCATTACTTGAATAATTGATAACATAATGTATTTACAAAATAAGAAAGGACGTGTAAATGATTTGCAAGAAAACAGCATGTTGTAAAAAGTTTAACTAGTTTTCTTTTGTCCGGGCGCAGATTAAAAATGCTGTGGAGTATCGCCATCTAGGTCAGGAAAATCTGTAAGTGTGAACAACCAGTACCAGCGTCATCTGTCGTGGGCTGTACGTCTATTTCATGTTTGTTTATGAAAATTGTAAAAACTATTTTTCTTAACCGCAACACAGATATTTTATGTTTTTATAGTACCGGGTACCCCACAAAGTCAGAATTAAAAAAACCTCGATACTAAAACATTTTTTACATTCCGACGATATAAAGAATTTCATAACTTTAATACGAGTAAGTATATAATAAAAATACTACCAAATGCATCAAACATTCGAAAGGTTAAATGGACTAAATGTGTTTTTTTTTATTTCAATTGGTGTTCTCTATCCTGTCTCTATTTGAATCAGAATCCCATAAAAAAAAATGGCGACCAGGAAAAATGTCCTAACTTTGACATATACACAAGAATATCAGCATAATCATAAACAAGGCAATGAATAAATAATTTTAGAGTTGGATGAACGGCAAAGGATCGCTCCGTAGCTTCATTTCGAGCGGGGCGGATTATCCATATTATCCCAAAATCTCAGACCGGCAGCTGCCGCGTACAATGATGATACCGTGGTTCATATAAAATGACTTCAATTTTAAATAGTTACTTTTTAATCCTAACTTTAATGTCGAATAATTACTTCGTCGCGTTTTCTTTTCAGTAGACTTTATTAAACTTGACTCTTGATAAAGCTTTTAATGGAAATAGTTAAGTTATTGGTCGCATCGGATGTCCCTTATCAAGTTCTAGTTGATTAGATAACGCTCGAGTCTTATTAATTTTGCTCAACTTTTCAGAAAATTGTTTGATTTAGCTGTATGAACTTTTACTGACCATTTGGTAATGAACTCTGCTTGCTGAATCTAAGGTTGGAGTTGAATTCTAATTCAGGACTAACATTTGTGTAACTAGCTGTGCCGGCGGCGTCACACGCGTGGATATCGGGTTTCAAAAATAACAGACTTCCATAAAATGGTACCTAAATTTTAAATTAGACCTCTAGCCATACATTGGTGAAAACCCCATTTAGTTCCATGCATTAGTTTTCGCGTGATGCGTGATCAAACATGCAGATAAAAATTTCTTCCGTTTCCCACACACTTCCCGTCACTGCTCTGCTCCTATTGATTGTAACGTAATAAAAAGTATACTATAACCTGCCCAGGAGTATGAAGAAATTCGTACCAAGTTTCGTTAAAATCCGTCCAGTAGTTTTTTTTTCTATAACGAACATACAGACAGACAAAAATTTTACTGATTGCATTTTTGGCATCAGTATCGATCACTGATCACTCCCTGATAGCTATTTTGAAAAAATATTTCATGTACAGAATTGGCCTCTCTACAGATTTATTATTTATTTTATTTATTTAATCTTTATTGCACAAGGAAAGTACAAAAGGCGGACTTAATGCCGTGTGGCATTCTCTACCAGTCAACCATTGGGCGAGCCAGAAATCTATAAAGTGGTGCGGTAATAGGCTTTCTAACAACTGCTATAATATATCCACCTATATATAAGTAATGCACATACCTACATATATATTTCGTATAATAATATTACATACAAAATACTTAAGAGCGCGCATACAATTTTAAGCAACTCGAAACGCACGCGGGAGCCGATTCCGAAACACACATAGACATCATTTGTGTCTGTGTGGGTGAGCGGCGTGTCGGACGGTAACTCCGGCGGACGAACATATTTTGATACTTAACAATTTATTATTCATCTAAATTACTTGAAAATTTTATTATTGCTAAATATTTTATTAGTGTAGTATAGGTGCGTACTTATTAAATATATTTAAACACTTTAGAGTACATTATTCTTAAGTGCTTATTAATTAAGGTTTAAGAAAAATATAACAATATTTTGTCTTTCTATCTTTATATGTACCAGGTACTTACCTATCCAAAGGTATTGTGTGAGTGATTGACATTATTAATGTTGCTTTATAAAAACCAATAATCCCTACTGTGTTTTCCTTGCCTTCTGATCATGAGTCAAAGGTCGTGAGTTTGATTCCCATCCAGGACAAACATTCGTGTGTTGAACATTTGTGTTTGTTCTGTGTTTAGGTGTTTGTATTATTATTTAAGGAAAGAGCAGTCTCCGTGGTTGCCATGATATAACTCTAACCCGTTTTATATTTTAACTTGTAAAAATTACTTTGTTCATTTTCACTCGGCAGAAATGGATCTCACAAAGAGGCTGGTTGCCATCATTCAAAAAAGATTAGTTTGTAAACAATTTGTCAATTTGAATTAAGGTCCTAAGTCTCCTATGCACTGATCACAGAGATCATGTATACCTACTGATGATTGTGCTGAAAGTTGTGCTTGTGTTTCGTAGCAGAAACCCCAGATGGCCTACAACAACTAAAATCTGGTTCCTATGCAGCTTGACCAATCCATCACTTATTCTCGGGATGAATATTCGTCGTGACCCGAATCCTAAGGGTTACATTGAAGGAGTCATTGACTACTGCAGCATTCTCTAAAATAGGTGTCCTGAACCTGATTCTGAAAGAATATATCACGACTGACCAGCGCTGTTTTTTGTCTAGGGCACAAATCTTGCGTAGAATACTGCTTACTGATCACTTATAATTTTATAAATGATGCAATGGACAGGTTACAAAGGCGAGCTATCTGAATAGGTAGGTATGGTGAGTCATCTTGTGTATATTCAAAAATTATCTAGGATCGGGATTTTGAAAATTAAAATTAAATACAACAGCAAGTAAAAAATGTTGTCATTATCTCGTTTATTTTCTACTTTACGGTCTAAATTAAGAAGACTAAACTTGTAGGAAATCAATTTTTAAACAATTTTGGTTCCTTCCTTTTCCCCTAAAATCGATATTTTGGAAATAAAACTCGCAAACCGCGACATATTCAAAACTGTATCATTATCTCCTATGTTGTACTTTTTACGGCATGAATGAAAAGAAACAAAGTTCTAGAGAGTCAATTTCCGAACAATTTTGGTTCCTACCTTTTCCCCCAAAATCGACATTTTGGAAATTAAACTGAATTAATTAATTACTTATTAATATTTCGAATTGAACATAATTTCAATGACGGCGACGAAGCAAATAAAAGAAATAACAAAACCTATTATGGCAAACTGCTGCACTAATGAGGGCGCCCATATCGCGTGTGAATTTGCCACCAGAGTTGCTAGTGTAGCGTGAGGTATCCGAAATGTCAAATTACATAGGTTCTGTGGGTTAAACGAGTTTATTTCGGAAAATTAAACAATTTTGTGCAATTTTGGCATACCTGGCATTAATTTTCGAAAATATGAGACACGGCTCAGGGATTATCTGCGCTTTAAAAACGGAGCCGAGAAAATGAGGTGTAAAAATTAGCGGTCTGAAAGAAAAGCTAGTTCACTGGTTTGTTTATTAACCGTTAACAAACAGTTTTGCCTTTTGGAAACTTATGTCCACCTTCTTATAACGAACAAACAGTCATCACATGCATAAAACAAACCTTAACAGCTGTTCCCGAAGACCTCACTATACAGTGGCGCCCCCTGGTGATTACAAAAACGGTAGCCCTCATTGGCAACGTTGCACCTTGCGACTTGCATACTGCAAGTTACATGCTCGCCCTGCTCGTCGCCATACCACCATTCAGCATACGTAGCCGGTAATTTTAACGTAATGTATGTAAATAAGTTACCGTAACATATCCGTATCTTACTAGCCTTTTCGCTAAAATCACCCCTAGTAACCGTAATGGCCATACATTTCACAACTATCATATTATATTGCATTTTGGTTTTACATTTTGAAACTATAAAATATAATTTTTACTTCTTTCTAATACTATCTGAATGAAAGTAGTAATCTCATATCGTTATCAGCCTCTCACAGGCCACTGCTGGACATTGGCCTATCCCATTGTTGACCACTTTGATCGATTTAATTTTAATCTTAGATACTTGTTATTATTGTGACATTTTATCATCTATCTTTACACATATAATTTTACTAATAATAACTCGACTATGGGATTTCTAGGACTTTCAGCTTCATTGTATGCCTTTATTTATAGTCGTGAACATGTGACGTAGATTCCTTAAATGCTCCCAACTCAAATGAATCTCCTTATCAGTTTCTTCATGGAAGTTGTTTCTGACCATTGATGTTAACGAGCATAATAATAATCATTGGAATAGCCTTACTTTGTAACTTCATTAGTGAACTAATAAACAAAATATTATATTAATTTTTTGAAATATTTAGCAAATGTGGTTGTAGATAATAATAATTATAATAATCCTGATGTTTGTATTTGATACTCATGACTAAACATTAAATCATTTCATTAATTTAGTACATTATTTTAACTTAATAAATTTTCCATACAAAAATAATATTACAAAGTATCAAACTCGTGGAGTTGCACGCGCGCAGAGCGGTATACGCTCATAAAAGTGGTTGTGCGTATGTGTGCGTGAGCGGAGCAGCGAGCGGCACGTCCTCCCTCTGGGATGACCCGATTTGGACTGAATCGGCAAGCGTCGCGCGCGTGGCTTTATAGTCACTTTTAAAAAAATCGTATAAAATAACAGGCATGGAATATTAATAAAATAATAATTTAGTGCACTTAAGGAACACTTCTTTTACATTTACACAAAATTTCAACTAAAAGAAACAGTGTTTTCTACTAGAAAAACACTGTCGAAAAGTGTGAATTGAGCTTATTTTGAAAAATTATTTTGGGCAATTTAATAACACATTTTTGAAAGTTTTTTTATCTAGTGCACTAATAGACCATATAAGCTATTGTATAAACATATATTTAAAACATATGTATGTAATGCAATTGATATTAAGACTTTCGAAATTAACTCTGACTCGCATTTTTGCGAATCGGCTTACGGGAGATCTTTGATAAACAAAAATATACTAGTAAATGTTGTATTTTATCTAGCCTACGCACTGCTTGAAGACTTTATCTATATAAAAAACTATGTTTCTTATTTTTAAAAAATCGTTTTATATGATAATAGCTCGCCCGAAAATACCAGTTTCGCCGCAAATACGTCGAATTCTGTATGCGCGCTCTTAAGATTAGAATATAACAATATACATATAAATAATATATCATTATATTATAGTTACATATATATATATATTATATATACATAATAATAAATAATATATATAAATATTATAAGTATAGAGAGAAGATAAATATTTGTGTTTGTTCCGTGTATGGGTGTTAATGTATAATATGTACGTATGTATGAATTTGTACATTGGGAGAGGCCTATGTCCAGCAGTGGACTGATGTGGGCTGATGATGATGATGATGATGATGATGAATTTGTAGTACTTTCTTCGTACCTATCCTGTTATCCATAATATAAGTACTACTTACTTCGGAAGACGGACTATAAAAATGTGTCAGCCGTGCTAAGTCACTTTATTATCTATTTGAACTTATTTTTATCTTCATCATTTAGGTTTATCTTACAAGTTTATATAATATACACGAAAACCCAAACAAGTAACCCCAATAACGCTGCAACCCAAACGTTTCTTAGGAAATAATAGGAAGTCTAAAAGATAATACCCGGCCGGTTCTATCACAGTCCACGGACGATATCGCTAATCCGATTTCAAGTCGTACCTACCGCCCGTCCACTCGGAACATCCGTACAAAGAACTTCCATTAACTGACAAAAAACCCCTTGGAACGTTTTACCTTAACGCCTTTGGCGGCCACATCTCACCTATGTTGGCAATAAAGCTTACCGGGAACTGAGTTGGCGCTGAATTTGAACAATGGAAGCGTTAAAAACAGATTTCGTTGTAATACATTTTTATCGAGAATTAATATGCGCCACGTTTTATAGGAAACTTATTTAACTTGTGCGTTCGTCTCTGTCATCCGTACAGGCCTTCTTTTAAACGCTATTGAGTTACGAGTACTTCTACAATGATAACCTTTGTTGTGATCAGCATTGCATAGTAAAAGCTTCAGGTTTCAGTTAATATTAAAATACATAATAGGCTATTATGGCTAAAAATTGTAATTAGTCCGTCTTTTAGCTTATTGAAAAACAAAACACATGTATTTTTCCTTTTTTCATTCAAATAAACAATAGCAAAGATACAAGGCAGCAAAAGTTAGGAGTGGGAGTCTTTGACGTCACTCGCTCTCGTAAAAATGCCTCACCGAGTGACGTCACGCGGAATTTCAACGGGCTATAACTTTGTAATTATTAGTCTAATTTACAAATAAAAAAATACATGTCTTTTATTTTTGAATAAGCAAAAAGACCCCACGGACTAATTACAATTTTTAGTCATAATAAAGGTAGTCCAAGGTGGTCAATCCTAACTTAAACGACACCGATAAAGCCTTAGTTAAATATATGCCTTATAGTGTAGTTATTTCAGTTACGCTAACCCAAAACAAACAAACGTCATTCCTAGCATCTTCTAATACAACCGAACAATTACTTAACATTCCGGAAAGCCAAATCCTAAAGAATACAAATCATGTAATGATCGGACTGGCGATGCGGAGGCTCACGTACCGTAGCGGCATCCAGCGTAGGCATTTATCGGCCCATCCGCGCCCTGTATCTCTGTAATCTGCCGAGCCAAGCGAATGCCGAGCGATCTTTATTTTGCATTGTCCCGATATCTGACGACGTTATCACGTGCTTTATTAGGAATATCTGATAAGGTGCGATTGAAACGTTAAGACAGTAAACTTTGCCCGAGTTTTGCATAGGCTTACTACTTTGATCTATTGAGTAACGATGAACAGTTTATGTGCGCTAGTAAATACGTATGATAAGTTTCTGAGTTTGATTTTTCTTATTGAAGTAAAAGAATATTATTTTATTAACAGGACAGCTGTCGTGTATGAACACGCCAGCTGTTTGACCAAAGTGGCGAACAACTGGAGAGACAGTGGCGTAGCTAAATAGGGGCTAAGCGGTACAGTGCCTCTGGGCCCTCAAGCTCAAGGTGCCCTCGAATCCTTACCAGAAACCTCGACATGACACAATTTGATAAAAGCGAATCAATTCAGAAGTGGGGATGGGGGACCCCTTTTTTGGTTTTCCCCAGGGCCCCTAGATTACTTTTTATTATTATTAGCTACGCCAATGTGGAGAGGCCTACATCCAACTGCAATAGGCTGATGATAAATATGATGATGATTTATACACGGCAGCTGTAAGTAGGTCTATAGTACATTATGTCCTGTTCACAGCTCGATGTTTCGGTTGTGAAGATGTTCATCATCAGCATTATCATCATCAGCCTATTGCAGTCCACTGCTGGACATAGGCCTCTCCATGATTCCCGTTAATAAATCTGTTGTAGTAAAACGCTAAAATTTTTAATTTATATCGAAGAACCTATCGTTATTCAAAGAAGTAGATCGAACACCGTTACATGTTAATGAAGGAATAATATAAAAAGTGTTTTGAATAAAAATGTAGGTAATAGATAAATTAAAAATTATATGAGTAAATCTAATAAAAATGTCAGGCGACCTTTTAAATATCCCGTGTCAATAGAATATTTAGAAAAGAAATTAAAAAAATATAAAAGGAATATTAAGAAAGCACGTTTTTTCTTAATGTTACTAAGGTATTTGTAGATCAAAAGAATATTTGTACTTAGATGGTAAGATATTCGTTAAAGAATTTGGTCTGAATACTTGTTGATAAAAGAATGCTGTGCAATAATTTTCTTTAAGCCGTTGATTGCAGCTCGGTGCCAGACTATTCAGTTTGTGACGAAAATAAATCAATAACTCAGCTCTTCTCAAGGGCATCATAATTGGCAATTATCAAGTTATTGATTTGCTTTTTGTCCGTTATCGCAGCGACTTGGGCTTCTCTTTGGCTTTCTATCATCCAACAGATCAAAAGAATATTTGTACCTACTTAGGTGGTAAGATATTCGTTTAAGAATTTGGTCTTCAATACTTGTTGATAAAAGAATGCTGTGCAATAATTTTCTTTAAGCCGTTGATTGCAGCTCGGGTTTAGACTTTTCAGTTTGTGACGAAAATAAATCAATAACTCATCTCTTCTCAAGGGAATCATAATTGACAACTATCAAGTTATTGATTTGCTTTTTGTCCGTTATCGCAGCGACTGGGGCTTCTCTTTAGTTTTCTACCATCCAACAGGAAGCCACTATGCTATTCTACTATAAAAAAAACTACAATTATAATAGTTTTTGGAATTTAGGCTTTATGCGTTCTACTAAAAATGACACACCATTCAAACAATAAAACTACTACATATTTCCGAACAGATACGACTTGGAAATCTTCAAGAAACGAACGTATTCATATTTAAAAGGCCGGCAGCGATCCTAAACTCGATTAGAGTTGCGGGTCGACTGCTTGCCATCAGGCATCACACTTGCCGCCTCTCGCATAAAAAAAACTGGTCAAGAACTCGGACACATCTTCGGATTAAATTTAGGTAATAAACTTTTCTTAATTGTCTCGAGCTTATGTGGGAGACGCTCCCTGTTATTTATTTATTTATTTAATCTTTATTGCACGTAGAAGGTACAAATGGCGGACTTAATGCCGTGTGGCTTTCTTTATCAGTCAACTATTGGGCGTGCCAAAAACTATAATGTGGTGCAGTAATAGGTATTCAAACAACTGCTGTAGTAGTAATGCACAAAGGTACATAATATACCTATTTTTGACAATAATATGTTATCTATGTTTTTCTTATAAATACATATAATACTACAGTATATTTATAATTTTTTTTCAGAAAACAGCTACATTGGAATGTTTTAATTAAGTTATCGAGGTCCAGTCACTTGATGAAACCCACAATATTTACAACAGACTATCAAATGCACGATGGAATTTTTAATTTAAACTTAATGCACCCTTTTTAGCTAAAGGCCACGACATCTCATTTTCAAGGAATTTGAAAACCAAGTAACAAAATAGGTATTAAAAACAATGAGTACAATGAAAGCACTATAATGTTTATGAATCATATCAATGTTTTCAATATGTTTTTAACATATTCATGATTCGTTTCAAGATCAAATCAAGTCAGTGTGCAGTGTCTTCAACAGGAACGAGCTGAATTATAATAAAGTTCAAATTCTTTATCTAATAATACAGACTTTAGTGATCATTTTGGTCTTAATATAATCCACCTTATAGAATACCGCAGCCAAATGACCTCTGGGTCGTGTTTCTGCCGGTGAGTAGGGTTTCCGGAGCTCATGCTGGATTAGTGTTGAGCCGGCATGGCGGTGGCAACTGACAGGTAACTGACCAATTACTTGCCCGTTGTCACAGCGACTTGGGTTTCTCTTTCGCTTTCCATCAGGCGTTTGGCCAAGCCAATTGGTAGACTGTTGTATGAACTCTCGAGCTCTTTGATCTAAACTACTTACTAAGCGTTGGTTTAGATCAAAGAGATAGCTTAGACGATTAGCCAGAACTAAAGACCTTCGAAAATATACTTTCAGTTCCTCATTATACTAGGTTCCATAGTTAGAAAAAAAATGTTGAGCAAGAGGCACACTTACGTTATTCTCATTTCGACTGTACATTAATTAAGAACGCAAACTCTGAGGGATTGTTATTAAATTTACCCAAAACAAGACAAGCTAAATCGCGCTCAACGAACCTTTGTTTTATCTTATCATTTCCATTTTGTTTTTATGCATAGCGGAATATAAAAAGTAAAAAAACATTAATGAAGTGAATTAAGCCGGGCAGCGTGGCACGAGGATGCTAAGAGGAATCCAACTAAGATGGATGACGTCATTTTCCCCTTCATTAACCCATTTACTTGGCTCGCAGCAGCCAAAATAGTTCTTGAAGTCAACACTAAACGCCCCCTTTTCTCATCTACGTTCTAAGATAATGAATTTATATCTTTGTCGAGTCGCTGACTTTTGTTCCGGGGGGTTAAGTCGAGGTGAAAATTTGATGTTGGTTACCCCTTGATTATATTTTTTGTGTTATATAAACTTGTAGCTCGCGGAAGGGAACCACATCCTACCTACTAATCTGAACATAAATGGGATAAGCCCTCTAATCCGAGGATTGTTAGCAAAATTTGGTACTTACATGATTTGGTTACTTTTTTGTTTCAGCAGCGACTTGGATTTTTTTCTGCCTCTGGCGAGGCTACTATGATGTGTAAGTAAATACATTTCCACACTTTTATTTATACCAAAGATATTTTTTCGATTATCTTGAATCGAAGCTAAAAATATAGTCGACCTTTCAAACGAAAATAAATCTATTTGTTTGTGACTTGTCATGACTACATTATTTACCTACTACTTTAAGTTTGAAGGTTAAATACTCGTATTAAATATAATATATTTAACATGCCTTGGCAGTTAAATATTTCATAAATTAGTTAACATTATTCATCTGTATTTGTATTGTTATTTTAGGTATAGGTATCTTTAGTTACCAATTCTGTAGTCTGGTTGACTGATAAAGAATACAGATGCAGCGTTAAGTCCATCTTTTGTACACTATATACTGTGCAATACAGATTAAATAATAATCAAAATGTATCTGAAAAAACAAATAAAAATCTTGTTGCTTTTCAATAAATATTTGAAATAGCAAACTTTTCTTATTTCTTATTTCAAACATAATTTTCTAAACTTGAAAGTGAATGTGATTCGTACCACATGCGGACAAACATGATAAACGATACCTTTAACTACCGACGTGGGGCCTGTGAGGCCGAGGCGGCTAGAGATTTTGTTAGATTAACCCCTTCCTCTAGCAGGAAAGCTCCGTACTCTTCAGTACCTGCGAATTTAGTTGCGTCAACGCCGATGAGTGTGGTAGTAATGCCGGCAAACACGATTTCAGTAAGCTATTTAGATTTAAAACTCCAACGAGGCCTCATAGGCCCAACGTCGGTAGTTACGTGACTTTTTTGTTTACGCTAAGGTCAACAAAAAGTGATTTTTTACAGAAACCTGATTGATAAGTTAAAATATAAATGTACCGGGAATGTCGGGTGGTAAACACCGTTTAGCTACAAACAATCCAAGAGACTACGATGTCATAGAAATATTTTGGATTCGAATCATGAAACTTTGATTGGAAGCTTAATTGTAAGAAAAAAACAAGAAAAATATGTGCATGTTGTCCACCTAAACTAAATAGAAAATCCTCATATTAGTAATCATGTAAAAAACATGTTTGTTTACACAATTTGCTTAAATTATCATGGTCTAATTTTATGTAACTTGGTACTTGGATATTTTTTTTATTTGAAACATTCCAAATGC
The DNA here is from genome assembly GCA_031163375.1 of Conogethes punctiferalis. Taxonomy (NCBI): domain Eukaryota; kingdom Metazoa; phylum Arthropoda; class Insecta; order Lepidoptera; family Crambidae; genus Conogethes; species Conogethes punctiferalis. Next base: position 11,111,477 of record CM062079.1, read on the forward strand.
AGTTTATAATTTTTATAGTTATTTCAACCCTAAGATTTAAGAAAAGGTAACTTTTTTAGTTCTTGAAAAGTGAAATAATTTTAAATAATTTTTTTTTCGTCTGGCATTCATTTTTAGTCAAACATAATGCATGGAAATTAAGGCATAAAAGTAATAACTTCAATAAATTTTATTATTATTTTTATCTTTTTATCATATCGTAACATACCAAATTAACAATAGAAACCATAGTTTGAAAAATAATGACACACATTTACCACAATATTTAATGTTATATTAGCGGCCTCTCAGGCCCTACGTCGGTACTAGTGTGACGAAAAACTGACGTCGGTAGTTAAAGGTAAACAATCAATGCCAGATGAATTACGATCCAAAGCTTCACTATTAAGCGAAAGGTAACATTGCGAACAATTATTAAAGGTATGTAGCCGGCCAGTGAATGTAAACTAACAGGTACGTTTGTCAAAGCTGTGTTAGTACGAGTAGTAGATAAGTTGTTTCTCATTGGACAAAATATTCGGTATTGTGAGTATTCTGTGTCGTAGTGACTACACTTTAAGTGGCAACGTAATATATTTAAGGGAGCGACCCATCATGTATTCGCTCCTAGCTACCCCCACTTGCCCGTGGTGCATCCTGCCGAATAACAAACGAGGCTCTGGCGACCGACTCGTGACGGCTAAACTATCACAATTGAAGGCGTAGCTTAATACCACAGACCGATAACGGGCAGCAGCGTCAACGGAGCGAGAAGCTACGCCCTGCGATCGCCAACCCACCTGCCCAGGGTGGCAGTTATTGGTAAAGCCTCCAGATCTTTGACCAAAGTGGGGAAGAACCGGAAAGGACTATGTCCAGCAGTGGACTGCGATGGGCTGATGCTGGCTGCATGTCGATTTGATGGTAGCAGAAGTCTACAAGCTCGCCCGACCAGACAACCAGCGCCGTTCCAGTTCACTTTTGACCACGTTTGTTACAACACAGCCGAAACGTCCAACTATTCATTACATAATGAATACCTTGACGTTAATAAAATAATATCGCGAGTGCGTTCCGTAAATTAAAGCTTTAATTAATTTATAAATAGAAATTTTCAACAATTTAAAAAAAATATATAAAAAAGACATATTTATTATGTATTAAAAAGTAAACTACTTCAATTAAGTACATGATAAAGTTACGAGTGTTTATCAAATAGACTCACATGCGGTGAGACTGCTACTGCTACTCACATAAATTTATCAATCCAAGTAAACACTCATCCTGAGATAAAGTATTGAGTAACTCCAAGATATGAAATGCAACCCACCAAACTAACCCGAAGCTTGTACTATGGGTACTAGACAACTTACTCAGACAGTTCTTCCTCTCGAGTCAGTGGTCTACCTCAAACAAAACCATGCCACTTAAATACTGATCATCGAATATATTTCAAAACTAGCGATACGCAGTCGCTTCGCTTCGGGCATTTCATATTAATTTTATTAAGAATCCCTAATTTTTATCTTGCAATAAATACTAACCCTTGTTACTCAAGATGAATAGCTTTCCAATGGCGAAAGAATTTTTGAAATCGGCACAAAAACTATTTTGAATTTATTCATTACAAACATACATGCAAAAATAAAATTACATTTCATCTTTATAATATCAGTGTAGATTATGTCAGTATAACCAAACAGTTGCGTATGGTATTTCGTACGACCGTTATAGATATGCCTTTTACTCAGCTTCGAGGCCACTCAAAGCCAAGAGCTGACCGATTTGTGAAATCAAGTTACTGTCCCCTGGCGTCAAGGCAGTTATTATGTATGTATGTGTCTGCCACTCCATAGGGAGGGGCCGTTGCCAGTAATTAGGCAGCCTTTGAAAGCTCTGAATTCTCTTAGTGCATCCAATTCGGGAAGTTAGAGAGATATATAGAATTACTTAAGTTGAAATTGTTGATTTGATACGTTCCGGGAATAGGGTAGAGTAGTCATATCTAATATGCCTTATCGTTTAAAGATTCAAAATAAAGGGCTTTCCTTAGGTACCTAACTCTTTTATTAGTTGGTAATTAAAAGATGTCATGTAGCAAGATTACCTGAAAAAAAGCGATATCCTTGTTTTGGTAAGGTAGAAAGATTTATTTCATATAACAATTAAAATAAATGTGCTAGATAATGCACACTAAGCGCCTTGCCCAAACTAAATAATATTAGCTCTTGTACGTGACTAAAAAGAGAGTGAGAGTCGTCATTTGGTATACATAAAAAAGTAATGTACCTTTTCTAAAGTAATATCTGCCTACTTATAAGTAATTTCATACCATATCTTCAAATGACAACAAATCAATGTATGTTACAACGGTTCCCTATATCAAGGCATTAAGGACCGAAGTTGGTTAATATTTAGCGCAGTTCCAGTCCTTATCGAGACGTTTACGAGGTAATATCATCTTCTGCCCATCAGGCGCCCATCGCCGTCCTAAGTGCACTTCACAAGCCCCTGTCTTAAGAGCGCGCATACAATTTTAAGCAACTCGAAACGCACGCGGGAGCCGATTCCGAAACACACATAGACATCATTTGTGTCTGTGTGGGTGAGCGGCGTGTCGGACGCTAACTCCGGCGGACGAACATATTTTGATACTTAACAATTTATTATTCATCTAAATTATTTGAACATTCTTTTATTGCTAAATATTTTATTAGTGTAGTATAGGTGCGTACTTATTAAATTGATTTAAACACTTTAGAGTACATTATTCTTAAGTGTTTACTAATTAAGGTTTAAGAAAAATATAACAATATTTTTGTCTTTCTATCTTTATATGTACCAGGTACTTACCTATCCAAAGGTATTGTGTGAGTGATTGACATTATTAATGTTGCTTTATAAAAATCAATAATCCCTACAGTGTTTTCCTTGCCTTCTGATCATGAGTCAAAGGTCGTGAGTTTGATTCCCATCCAGGACAAACATTCGTGTGCTGAGCATTTGTGTTTGTTCTGTGTTTAGGTGTTTGTATTATTATTTAAGGAAAGTCTCCAAAAATAAAAAGCAGTCTCTGTGGTTGCCACGATATAACTCTAACCCGTTTTATATTTTAACTTGTAAAAATTACTTTGTTCATTTTCACTCGGCAGAAATGGATCTCACAAAGAGGCTGGTTGCCATCATTCAAAAAAGATTAGTTTGTAAACAATTTGAATTAAGGTCCTAAGTCTTCTATGCACTGATCACAGAGATCATGTATACCTACTGATGCTTGTGCTGAAAGTTGTGCTTGTGTTTCTCGGGATGAATATTCGTCATGACCCGAATCCTAAGGGTTACATTGAAGGAGTCATAATATTAGTTAAGATGCAATGGACAGGTTACAAAGGCGAGCTATCTGAATAGGTAGGTATGGTGAGTCCTCTTGTATATATTCAAAAATTGTCTAGGATCGGTATTTTGAAAATTAAAATTAAATACAACAGCAAGTAAAAAATGTTGTCATTATCTCATTTATTTTCTACTTTACGGTCTAAATTAAGAAGACTAAACTTGTGGGAAATCAATTTTTAAACAATTTTGGAAATAAAATCGATATTTTGGAAATAAAACTCGCAAACCGCGACATATTCAAAACTGTATCATTATCTCCTATGTTGTACTTTTTACGGCATGAATGAAAAGAAACAAAGTTCTAGAGAGTCAATTTCCGAACAATTTTGGCTCTTACCTTTTCCCCCAAAATCGACATTTTGGAAATTAAACTGAATTAATTAATTACTTAATAATATTTCGAATTTAACATAATTCCAATGACGGCGACGAAGCAAATAAAAGAAATAACAATACCTATTATGGCAAACTGCTGCACTAATGAGGGCGCCCATATCGCGTGTGAATTCGCCACCAGAGGTGCTAGTGTAGCGTGAGGTATCCGAAATGTCAAATTACATAGGTTCTGTGGGTTAAACGAGTTTATTTCGGAAAATTAAATAATTTTGTGCAATTTTGGCATAGCTGGCATTAATTTTCGAAAATATGAGACACGGTTCAGTGATTGTCTGCGCTTTAAAAGCGGAGCCGAGAAAATGAGGTATAAAAATTAGCGGTCTGAAAGAAAAGCTAGTTCACTGGTTTGTTTATTAACCGTTAACAAACAGTTTTGCCTTTGGAAACTTATGGCCTCCTTCTTATAATGAACAAACAGTCATCACATGCATAAAACAAACCTTAACAGCTATGCCCGAAGACCTCACTATACAGTGGCACCCTCTGGTGATTACAAAAACGGTAGCCCTCATTGGCAACGTTGCACCTTGCGACTTGCATACTGCAAGTTACATGCTCGCCCTGCTCGTCGCCATACTACCATTCAGCATACGTAGCCGGTAATTTTAACGTAATGTATGTAAATAAGTTACCGTAACATATCCGTATCTTATCAGCCTTTTCGCTAAAATCACCCCTAGTAACCGTAATGGCCATACATTTCACAACTATCATATTGCATTTTGGTTTTACATTTTGAAACTATAAAATATAATTTTTACTTCTTTCTAATACTATCTGAATGAAAGTAGTAATCTCATATCGTTATCAGACTCTCACAGGCCACTGCTGGACATTGGCCTCTCCCATTGTTGACCACTTTGATCGATTTAATTTTAATCTTAGATACTTGTTATTATTGTGACACAAAGATTCACTTATTCACACTAAACAATTAAGCGACAATTTCAAAATTGGATTCGAAGATCGATTTATCTAAATCTAAATATATCAATTTCGTGCATACTATCAAACATTTTGTCATCCATCTTTACACATATAATTTTACTAATAATAACTCGATTATGGGATTTCTATGACTTTCAGCTTCATTGTACGCCTTTATTTATAGTCGTGAACATGTGACGTAGATTCCTTAAATGCTCCCAACTCAAATGAATCTCCTTATCAGTTTCTTCATGGAAGTTGTTTCTGACCATTGATGTTAACGAGCATAATAATAATCATTGGAATAGCCTTACTTTGTAACTTCATTAGTGAACTAATAAACAAATATCATATTAATTTTTTGAAACATTAAGCAAATGTGGTTGTAGATAATAATAATTATAATAATCCTGATGTTTGCATTTGATACTCATGACTAAACATTAAATCATTTCATTAATTTAGTATGTATATTATTTTAACTTAATAAATATTCCATACAAAAATAATATTACAAAGTATCAAACTCGTGGAGTTGCACTCGCGCAGAGAGGTATACGCTCATAAAAGTGGTTGTGCGTATGTGTGCGTGAGCGGAGCAGCGAGCGGCACGTCCTCCCTCTGGGATGACCCGATTTGGACTGAATCGGCAAGCGTCGCGCGCATGGATTTATAGTCACTTTTAAAAAAATCGTATAAAATAAGAGGCATAGAATATTAATAAAATAATAATTAAGTGCACTTAAGAAAGACTTCTTTTACATTTACACAAAATTTCAACTAAAAGAAACAGTGTTTTCTACTAGAAAAACACTGTTGAAAAGTGTGAATTGAGCTTATTTTGAAAAATTATTTTGGGCAATTTAATAACACATTTTTGAAAGTTTTTTTATCTAGTGCACTAATAGACCATATAAGCTATTGCATAAACATATATTTAAAACATATGTATGTAATGCAATTGATATTAAGACTTTCGAAATTGACTCTGACTCGCATTTTTGCGAATCGGCTTACGGGAGATCTTTGATAAACAAAAATATACTAGTAAATGTTGTATTTTATCTAGCCTACGCACTGCTTGAAGACTTTATCTATATAAAAAACTATGTTTCTTATTTTAAAAAAATCGTTTTCTATGATAATAGCTCGCCCGAAAATACCAGTTTCGCCGCAAATACGTCGAATTCTGTATGCGCGCTCTTAAACATGTTACTAACACGTGCAGTCAAGTACGTCCATATAGTGATGTGTATAATTAAGTGTCTTTTGATTCCAGTATAATATGAACTACAATTCTGCCGTCATACGGAAAAAGGGCGCATCTGCAAACAGTTGAAAATGGGAAAAAACAAAAACAAAAGACATTACTGCTACATAGCCTTACCGATTTATGTAATACTTAGATGGTAAAACGCATATACACATGTGCATCTTTTTTTCTAAGTATCAGGTAGTGACGCTGTATCAACCAACATAACTTAATTTAACCGAATCATTGGTGCATAACTCAATCTTGAAGAAAATGTTAGATAAGGGCTTTTTGAGTATGACTGCAGAATTGTGTAGACTGTACCTTTGAATGTGTTTATTGCTTTCGCATGTTTTTAACCAAGATTGGATAGGTACATAATACAAGTGCTTTTATCATCAGCATCAGCCTTTCGCAGTCCACATAGGCCTACTAAAGTAAAACATAATTTATAATCGATTTGACTTATGTAAATGGCCTGATCTGAAACTAGTCTTGGGTAATTATAATAGGGTAGATGACTATGTTTAATTTTCCATGTTATTTGATGGCTTCCAGAAAGAACCATTAAAATCGGACTTATTTGAGAAATTACAATAAAATTATTTTGCAAAATTAGAGTGCGATAGGCCTTCAAAGTTCACCGGGAAAGCACTTTTCAAAAGTGTGCAATTAATCAAAAAACATTATAGCACTGTTTAAGGTACATTTTTTAGAACATATTTTGATATGAAATCATAAACGCAGTATTTAATTTAATATAGCCATCGAACTCACTCTCGTACGAGGCATACAAAACACCACGCAATATTCGAGCGTGACGTCACGGTTGAATAGCAGTTTGGGCGAGTTCATATTTGTGAGTTTGAAATTGTGATATCATGGGTTCTTTTAATACAAGCGGAGTAATTGTTTCAATAATGTTTCTATGATTGGGTGATGCACCAATATCAACCAAAAACAAAAATTAGTCATCATGCCTACTAATTACTCATTACCTAATATTAGATATAGCTTATTAGACAAACCCAACAACAGACGCCCTACAAACATTAATTCCTCATCATTGAAACCATACATACACAGATAATTCTCACCCCAAGAAATCTCATGTCGCAAATAAACTCCCGCCGCGAATAACGTTGATTACCAATAAAGATACTATTAAGTGGCAATTTAGGGATCGTCTGTCACTCCGTGATGACACTGGGCCTGATGAGGCGGTCTCAATGTCACGATAAATAGCTAGTAATATACTTAGGCGGGTCGAGGTGCCGTAAGAGGGACGGGCGTAACGTGATTTGCTTGTACTTATATTACGGCGATACTGTAAGTATTCTAACAAAGGAGGTTCTTGTGTTCTATTGATCATGCGTTTTACGTTAAAAGGGTGGGCGAAGAGTTGGGTGTGGATTGCTGTCAATAAAAATAAGAAGCCAGTTAGCCCCTTACTTTTTTAAAAATTTCCTACATTAAATGTAGGAAACACCCTGACCAATGCAAACAGACATGTTCATGCACACAAATGTTTGTACATTGACAGATCATGTACAACAGTGCAAGCTTGAATCACGAGTTTTCTGTAACCCGTTATATTTTTGATACATTTCTGTATAGCTGTTAACACTAAGGCAGATTCCATAAAAGCAGGAAGCTAAAAAAAAAAGTATGTAAGGGATGTAAGGGAGCGGCTTATCACCTTTTCGCTCCAAGCCATCCTCACCTGCCCGTGGTGCATCCTGCCGAAAAAAAAACGAGGCTCTGGCAAACCGAATGGTGACGGTAAAACCATCACGATAGAAGGCGTAGCTAAATAAAATAAAAATAAAATAAAATAAAATAGTTTATTTCAGCAAATAGATTCACTAGTAATACTTTTGCACGTCAAACTTTTTTCCTACCAGCACTTCGACGTGTAGCCTGCTGAGAAGAAGTGCCGCAACAAACTCAACAGTTAGCCTTTTTTTAAATATATAATACAATACAATAATATCGTTTTAAAAAGCGCAAGCGAGCAGACTATCATGTCCATGTAATATTGTCATCCATATAATCTTGTACTTTATAATAACCTTTTGACATTAAAATGGACTTAATGCGAGATTTAAATCTATGTATAGGTAGATCAACAATATTTTGCGGTATTTTGTTAAACATTTTTACACTTTGTCCTATGAATGAGTTACCAGTTTTACGAAGCCTGAGATTGGAAACAGCAAGTTTGCTCTTAATTCTAGTGTTGAACTGATGAAGATCTGAGTTTTTACTATATAAATGTATATTCTTACGTACAACCATAATGCAGTCAAATATGTACTGTGATGCCACAGTTAGGATGTTAATTTCTTTAAATAATTCTCTAAGTGATTCGCGAGATTTAAGTCCATATATAGAACGGATCGCCCTCTTCTGTAATACAAAAATAGTTTGTATGTCAGAAGCTGATCCCCATAGGAGCAAACCATATGACATAACACTATGGAAGTAACTAAAATAAACAAGTCTCGCCGTTTCAATATCAGTGAGTTGCCTAATTTTTTTAACTGCATATGCAGCTGAACTGAGTCTTCCTGCCAGGGCTTCTATATGAGGAGCCCACTGTAACTTGGAATCCACAGTAATCCCTAAAAAGGTCGTAGACTCAACAAGCTCAATGTGTTCACCATTCATAATTATATCAGTATTTACTTGCCTCACATTAGGCATCGTGAATTTAATACATTTTGTTTTATTAGAATTTAAAAGTAAATTATTTGTGTTAAACCAATGCAATACCTGCGAGAGAGCATTATTTACTTCGTCAGATACTTGCTTATGTCTGTCAGTTTTAAAAATTAGAGAAGTGTCATCCGCAAACAATACCGTCTCACATAAGCCTTCAGCAAAATAAGGAAGGTCATTTATATATATTAAAAACAGCAATGGTCCCAATATAGAGCCCTGGGGCACTCCCATACGTAGTAAGGCGCCAGAAGAATCAATTCCGTTAATAACAACTTTTTGAATTCTGTCAGTTAGATAGGACTCTAACAAACTTAAAGCAACATTCGAGACGCCATAATGCCGCAACTTCAGAAGTAAGATTTCATGATTAACGCAATCGAATGCCTTAGATAAATCACAGAAAACACCTACTGCATCCTGCTTATTTTCCCAAGCACCAAATATATGTTTCATCAGCGCCACTCCTGCATCAGTAGTGGACTTACCTTTTGTAAAACCAAATTGCTTTTTATGCAATAACTCATTTTCCTTAAAGTGAAATACTAATTGGTTAAAAATTATTTTTTCAAAGATCTTACTAAGCGCTGGTAAAACAGAAATAGGTCTAAAATTGGATGGGTCACTTCTTTCACCAGACTTAAATAAAGGAACAATCTTACTGTATTTCATCAAATTTGGAAACTGACCTATATCTACACACTCATTAAATATGATTGCTAAATGTGAGGCAATGGTGGGTATAATGGTTCTTAATACCACTACTGAAATTCCCCACAAATCCTCTGTCTTTTTTAAGTTAAGTTCGTTAAAAGTTTCTAAAATCGTTATATAATCAATATGGCTAAATTTAAAATTGTTGAAACATTCATCCACATTTGCTTTGAGAAGAGATTCAGCTGCAAGCGGACAAGAATTTATTTTACTTGTTGTTATTAAAGGTATATTGGAAAAATAAGTTTCAAATGCTGCGGCTACCTCTGCGTCAGAACTAAGACAATTGTCACCTATTTTAAGAGAGATCTTGTGATTATGTGATCGAGTTTTACAAGTCTCTTTATTGATTATTTTCCAGGTGGCTTTAACTTTATCCTTTGAATTTTTAATTTTTTCTTTAAGATAATTTGCCTTCGCCATTATACAAACTTTCTTAAAAAGTTTCGAATATTTTCTAACATGTTCTATAATATTCTCATCTTTTGAAGTGGCTCTAAGTTCATAGAGTTCGAATAACTTTCTTCTACTGTTATAAATTCCTGGAGTAGCCCAATCACTAAATTTTGTTTTAGTGTTGTCTACCTTAACCTCTTTCTTAGTAAACACTGTATTAAATTCATTTTTAATTGTGTCAAATAGCTTTGCATACATTTGATCAATATCCCTATTATTCTCAGTGTAAGATATTTGAGAGATTTTATAATCTATGTCTTTTTTATATCTCTCAATGCGATTTACAGTGATAGGTCGATATACGAAGTTAACTGACTTACGGTCATGATGGCGCTCAAATACTGCCATTTGGCCACTGTGGTCCGAATTTATAAAGTTTATTATTGATTTATTGATTGGTTTGGAGTTACAAAAAATATTATCAAGACAAGTAGCTGATGTGGGTGTTATTCGAGTAGGTTCATCAAAGAGCTGAAAAAGATCATAAGATTTAAATAAATTTAGGAACCTGACTGAAGTCGGTGAATTATCTAAAATATTTATATTAAAGTCCCCACATACAACTACTTTTTTATAACCTTTACATACTTTATTTAAGCCCTCCTCCATAGTAGATTCAAATAAATTGAAATCACCAGAAGGGGGCCTATACACACAGACAATGATGTACTGCTCAAGCTCTGCACAGGATAGCTCAATGGTTCGCTCAATGGAGAGTGATGATACATCTTTACGGTCTTTTGACTTTAGACTATTTTCAACTAATATCAGTGACCCACCCCTAATCGCAGCACTCCTAGTGAACGAACTAATGACCTTGTAATTATCAATACTAATTAACAACTCAAATTGTCTTAACCAATGTTCGGTCATACATACAACATGTATATTTTTTTCATTTAAATATAATTCTAATTCAAGTTCTTTGCCAGGAAAGCCTTGTATATTTTGATGAATAATATTTAACTGGTCGGACTTTCCCTTTGTTGACATAATTACATTGCTAGAGTTATCCTCTATTGTCTTGTGGTATAATTTAAATTACATGAAGTAATTTTCAAGTTCTCAATGTCATTTTTCTGCTCAATAAAAGCAAGTTGAGTAGCCAAGTTCTTGGCTGAACACTTAATAAAATATGATAGCGATATTGCTATTTGTCTTTTATATGTATTAGATAAATAAAATATATTATCTTTTGTCAAATACAATTTTTTCGATATGTTAAATGTCATAGAGTTACAGTCAATTACATGGAATTTATAATTATTACATGTCAATTTATTCATTAATAAATTAATTTTATATCTATTTTCATTTTCTGTCTGTGGCAAACACTCACTGAAGGGCAGTGTAAACATAACAATATTTTGAACCTTCAATGAATTTAAAAATTCAAAACATCTCATAAATTCTGTTCTATTTATATTTTCTCTATTGGATGTCATAATTATAAGTGTGGTGTTTTGATCAAAATTGTACATACTTATTTGTTTTATAATTAATCTCAGCGGTAGGTTTGGGAAACAGTGATTCAAAACCGGCTGTCCCATGTAGGTACTTAATAAGAGGCCCATATTTTTACCAAATTCATCACTAAACATAACAATTTTATTTACATTTTGGTGGGTGGGCAAGGAACCGTTGTTTGTAGTTGCACTGGATGGAGGCGTTCGGTCATTACAAACTGAGAGTGACAAGTCACACACTGACCGAGAACCATCATAATTACATTCACTATTGTGGGTATTACACCCTGTTGATGAACTATCCAAAAGGCTCTTCAAAGCCAGTATGTGTTCCTCATTCTCTTTCTTGGAACTTAGGTACCTATTAGTCATAATTTCTAAGGATTTTTTCAATGCAAATATTTCAGATTCGAATTGTTTTATACTATTTTCATAGAATGTCATGTTTTTGTCTAAAGTATGTGTATACAAATCTAATTCATCACCTAATCTCTGTCTATCCTTGATACATTTAACCTGATTATACAAGTTCTTTTTTTGTTTAATTAACTTTTGGGTCTTTCTAATGTACCTATTTATACGGATATATTTTTTAAATTTATTCCTGCTGCATGTAGCAATCCCCCCTGTAGAATGACCACACAAAGTGTCATCATTAGTTAGGTCTATTATCACAGAGGGACCCGTGTCACATGCATCCGGAACAAGGCTGGGCGTACTACCTATCAGTTCATTGAATAAAGATTGGGTTTGGGCTGCAGCGAACTCTTCCTTCTCCGTCTCGAGGTCGCTTATGTGGTGTTGAGCCTCTTGGAGCTCGTGCTCCAATAAGGTGACGCGCCTCAGATTGTGGACGTACTCCTCGCCGCACTCATCAAACCCGTCTACTATGGATTGTAGTTTGTCCCGTTCCTCAGTTACATTAATGTGCTGAGAATGCAATTCAGCCATATCTATCTTTAACCTACGGCTCTTCTCCAGTACATCCAACAGTTCCTTTTCGTTGTCCTCTCTCTCCCTAACCAATTGTGCAATTTCCTCCTTGGCAGCCTTTAATTCTTTCAGTGCCAAGTCTAGTCTAGGGTCTGCCTGACGATTTGAGGAATCCCCAGACCCCCTTTGACGAGCTAAGGCCTTGCTACGCGTCAACATATTTAAATATTTTCGATTTTAAAACGAAATAAAGTAGTAGGTCGGTAGTACCTACTAATAATTACCAAGCAGTTGTTTACACAATTGTGAGGTTATAAATGTAACCTCAGCGCGTATATCGAAAAATATATTACGGATTATTGTAGATGAATCTAAAAACAATAAAATAAGGTTGTATTTTACCTTAATTAGAGAGAAAACAATGATTGAAATACATACGAAATTCAAATTTGAACTGTCATCCGCTTTAAACTTTATAGGCTCACTATCACTTTGTAATTGCACTAAATACACAAAACTTATATTCACTTACTTAAATAATACATTAATACATTGCTTAGTGATCAATTAATTGGCCATTTACAGAAAAAATATATTAAATTGTAAAATTAAAACCGGGACAACTTTAATCAGCTGTTACCCGTAGTGTTGCCACAGCCACATGCCGATGACACTAAATGCCACAGGCCGATGACGGGCAACAGCGTCATCGGAGCAAGAAGCTACGCCCTGCGATCGCCAACCCGCCTGCCCAGCGTGGCGATTATGGGTATATCCTCCAGAGGTTTGCCCCAGGTGGCGAGCAGCTGGAGAGGCCTATGTCCAGCAGTGGACTGCAATAGGCTGATGATGATGATGATGAAAAAAAAAATTGCCGATGATGAAGTGACGAACAATTGAAGAGGCGAATGGCTGATGATAATGGTGGTTGCTAAATCTTCGCGCAACCCCGCTTCTGTCGAAACGCACCCCAATAATTAAAGCTGCCTTTTTGTTTCGTTTAAAACATTTTTCAGATTCCAAAACACTTTTCTTTGACATATTATTATGAAGTAAATGATAGTGAAAACTAGTATTCCAAAGTAGATATTTGGGTCGAGGTGACTTAATAGGCTGGTAAGGTTCCGTAACGTGATTTGCTCTATTATGTAGATACTTCCAAAGTATTCCGGCTACAAAGGAGGCGCATAATATGATATCGATGGGTCGGGAACGTGAGTACATACTCCAATGTAAGAACGAGTATGTCCCATGAGTTCGGAATTTGATTGGAGCAATAATAGTTGAAAATAGGTTTGAGAAATAATACCTACTACATTGGTTTTGTATAATATTTTTTGTTGTAATTTTTTTTGATAATAATAAAACTCTCCTGACTGAATTTCGGCGACAGCGACCAATATCCAAGAAAACTAGACAAGGACGCAGGTAATTATAAAAGTGCACAAAATGCGTAAACACAGGCATTTTCTATTCCTTTATTCAGATTATCATTATACTATGTATATTATAGAAGAAATAATAAACAATAATTTATCTATATTTATTAATGAGGTTTTTACCGTTTACCTGGTTTCTGATGTTTCCTGGCCAATAACGGAACAACAAAATTTAATAACCTTTTTAAAGGCACTGTCACTTTAGCTTACCTACCAACACGAAACGAATCTTCACCTGCTAATGTAGCCCGAGCACGGTAAAAAGGATTTGAAATAAGTAAAAATATGATATTATTGATACGACACTTTGCGCATACTGTGTGTTGTATAATACTATTTAGTTTAGTAAATCAAATAGATCATGAGATGAATTAAAAATGTACTTTAAATATTCAAATTATTTTTTTTACACATTATTGCGGAATGTAATAGAAACGGCTTGTTTTAGAAATGTGAAGATTTTAAGTGTGACCAGTGAACTCAAATACAAAACAAACATAGTGCAACGCTCACCAAACGCATTCATACGGACACCGGCATTGTATGCGTCGGGGAGGTTTGGTGCACTTCCCCGGTGCAGTCGCGTAACACTTTACGCACACTGTATAAACTGATTGGCTGTCACCACTAGAACACTGAATATTCTGCTAGCCTAAAATGTTAGTACAACTCAGGTATGCGGAATGCATATCACCCTACCGACCTTCTCGTATAAATAGATGGATGCGCCATGCCAGACCAATCAGTAGCCTCAACTAAGGTTTGAGATACCTTGTGATAATCATACTACATAATGACTGGGGGCATCTCTCAGAATACCCAGACCGGCGACAATTAAGATAACTTAATTTCTTAATTAAAATTATATTTGCTTTTTATAAAAACATAGTGCTTTATTAACGAAAGCAGCGACTGACAGTTATATGCCATTTTAATTTAAACTTGCACCTACCATATCTATTTATTATCACGGTACAAAAACTAAGGAACAATAATTTTGATATAACTGATCACAGGTGAAGTTCAAAAATAAATCAATATACAGCCTTTTCAGTTATTGATGTCTTTTTAAATAACATTGTATACGTAAAAGACTTTTAAAGGAAAAGAGTATGTCATATAATCATCTGTCGGCTATTTCAGATGCTACTGACGTAAACCAATCCGATGAAGCCAGTTTATTAGCTCTCAAGCACAAAACTTTACAAGGTGTACCGATCGTAACTCGGAGACATCTTGTAAAAAAGCAGTCAAGTGCAATGCGGATTGTAAATATGTAGGTTCCTTATCAATATTGAGAAACTTCTTTATTATTACATATATAACTGACTTCAAAAAAGGAGGAGGTTCTCAATTCGACTGAATATTCTTTTTTATAGGGTGTACTTCCTAGTTGGTCCAATTGTCTCCAATTTTTTTTCCCTCCGCTGTCTGTGGAGCGTACCTCAACAAGCCAAAATGCTGCAACTTCAAATATAATCTTTCATTATAGAATAATATAAATAAAAAACAAAATAATTAATAAAGTTTTTTTATGGTATTTAGATACGTCTTCTATCGTGATGGTTATACTGCCACCAATCGGTTTCCAAAGCCTCGTTTTTAATTCAGGAGGATGCTTCACGGGCAGGTGAGGGTGGTTTGGAGTGAAAAGATGATAGGACGCCTTACATCCCTCTTGTAAGTAAATTAAAAATATTTTCAAACTCCAAAGTGTACCTAAATGGGAAATTGATTGATCGATTACATTATTTTCATTAACATTTCTCTATGCTTGTTCCTACGACATTCGAAACGAAAGATACTGGTCAACATTGTACTGTCGTACTGTATGCCAACCTTATAAAAGGTCAGTGATATAGATCTCGAACTCAAAATATTCCTTTTTCGCAAAAGGTTTAAAAGCTTCCGATCTCTTCTAGACACGGCGCCCTAAAAAGAAAGATACGGACCGGAACAAACAAAAGTATTGCAATGTCTTTGCGAGAAAATACGACTTAGGTACATCGGACTATATCGTATGTGGATGTCCGAGTAATAAATGATTCTGCTTTCTTAAGAAATCTTTTTTGCTCAACACACCGTGTCCACAAAAGGTTTCCTACATTAGGAGATGCAGATGTAGAACTTCATATACTATATAGGTACTTATTTAATTATTAAACATAGTAGATGCCGAGTATTCATGTATGAATTTGGTGCTTCATTCAGTAGGGTTCTTATTGAGTTCGCTTGCGCTATTCAAAAACACAACCACAGCGAATCCATCAAAATGGTTGGATCTAACAGCTTGAAGCTATACATTCCTTAACCAAACAAAGAGATCTAATACTTGTTTTATCACAGACCATAATAATCGTGTGAAATGACGATGGTTTGCTTTTATCGTTATTTGCTTAACATTAAAAAGAAACATAATATTTTTTATTTCCCAGCAGCTATCCTTGTGTGTACTATGAAGCCTTTATTTGCACTGATAACCAAAAGCTTTTGTACATATTATCGTAGCCTGTGTACACTTTAAACAAATGATTCGTCGAATGCTGTGTCACCGAGTATATTGTCGGCATTTTCTAAACTCTAATAGCAGCTACGTTTACCTTGGTGCTCAAATACGAGTAGAACTGTTCATTGTCTGCAACCTTGTGTATTCAGCACTATACTGACACACACCCTTATCCTCTTCTAGTAAGGTTCACATTGGTTAGTCCTTTTGGAATGGTGGTTGATCGTATTTGTTCAAAACTATGGGTTGGTTTTATTGAAAGCGCATTTTTGGTCTCTAATATTACATTGCAAACACGTTATGTACGTGATATCAATGCCTAGTACCTACATTAGACGGCCTTGTGATATGAAGTATTTATGATTTAGAGTGTCAATTTCGGCGATAGAAGCGAACATACCCAATGGCAAAGTAACGTTTTATTTGAGAGAATGTTATTGCATTTATATTTTATTACCTACAACATCATCTCAGTGGCCATGTTTGTCCTCGAAGAAGCTAATAAACATTTAAGCAATGCTCACTCTAATTTCTTAGTTGGACGTCCTAGGTACCGCTGGAGCGACGAGGTCGAGAATGACCTGCGCAAGTTCAGCGTGACGGACTGGCAGGAGATGACACACGACAGATCGAGTTGGCGACGTGTGCTACCAGAGGCCAAGACTCATTTTGCCATCATAGTAAGTAAGTCACTCTAATTTGATTGAAAATGCTTTTTGCTACCAAATTGATCACGAATATTGATTAAAATAAATGAAACGTTAACAGTACCTACCTAAGTGCGTGTAAATTATGCAATACACCATAATTATGTTATGTGTATTGTATTTCATAACTAGCTGTGCCGGCGGCGTCGCACGCGTGGATATCAGGTTTCGAAAATAACAGACTTTCATAAAATGATACCTTAATTTTAAATTAGACTTCTAGCAATACATTGGTGAAAACCGCATTTAATTCCATGCAGTAGTTTTCCCGTGATGCGCGTTCAAACATACAAATAAAAAATTCTCCCGTTTTCCCAACACTTCCCATCACTGCTCTACTCCTATTAATCGTAGCATGATGAAAAGTATACTATAACCTGCCCAGGAGTATGAATAATAATTGTACCAAGTTTCGTCAAAATCCGTCCAGTAGTTTTTTTTTCTATAACGAACATACAGACAGACAGACAGACAGACGGACAGACAGACAGACAGACAAAAATTTTACTGATTGCATTTTTGGCATCAGTATCGATCACTAATCACCCTGATAGTTATTTTGAAAATACCTATATTTCATGTACAGAATTGACTTCGCTACAGATTTATTATAAGTATAGATATAGATTAATGTATTCTAATTTGCCTGCGAGCCAGCCGTTTGCTGGCAAATTTTAATACGATACTGCGTAATGCTATGCGTAACACTATGCGTAATGACGTGGGTCGAATGCAACCTGGTTTATTTTACATACACAAACGTTTAAGTAAAGGTTCCCACTATACAACGGCTTTCACCGAGATGTTTATTAGATGAAACTTATTTTAAATTTCATTAAATATGTCAATAAATATAAAGCACATGGGTTGCCGATCAAATTTTAGTATATAGTATGATTTGCTGGATGGCGAAGGTCGTTGTATAGCGGGATCCTAGATCATTTACAAACATTCGCTTAGATGGCGGTTAAGTTGGTTTGTTAAGTGGTTAGAAATGAGTAGAAATCAGGGCCCCTATAATCTTCCCGTGAAAGTCGACTAACGGTCTTTTTGACTTTTCAGCTTCTCATGTGGTTAGGATTGGTAGCCCTGACTGGCAATAGTATATTCGAAGAAACACTCGGGAAGGGACGTGGCGTTTCGGGACGATCAGATCATTCAGGATAATTCCGGCGGTGGCCACTGACGAATGATTGATTTGGCATCCACCAGGCTTTGGGAGACTACTACTTATGTTGTGCTACTTACATAAATTTACCTATACTGATACAAAAATAAAAGACCTTCTGAAGCCTTCGAAAGACTTATGTTGAACAGCAATCTATTTAAAAAAAGACATGATTATACTTAACAATTTCTAATATCAATAGAAAACAAACGAAAAAATCCAATCGAGTTTGAATAAAGCGTGAAAACATGTAGCTCAAGTTACTTTGTTTTACTGTTGATTTATTATGTCTACATTACATTTGGTGCTCTGGAGCACTTTTTGCATAGCAAATACTCGTACGTACACAGTTTCGATGCAAAAAAATACCCGCTTATTGCTGCAATTCCCCGCATGCACCGATTGTAGCTCGGTACTAACTCCCTACAGCTGGATGGTATTAAAGCAATAAATATTCATTATGAACTTGCTTAATTTCGTACAGTTCTATTTTACTATTTCAGTAATACGAGCTTAACAGGAATTGCGGAAAGGAATTCGGAATCGGTTACGTTTTAATTGCGCTAAATACTTACCTACAGATGATATTTTCGTAATGTTTCAGCAGATTGTGTCACTAGGAAAAGATTTGGGGTTCTTTCTCATTTTATTGTTTGATCTTAGTACTTAATTTTGATAGTTTTAACGCATGGTAAGGACAAAGATTAATCTTTTAAGTTAAAGCATTTTATCAACAGGCTATTTGACAATAGGCATGACGAATGATTTTGAAATCCTCTTCCGTAAAGAGGGTACACATTTACTGATTACGAAAAAACCTTTATTTCTATAAAAACTCCAAATTTAACGAAGATTAAAGCTAATTTTCTAATATTTTTTCAATGAGGCTCAAAAAGAGCTCGCAGTGTCATGGCGTCGGGTCTGACGTCACCATATAGTGAACGTCAAATTTGTCAAATACGCGTCTAAGGACAATGTAAACAAACATTGTTTAGTTTCGTGTATCGTGTAAGAAATGAATAATAGATGTTATAAGTGGTATGCAGTGTAAAAACACGTTAATAAAAACACCCGACAAGGTTTTTGTACATGTCCTTTGTAAGAGATTAGTAAGACATCAATGGTTAAAGCTCGCACGGCGCAACCCGAACGAGGTAAGCACGAATGCACCACTTTATTTCTGTGAAGACCACTTTGATCTAAGTATGTTATCAATTAACATGTTCTGGTAGGTTTCAAACGTAAAATGTTACGTAAACCAATAAAAAACCAATGAAATGCGTAAATGCGTAACCTAACATATCATAACAACAAAACACAATGACAGGACTGACAGGTGACAGCATGTTTACCAAATAGCGGTGAGGTATATTTATCGTAACAGATACGCATAACAGATATTTATCTATGGAACATTGAGAACTGTTACTACGAAGTAATTTATTGTTTTTGGACATATTAACACCTACATTTAACATATTATCATTACCAACAACATAAGCAAACTTCGTCGTTTTTTTTTAAATAAAATTTCAGAGAATAATACATCGCGTAGCTACTAAAAGCACCACAACTATTAATGAAGGAGGAAGCTCCAGCCAACAATCTGTGTATAATAATATTGTGTACAAATCAGATGAAGTTAAATCAAAGAATAACAGGTGTTATTTCAGAACAGATATTTGGAACTGTTATTTTAAGATAACAAGTATTAAATTTTACCTGTTACGACCCATCACTATTACCAAATCGTGACGTTTTGCGCTGTGATTGGTGTTTCAATCAGAATGGCCGATTGCTGTATTTTATAATTTTCATTTATTGAAAATCTTGTTAATCTTAATTTTCTTATGAAAATTAAATCAACGATTTAAATCCTTTTAATATGTATTTTTTCCCAAAGTCATCAAATCTTATATTATTTGATACTGTCGTCATGCCTATTGTTTAATTTGACGTGTCTTCGATAGTCTACTAAAGGCATTAAAGAAATATTTAAAGTTTGTAATTGGTTTCACAAAAAAGATGTTATAAATAATGGTTTAATGTTTTTGAATGAATTTTACATTTTCGAAATGGACTTTTGCGAGTTTTCAAATAAGTCATATTTTATGTACGAGTACCTATTGTTATAGTAACTGTGAAGTATACAAAATCAAACATAGTCAACAGCCTATTATATTAGATTTCAAAATTCATTCACCGAGTGTATTTCAGTTTACATTAACTTCAACACATATAATATTACAAACAGAATATTAAATTTTATTCACATTAATAGTTTTAGCAGAATATTTAATTTAATTCTATGTAAACCAAAATGAATAATTTAAGCCCACAAACTCTGGTTCATAATGTTAGCACTCGATTTTTATGTGCTATAAAATGGATTGATTTTTAATTTTCGTTATTATGAACTATAAATATAAAATCGTGTTGTTAAGAAACGAGCAGAATTACTAACGAGTGTAAGTCATTAATTAGGTAAACACCACCTGGAGACGATCTTGTCCAGAACTGTACGTTTTCAGCGTTCATTTCTTCCACGAACTTGCAAACTCTGGAATGACCTCCCAGCCGCGGTATTCCCTGATCGCTACGACATGTCCTTCTTTAAGCGTGGTTTAAAGAGAGCTCTTTCCTCACGGTAGGCAGCGGCATGGCTGTGCCCCTGGCATTGCTGATGTTCATGGGCGGCGGTTACTGTTTAACATCAGACAGGCCGCCTGCTCGTCTGCTGCAATCAATGCAATTTTCTATTTAGCTTAGATAAATAAGACCCACAGTTATAGCAAATGGGACGATTTCATTTACTTTCACAAAGAAAGATTAGATTCTTCCGTGTCTGGGTGTTTTATTTTGTGTTTAAATGTATATTTATGGTACCTTCATTGTTCTGATACTCATAATACAAGTGTTGAGGCACTTACATTGTAACTGATATTGTCTGATTCTTCCCAAATTTCAAGTGCCGTTTATTGTCACAAGTAAATAGTTAAACTAATGTCATAGAACACATTAATCATTATTAGATGATGACGACACAGACATGTATTCATTATTCCTACTGTTTAATGAGAAATATAATCATTGTCAATTAATCATTGATAAATGAACTCCACACGTATCATTCTGTTTTGATAACTGATTTACGCGTCAGTTCATATCTGTCTGCAACAGTCTGTAAACGATCATTACGATGCATCATATCCCACGACATATTTGATTGTTACTTTAGTAATAATTAGCTATACTCAGCAGAACGCAAATTAATATCCTATAACTATCCCTAATGAAAAGTCAAATTATTATTTGTTTTGTAATTGTTTTTGCTTTAACATTCATAATAGCCATAATTATATTGGGCATATTGCAGTATTTGCAGTCCTATGCTGGACATGAGCTTCTCCAGTTGTTCGCCACCTAAGGCAAACATCAGAAGAATATACCCATAATCGCCACGCTGAGCAGGCGGGTTGGCGATCGCAGGGCGTAGCTTCTCTCTCCGGTGACGATGCTGCCCATCATCGGTCTGTGGTATTTAGCTACGCTCTCAATAATTGTGATGGTTATACCGCCACTAGGCAGTTTCTAGCGCCTTGTTTGTTATTCGGCAGGATGCACCACGGGTGGGTGAGGTTGGCTTAGAGCGAAAATATGACAGGCCGCTCCCTTACATCTGTTACTGCAGCCAAATGACCTCCGGGTCGTATTTCTGCCGGTGAATAGGGTTTCCGGAGCTAGTGGGGCGTTTGGGTTAGTCCGGCATGACGGTGGCAACTGACAGTGACTGACCAGTTACTTGTCTGTTGTCACAGCGACTTGGGCTTCTTTTTCGCTTTTCATCAGGCGAGAAGCCATTACGTCGAGCTTCTATAGAAAAAAAAACCGTCGAAAGCAAAAGCATTCAATGTATATTTAAACATTTAAAATTGTTTTACTGCCACAGATCGGAACTGGTAGTGTATTTTCATGTACGTTTGCAATATTCGTATTACACGGATAGGCCCAGATGCTTTTTGATTATTTTCAGAAAAAAAAAATTAAACTGAAAAATGTCCAGCTGTGTATTGAATATAAGAGTGGGTTATACAAATTAACAAAAAGTTTTTTCGAATGCAATAGAAAAAAGAAGGATGAAAATATTGAAAATTGAGTACAAAGGATTTAAAAATATAGAGCAAAAAGGATGAATAAATACCAAAAAATCTCTATTCTGATCGATATCATCTATAGTATAAAAAAAAATATGTTGCTATGTGCATAACTCGTGAACAATTGAACCGATTTTGATAAATATTTTTTTCAGAATATTCCTATAAATACGAGGATGGTTCTTATACAGGAAAAAGTGTAGGTGTAGGGTAGGTAAAAGGTTACAGATAGGTGTACCTATTACAGCGTGAATGAAATCTGGTAGGGCAGCTAGCTTACCTAAACATTGTAATATAAATTATATAAGTTCGAATTTTATACAATAGAAAACTTATTGTGTCTGTAATAACCGCTTTTGAAGAGCTACATACAAGTAGATAAAATTCATAAACTGCATATGACATTAACAAACTTTACAGTCACATCTACCAAAAAATAAGTTCCATAACTTTCGTACAAGTTATATAAAGCAGAACGCTTACAATTAACTTGCGAATAACTTTTGCTACAATAGACTTAGTGGGATTATTGAAAGTTTGCGATAGTTTCCGAATCTTTCGCCGCGGTTCGTCCGATACGTGGCTTCCGAACAAGTTTTGTGCTTGTGTAAGAAACTTCTTCATGATGCCTATTAGCGGAGAGATCTCTATTTAGCTCAGATAAGGCGGTTTATTGGATTAAGGCTATTATGGAATAGAAATAGAAAAATCGGTGGCCGATTTTTTTCTCTTTTTTATCATCAGACGAGCAGGGATACGGCGAATTATGGAACACAATAATTATGGTGCAAGTCCCAAAGTCGCCTTTTCTCTCATAGTACAAACGGCCAAGCTGTGGAACTCTTTGCCGGGCTCCTTTTTCCTCGAGTATCGTTTTTTTTAAGGGTCAGTGGTGGCATATTTAATTTCAATTATGTGAACTACTGTCATTTACTAGTTCTATCTGGTTAAACCCGATCCGGATAATTCCGATCAATCGTTGTTTTGAAAACATAAATCACGGCGGGTGTAGATTAGCGTACCTTTTTTATAGTAGCACAGCGTAGAAGCCTCCCGTTGCCAAATGAAAATCGAAAAATAGACCCAAATCGCTGTATAATGTATACGTGACCCCTACGAACAAAAAAAAATCCAAATCGGTTCACAATTCTCGGAGATATGATGGTAACATACAAGAAAAAAAAAAGAAAATAAAATTAGGCGGATTGAGAACCTCCTCCTTTTTTGAAGTCGGTTAAAAATAAGCTTATATCAAACACTTCGACGTACGAGTATAGTCCGCACCCAACCGACCACCTCAAAGCCGTATCAAACGTCAATCTTCAAAATCGAACGTCACGAAAGCAATCGATAGCGATTTTTGTGCTAATTGAAACATGTCACAAGTTTGACGCTCGGCTAGATGGATGTCTTTGTCCGACTGATGGACAGATACGTCAGCGGGAGCTACCATCGCCGTCACCGAGCGATAGTGGGCCGCGTCCAATTTCCGCCGCTGTGTGCTAGATGGGACATGTATTTAATTTCGCTGACTAAAATGGGAATTCGCACGGCGGATTGTATTATCGACGCGACGCAGATTGATAGTTTTTTGTCTTTTTTTCGGTCGCGCTGCGGCCGAATCGCGTTCGAAAGCTGTTGTCAGCGAAAATTCTACCGTTCGGTGACGGGTTATTATACAAATCGACGACCCGTTTCTTCCCGTGAGTGTTAGATAGATAGACTCTTTATTGCACCAGAATAAAACATGTACAGGAAAAAGGTGTTACAGATATTAGTAGTACAATGTAGTCCGTCTTATCGCTGAAAGCGATCTCTTCCAGACAACCTTCAGGTAGAGGATATATGCTGAAGAGAAGCTATTACACGTCAGTGTGGCGATGACAGCTGACAAGTGATGGTTCTGTATTTATCCGTTATCGCACCGACTTTAGCTTGTTTTTCGCTTCCTATTACTCTTAGGTGGGGCCGCTATGCTATGCTTTAGTTAATACTTGCAATAAAAAACGGTTTGCTATAATAAATTAATATGCAAAGCAAGTTATAAGTAGTACTCTTGAGCGAGTGAATAATGGAATTTTATTATTAAAATTATCTCGAAAAAAGGGATTTTATTCAAACTTTATTTTGTTTGGCCACAACTCGCCCAGTTTCAAAAACTGGCTCCCCCAATTAAATTCATCATTTATTAAGTACCATAACTTTTATAAGATAATCAGAAAACATCGTCTATCGCTTTTTCAAAGTGACTTTGCAGACTTACTTTTATTAGTTTTATACACCATATTAAACAAATTAATTTACATCTCATTACCTCCGCTTCAACCTAATTGCTTCCTCAAAGTACCTAATCAATGCTGATACGTACCAGGTCATCCGTAAGTCTTGTAACGTAATGTGCCCCGCGTTGATTCATTTACCTCTCCTATATTAGACACGTAAACGATTTAATGTCTCAATTTCAAGCACAAAGCGAAATTAAAGAGGCCGTTAAAAGCTTGACATGACAAAGTGCTCTTTCTATTATAACTTTTAAGTCCATAAGCCTTGTGTGCTGTCATTTTCTCTAATTACTTTTGTCGTTTAGTGTGAGAGTATTGCAAACTGGAATATCTAATTTTGTGAAAGCATGATTCTCTATTTTAATAAGTAATTTCAGGTTTGAATTTTTGAACGGGGCTCTGAACAATATAAGAGAAAATAGTGATAATATTTTCCTTGTAAAACTTGATATCAATCGTTTGAGTGGAGCGATAGAAACAAATATGTTTGATAATATAATGAAATGACGAACAAAATAATTCTTTCTTGAAATTCCATAAGAATCTAAAAGTAGGCGTAGCCTTTGTGTCTATGGGTAAACTTAAAAAGCCAAAGCTAACTAATATTGAAATAGTATATTTCACTCATGTATACCTTAAGATATGTTATTTAAAAAGTCTGTTTTTACTCAATCATTATATAGCGCAGATGTTTTATTTAATGTAATCCTGGCATTCATAACTATATATTTTTAAGTTTGACGGCAAAATGATCATGTACAATCTTAACACCTCGTAGTATTAGTTGAACAATCTAAAAATTTTGTAAAATTAAACAATTTTCACGAAAATTTGCGTTAACTTATTGTACAAACAATTTAATCTTACGTAGGTATTATCCTTTGTTGTTGTTTTCGACATTTTGATAATAGTTTATTCGCTTCAATGTTTGTGACCATGACATCTTTTACTATCTATATCTTGTACCGGTCCAATGTACAAAAATAAACTGCGTATGATCGATATGTTATTTTCATATCGTTGACTACGTATACATGTGTATGTATAAAGCGTATAAATGTTAGTTATGTAATGCTGGCTGATAACATATTCCATCACACTTACAGGCTTTTGACTGTCATTATGGGAAAATACGAGTATCTATGTTTATGTATCTTACATAAAATACATTGAGTCAAAATTCAACATGGTATAAATACTAATGTAATCGATTCTATTTCTAATATTTTTAAAATGAAAGGTTTTGAAGTTTCGTATATAATAAATTAAGGTTGTACGTACAATCACTGCCTAATATTTTGGTTTTTTTTTCATAACGATTTGTTATGCTGAACACCCGAGTTTTATCAGGACTTGGTCAAAGTAAACTTTGTAAATTTTCACTTGACGTACTAATAATTTGGCAGAAATAGACATCACAGGTGTCTGTGTCTTATTGGCAAAAGTCGGACTCGCGCACGTAGGGTTCCGTACCACTATACAGCTAAATAAATGTTTTTCTTTATTTTTTATTATATTGGAGTTGATTGAATAAAGAAATTAATTAATTTGAATTATGACGTTTAAAAACAAAAGTACGCTCCATTCAAACCAATCTTCGTTAGTAATTTGCATAGTAATACATTATCATATATTTTTTCAGTTTTATCATGCCCATATTTTAGAAGTTACGGGGGGGGGGGGGGACATTTTACCAGGGAAGAAGGAAGAGTCTCTCGCCCAAAGTATTCAGTTTAGAAAAAAATGATATTAAAAACTTCAACAACATTTTAAAATACCTATCCATAGATACCGCACACGTATAGGTTTGATGAAAAAAAAAATTTGAGTTTCAGTTCTATGTATGTGAAACCCCAAAAATTTTGGATTTTTTTCTGACTTTATTCCAAAATCTTAATGCAGTTTACAGAATACATCTACGCACCAGATTCCAACTATAGATAATAGTTTCGGAATAAACTGGCTGTGACATATGGACGGACAGACAGACAAACAGATAGACAGGGAGACATGACGAATCTATAAGGGTCCCGTTTTTGCCATTTGGCTGCGGAACCCAAAAAGCCACTACTACCTGCCTACCTACCAATGTGACATTTATATAAAGTGTCTTTTCATTATATTTTTTAGATTATCGTGTATAGTACACGTACATACTCGTATAAGAGTAAGGAGTCTTCAAGCGATTGGTTGCCTTTTCTAGCTACATCTCGTACAATAAAGTTTAAATAAGTAGAATCTATCGCACATAACTTTCCAAGTTAGGAATTATCATGGGTCGTATTAAACGAATACGAGCGTATGGCCGCAAATAACACGTAAATAATACAATACGCAATATCGAAGTTTAAAATAAACTCGTCCGCATTTGTTGCAAACTTGTATTTTAAATCGGAAACCAAAGTTTATGTCGTGTACGCGCGTTCCGCTTGCATTTCGGCGCACGACCACAGTTGTGCCCGGTGAATATCAATTTGGTACGTTCCTG
The DNA here is from genome assembly GCA_031163375.1 of Conogethes punctiferalis. Classification (NCBI taxonomy): domain Eukaryota; kingdom Metazoa; phylum Arthropoda; class Insecta; order Lepidoptera; family Crambidae; genus Conogethes; species Conogethes punctiferalis. Next base: position 11,138,461 of record CM062079.1, read on the forward strand.
TGTAACGTGACGCCCGCTTGTGGTTATGTCTAATGCTCAAACTACTAATAGTCCAACCTGTGCCGGAAGTAAAATGAGAGAAAAGTAAGTGCTCTCCTGTAGCCAAAACATAAGGTTGAAAAGCGAAGTTTTCTCTTGGCGTAGATATATTTACTTAAACCAATAAGTACCAGAAAATATGGAAAGTCATGGGATAGTAGTGTTTGTTTACCGAAAAATATATAAGAAGATCCGGGCAACAAGATTTATACTTGCAGGCGCATTTCCATTATTTTTGTTGTATTTTTGAGGAAGAATATTAATTATAAGTAATAGGTAGAAGTTATTTAGGGGTACGTAAGGTTCAAATTCAATAGTAGTACTATTTACACTATTAAACTTGATTTTGTGCATCTTCAAGCCTTAATGAAATTTATTCGTTTAAATTTATTTTACCTCATGAAAATTCTTAGTGTGACTATTGAACAATAGTATTTAAAATATGTCGTCCTTTATTGTACCTAATGTACTTAGTAGGCAGGTAATACCATTAAATTTCGAATAAACAAATTGTCTCTTTTCTTGGTATTTGGTAGATGCCTCCAACTTCCAGCATTAATATACCTAATTAAATGTAGACTAAAATATTTCAATTACCTAACTAGTCCCAAACTAACAACAATGGAATTATGTATTTCAATCGCCCTTGGTAAGTTATCTCTTTGTTTGTTAATATTCGGCTACTCATTTAATTTTAGTTTATTATGTAATATTTAATACCTACTAAAAACCCTTGGAAAATAATCATAGAAAGATAATTCTTTGTAAATAAAAATCAATCATTTTCCTATAATCGGTGATCAACCGAATTTCATATTATATGAAATTCGGTTGATCACCGATTCTGCAAAAATTTTGTATTCAAACTAGTGACATGTGTTGCAATGCCGGTAATGCCACGTATAATATTTGCAGTTGATTTTAGTGGAAGGAAAAACTTTTTTAAGCTGTGTGTAGGTACAGTACAAAAACAATAACCAGTATAATCAGAACTACCCACCAAAGTTTTATCAGAATCTAGCAATGGTTAAGGAATGTAGGTACATAATATGTTAAAATTGAAGCATTGGTTTTCATTTACATAAATATTTGCTGACGTCTAAAAGGTTCTGTTCTCGTCCGAACAAGTCAACAGAAAAAAATATTTTCTATTCACATTAACATAACATCACATAACACAATCTTAAAATTCAATATTTAATCTAGTTGAATAAAATCTGTACATTTAGCACTTGGCTCTGAAACGGTTCTACGCTATCAATCTAGGAATGGCAATCTGGTATTTATAAGTTAAGGTTTAATCAGGTTGGGTGTAACAGTTGTCAAATCCGTGGCGTCGTGTCAAGTCGTGCAAGAATGCGTGGTACCACAATGTCCTTCTAAGGTCTTCTAAGGTTCTTCGTCTACTTTCCAGGCAGTACAGCGCCTTTTCTCCGTTAGGAGCGAGTCCCACACAATACCCGTACCTATAGCCATGGTATACAGTATTCCGACGTTAAACAAATAGAAACCCGCGACAATATTCATGTAACTTTTGAGCGCAGTTTGGGGTTGAAGCAATTGTATGTGATGTGGTCTGATATTTTGTAGCTATAAATATAACTACTAAACTAGCTGCTGCCTGCGGCTTTGCCCCCCATTCCGGTGAATGTGAAATGGTAATATGATTATAAATTATAGCCTATGTGTTAATTTGATGTATGACCTATATTACTGTAGATTGTAGAGTTTTAATCCATCCATCTTCATCCAAAACAAACTTTCGCATTTATATATTAGTAGGAAATAAGATAATATAAGTACGATAAGAAGATAACATTCTTGAAGTCCTGTCCAACGGTATTTGTAATTAATAAAATTAATGGCATGTGTAATGGTCTGGTCCGACGCAAGCTGGTCATACTACTCATTAGAAGTTTCTGCAAGAATGACCACAAACTACTAAAATTTACTTAAGAACATTCCCGATACCAATACAACCCTATAATTTTACTTGAATTTTGTAATGGTTTACGACCTAAAAACAAGTCAATTTGCGGCTTTATTAAGTCTTACCTGTTATCGGGTTATTAGGGCTAGTGAAAGTACTTATGTCCCCTAATAAGGACCAGTAATTTATGGAGCTCAAACTGCGGAGCAATCTAATGTATTACTACGTTAGATAGATAGATAGATAGAAACTCTTTATTGCACAAAAACACAGACATTACAGAAAAACACATTACAAACAAAAACAAAGTACAATTTAGGCGGTCTTATCGCTAGTAGCGATCTCTTCCAGACAACCTTCAGGTAGAGGAAACCAGATTCAACAGAGATGGGTAATCTAGTGCAAAACTATCTATTTCAATAAACACGTAAAATAAGTCTACATAAATATACCAAGTAATACATATTCCATAGACATACATAAATAAATAAATATATATATATATATATAAATTATACATAATAGGTAATATATTACACATATACATACAATAATATTTGAGTATGAATTAAGGAAGATAAGGTAGAAGAGAAAGAGATAGAATTTAGAGAGACAGGAGATGAGATTTAAGCCTAAGCTTAAAAACTGGGAGGGATTGGGAACGTCTGATGAAAAGGGGGAGGGAATTCCACAGACGGATGGATTGGACAGTGAAAGACTGGGAGTAGGATTTAGAAAGATGAGATGGAAATGATAAGAGGAGTTCACGGCAGGAACGCATACCATGATCCGCGGTGGGTTGCAAGAAATTGAAACGCTCTTTCAGATAGGGAGGTGAAAGAGGATTGAATAGCACAGTATATAATAGAGATAGAATATGTAGTTCGCGGCGTCGACGGATAGGAAGCCATTTAAGCTGTGAGCGATATTCAGACACATGATCGTACTTACGTAGACCAAAGATGATTCGAATACAAAAATTTTGGAGACGTTCGAGCTTGTCAAGAAATACTTCATTAAGGTCTAGAAAGCAACTATCCGCATAGTCGAGAATGGGCAGTAAAAGGGACTGTACAAGAGCAATTTTGGTGGGTATGGGAAGGAAATTGCGTAACCTGCTTACAGATGCAGCAGACGCAAACAATCTCCTGCTGATCTCCCTGATATGAGCATCCCAAGTCAATGAACTATCTAGGTATATTCCCAAGTTTTTAACCACCTGGCTATAAGGAATTTGGACACCGTCAAATATAACAGGTGGAAGAGAATCCCAATTCACTCGGGAAATCATACGCTTCCCACCTACTATAATGACCTGCGTTTTACTCGGATTAACCTTGAGGCCAAACGACTCACTCCACTCTGAAATACGCTTCAGGTCTATGTTAAGAAGTGACACGGCGCTCGGAAGATCGTCTAGGCTACTCTAGGCATAAAGTTGAAGATCGTCTGCATAGAGATGGTAGGATGAAGAAATAATATGAGTGATTGAATTTATAAAGACGGCAAAAAGTAGAGGAGACAAGACACCACCCTGAGGTACACCGGCGCCGAGTTCACACCAAGCAGAAAGTGACTCATCAACACGTATTCGTTGCCGGCGACCATAAAGATAACTATGAAACCAGTCAACCACCGATGGAGATATGTTAAGAGAATGTAACAGGGCAAGCAGCACATCAAAATCCACAGTGTTAAAAGCGTTACTAAAATCCAGTAGCGCCAACACCGTAAGACATTTACTGTCCACTCCCTGGCGAATATCGTCAGTAATCTTAACCAGAGCTGTTACCGTACTATGTCCTGGACGAAAGCCAGATTGTAAGGGACTTAAAATATGGTTTTTTGTAAGGAACTGGCTTAGCTGTTGATGAACAACGCGCTCCAGGACTTTCGATAGGAATGGTAAAATAGAAATGGGGCGGTAGTCAGAAAAGGAAGATGGATTGGACTTTTTTGGGAGAGGAATCACTTGAGCGTCTTTCCACAAAGTGGGGAAGGTGCTCGTGGACAAGGAACAATTGAGAATGTGAGTTATGGTAGGAGTAAGGATATCAAGGATAGGAATGATCATATTACGACTAACGCTATCGCTACCGACAGCATTAGACGCTATGACCAAGATATTCTTCTTAACATCACATTCGGTTAGCTGACTAAAAACTAAAGAGGAATAATCTGGAATTGGAAGAGATGACAAGTGATTAAGAGTTTTTAATTTAACCGTACCATCAATGGTAGCCGAAGAGGAGAAATGTTTATTTAACGAGTCGAAGTTTATATCTTTAGGCAGGGAGTTATTTCGAGATCTTCCAATTCCCAATGATTTTAAAAATTTCCAGACTTTCGCTGGATTTTCATTCTCGACAGACAGGTGAATGTGGCGTCGTTGAGCGTCCCTACACAACCTATTGCAGCGATTCCTGATCAACTTGTATTTTTCGCGGTTCTTGTCGGACGGGTCCAATTTAAATCTCGACTTGGCAGAATTCTTTTTATGCCTTAATGTTTTCAGGTCTTCTGTAAGCCAAGGAGCAGGAGAATGCTTGATCTTCACGGGTCGTATAGGCGCATGTTTATCAAAAAGTTGCAGTAGTAATGAGTTAAAAAGATTAACCTTATCATCAACGCTACCGGCATCAGTTATCACTGACCAGTCAGTATCAATGGCATCCCCGCGTAAATCATCAAGGTTCACACCACCAAAATTGCGCTGTAGAAGAATTTTTGCCTTAGATTTGGGAGGACGTACGTTGTATCATAATAATAAATTTAATAGCTAGAATAATCCTACAGGCCACAATGGTGGTGGCAACTGGCCAGTTATTGATATTAAACTCACTGTGGCAACGGACAAATCACCAATTGGTGAACCGGTTCAGAATACAAAGATTTACATAAACAAAAAAAGCTAATTCTCACAACACTAATAATTTTCACTTGCAATAAAAACGATTCGCCATTTTTTGTGACAAGAAATGAGCAATTTTACGCAAACAAAAGCCACTACCTATAAACTATTTGTAAATCCTAGTCTGTGCAATATCCTACCCTTCTACGTTACGAATAAATCCGGTATCACCCAATCATTGTTGAATTACAAATAAAGATAGACAAATAAACGGAGGGCTGCAAAAGAGAGGACAAATAAAATGTCAAAGGCATCGAGTTCATGTACGCGAGAACCGATCGCATGATTCCGATGGCGGAAATTTGATTTTACGAATGAAGGAGGCTTACACCAACACCAGCTAGGCTTGTATTTGCGCTTGTATAAGTTTAATGATCAGATAAGCATCCCTGATAACATGATAGGACCACTTTAAATTAATAGTTGACAATGAACAATAAGATTTAAAAAGTCTATCTGTTGGGTTTATTTCTACACTTCTCGTGAGCCGGCTTCACGTCGAAGTACTGGTAGAAAAAACCGGCCAAGTGCGAGTCGGACTCGCGCACGTAGTGTTCCGTACCACTGATTGATTGAAAAAAATTAGGTAATTTGATTTATGACTATTAAAAAGAAACTACTGTCTAGGATACCCCACACGTATAGGTTTGATGAAAAAAATTTTTTTGAGTTTCAGTTCTATGTATGGGAAACCCCAAAAATTTTGGATTTTTTCCTGGTTTTTTTTTTAAATCTTAATGCGGTTAACAGAATACATCTACGCATCAAATTTCAATAATGTAGCTCTTATAGTTTCGAAATAAACTGGCTGTGACATACGGAGGGACAGACAGACAGACAGGCAGACAGACAGACAGACAGACAGACAGGCAGACAGACATGACGAATCTATAAGGGTCTCGTTTTTGCCATTTGGCTACGGAACCCTAAAAAGCATTACTCGGAATCTATTTATAAAAATAAACTAAATGTTTTGGTTTGAAATATAATTGACTGGCTCGGTGGCTCAATTGGTAGTGACCCCTGCCTTCTGAACCAAGGGTCGTGGGTTCGATTCCCGCCCGGAACAAACATTCGTGTGATGAACACTTGTGTTTGTTCCGTGTCTGGGTATTTAAGTATTTATTTGTGGTACCTTCGTTGTACTGATACCCATAACACAAGTGCGTAAGCTACTTACTTTGGGATCGGAGCAATGTATGTGATATGTGATATTGTCTGATATTTAAATAGAGAAAATCTATATAGACTTGAATCAAGCATCCTTACGTCATACGGCTGTACAAATGAAAATTATTCTACCGCTGGGTTCGGAAATTTGCTTCTATCGACAGGAGCCGACAAAAGATCTCTCGATAGTTCTTTTGTCGGCTCCTGTCAAACTAAGTAATCTCTAACTAACTAATCTCTTTTTCTTCGTTTGTTTGTAATCCTGTTTTACCTACTCGCTAATAACAAAAGGTTTTCTTGTGTTCTATAAGTACCTACTAAATTATGACTATGTTCTAGAAGATACTCTTAGCTAGATTTAGTACACATAGTGACCTGATTGGAAATCAAACTCGGGAACTTACACTGTCCGTGCTGTAGGTTAGAAAACCTTACTGACTGATCATCATGTCTATTAGATATTTGATAGTGTTATCAACAATATGAAATATTGGTTGTATAGATGATTGTTTGTTAACAAAAACTACTGAACAGTTTTAAATGAAACTTTAAGGTAACTCATTCATCAGATTAACACAATATGTAAAGATATCACTTTATAAGTCACCAATAATCTTGCGGGCAAAGCCGCGAGCTGCAACTAGTAAATAGCTAAAGTATCATATATTTTCAGCTACAAATCAATTTCCTTTGCAGTTTTTATTACTTGCATATTTGAAAAGCTTCAAATTTTTCTTTCCGTGATTACAATTTCGGATATCAAAGGCATTTGATATGAAAAACATCCAGTTATTTAGTTTTTGCTAAAGCTTTTTCTTTGTACGAGTAGGATGAATCATTAGTTAGGCAGCCTGTATGTGTGTATTTCGTTTCCCGTTCAAGAGTGTACTCTTTGATATAGTCAAATATGATGTTCAGAATTAATTGTTTCAATATTTGATGACTTAGACTTATAAACTAATTAAAAGTGAATGTACACTTTCTGAAACCGTTGAATTATCTTGGTAGCTGCAGTTGTTAAATTGCACAAGACTTGCATTTAATGCTACTTGAGACTTCCGCGGGACTTAAAACTTATTAAGAGTTAAAATCTTGGTATTAATCTTGAAATCTAGTTAAAGATGGAAGCCATAGAGCAGAAATCTAAAGCTTAGTTTTAGGTTTAAAGTAATAATAATAATAATCATTTATTTCAGAATTAATCCATACATTTTGGTTAGTAACAATATATTCCTAAGTCTAAGTTAGTAAGTAAGGTAATGCTGTAGATACACTCGTAATGTTTACTGAATAATAATCTTATGGGTGAACTACTATACAGTCTATTAGAATCGCCATTTTTTAGTGAGTTATTTAAAAAAGTATTTATGCTGATGCTGATGAACTTTTAAAAGCACCTTGGAGGCCATTTGAACAGGCCCCCTACTTTCCAGGGTGTAACTGTACCGGTCACTAATCGCCTGGAGCTCTCGGAGTATCTTTGTCCTCAACCCTCAACTTCGGCTCCTACATTGAGTCTAAGGCTCAAGTGGCTGCCAAAAAGTTGGGCATCCTCTCGAAGGCGCGACGGTACTTCAGGAAGGAACAGTTGCTCACTCTTTACCAAGCACAAGTTCGGTCTTGCATGGAGTACTGTTCGCATCTTTGGGATGGATCGGCTAAATACCAACTTGAGGCGTTGGAGACAATCGAGAGACGTGCCAGGAGACTCATTGGTGATGAAACCCTCTGTGACGCAAGACTTCAGAGTCTTGATCATCGTCGTAAGGTTGCTGGACTCCCAGTCTTCTATCGGTTGCATTTTGGAGAGTGTGCTGCAGAGTTGTTTGATTTAATGCCGGCTGCCCCTTTTTACCATCGGACGAGCAGGGACACGGCGAGGAGACACCGCTTTATGGTCCAGGTTCCAAAAACTCGTACAAAGCGCTTCGCCTCTTTATTCATAGTGCGAACGGCTAAGCTATGGAACTCTTTGCCGGAGTCCGTGTTCCCCGAGAGATATAGTCCTCAGATTTTCAAGGCGAGAGTGAATCGGTTTTTGTTGGGTGTAAATTCGAATTAAAAAAAAACATACTTTTCGTCAATCAGTTCATCATAATCATAAAAATATCGTAGATGTAGAAACTTTACATCATATTCGTAGAAAATAAATAATATTTTTCGAAAATTAGCATTATGTTATAAATATTCTATGATAAATAAATAAATGAATCGATATATACTCATACAAACCTAAAGACAAAAATTTGCTGCACAACAGTCTTCTGCTGTCCTAGCTTTTGAAAAAGGTAATGTAGGAGGTACTTAGTACTTACGTTATAGAAAAAAGTTACAACCAAATAAATAAATGTTATGTATAATTTCAGATCGTATGATCCAGATAAAGAATGGGATCGTAGCAAAAACACGTCATATTGATTGTTTTAAATATCTAGTCGAAAATAAAATTTCATTTCAAATTTCAATGAATATTCAAATTGATATTGTGCGAATTCTATTTACGGGTCGTTTCCGCATATTTTAAACCCAAATTTTGTATAAAACATTCATGAGTCGCGTAATAGATAGTTTCCATATGAACGGCGTTATTTCATTCTAGAGGACAGTCGGAAGTTTTAGCGGACTCGCCCCAATAATAGTTTGAATAAAGTCATTGTTGAAATGATAAAAATCTCGTTTCTTTTTCGAGTTTGTGTACTCCGTGTCGTATTCAACTCGTTTCCTAAAATTCAATTTTGGGAATTTGTTTCCTCGCGTCGGTCGCTGTTCGGAATACTGATGCGAGGAAGATACTTCCTGTGAATGTCTTTCTACTTTTTATTTCAACAACATAAAATATGTACGCCTGTGTATACCTACTTGACATCTTAACTTATTCCGTGCTAGTCGAAACACTTGGAATGGATTGAAACAATGAAGTTGTTTGTACGAGCAGGGAATTGATTCTACATTGTGATGTTTATGTTTGATCTAGCTAGCGAGATGTTGACGCTGTTTTAAACGGGTAGGCACATCTTAACGATTATTAGAGCATTGAATGCTTTGATAATATCTTAGGTACGAAATATATGGGATACATTTTTCTTCTGACAAACACAACAATTAACAAGTAGTTGAACAAAAGTATGTTTTAGTAGAGTAAAGAGCCTTTTTAGGGTTATTTAGATAGGTATTATGTTTTTATTTTTGTCATGTAGGTATGTACCTAAACTAGTTTCATTTTGTTTTGTTTTTAACCGACTTCAAAAAAGGAGGAGGTTCTTTTAATGAGGTTACAAGATAGGTTTAAAAATAGATTTTCTTGAAAAATATTACAATTTGCTTTGTTTATATTTTGATGCCGTCCATGGATAGAACCTACGGAAACAATAATGCGATAATTCCGAGTTAAAATAACAGTTATCATTTTTCACTCGACATTAGCTTTTTGTTATGTAAACTGGTTAAAGTGCTTTTTCCGAGATCCGGTCTATTAGAGAATCTCTGTTAATCGATAAAAAGAGTAAGTACAATGAAAGTTATAAAATACATAAGCGTCTAATGAATCAGAATGCAGCTGTTTGTTTAAGTCCAATGTAATATAAACGTATGCTTACCAAGTCACGAATGAATGGCTTTTCAGAAATGTAATCTGAAGAGTGAGTAAGGAACAAGAACCAAAATAAACCTTTAGTTGACTTTAGGAACAGTCTCTAGGTGCACAATGGACCGAAACGTTCCCGCCAGCCATTGAACTCTGTGGAAAACGGGAAAAAGCCACTATTAAAGCGACGGACATTGCTAAACAACTGCAATAGAGTTTGTCTACAGGCTATGTAGGAGTTAGTACTAAGGATAAGTAGGTTTTTTTTTGTGCTGTAACGGAAATAATATAAATAAATAACCCCAGACATGCTACGCTAGGCCACACATCGCTATCTAGCCCCAAACTAAGCCGAAGCTTGTACTATGGGTACTAGACAAATGATAACTTATTTAGATACTTTTTTTTTCATAAATAAATTATACTATAAACATACAGTGGGTGGCCAAATTATTAGGGACAGTGCGATTATTTCAATTTTTTTAGAATAAACGGATTTTTAAAATTATTTTACCCTTTTTTATTGGAGTTATTTTGTTTAATATTGCTACTGATATAATGGTTATTGTCTTTGTGTAGTGGCAGCACAGGTTACTTACGTAATTTATTAGTTGTGTGGCATTTCTTGTAGAGTAGACATTGTTCATTGAAAAGGTGCAAATTTCCAGGTTTGTGTGTTTTTCTTTTTATTTTTTTATCTTGCTTAGATTTTCATTAGTTTCAAATGAATTTTGTATCTTAAATAATCAAAAGGTAAGTGATAGACGTATAAAAAATATTTTTGCCATGTTTTAACTCATAATTTATACATTATTCACAGTACAATACGATATATCAAGATTTTCTAATTTTTTTGAATATGTAAGGCTTCAGACATTTCTCCAAGAAAATGAAGAGAGATACAAACCCTGATACTGCACTCTGCACATTCACAAAGAGAGATAGCGTCTATTCCAGGCATTTCAAAGTCTGTAGTCAATCGAGTAAAAATAAAAATTGACCGTGAACAACCTCTTGAGGCAGATCGCGCTGGCAAAGGTGGCAGAAAAAAGATCACCACACTACGTAACCATCGAAAATTCAGGGACATTTGCCTTAAGAATCGTAAAAAGAGTGTTGCCTATTTGATTACACTAATTAATGAGGACGGTATTAGGATTTCCGAAAGAACAATGCGGAGATGCCTCGACAAACAGAAGCTGGTAGGCCGGCGGCCAGTCAAAAGGCAACGGCTAACCCACCGTATGAAGAAATAGGACTTGAATGGGCTCGACGACATCCAAATATGACTGTTTAAGATTGGAGTCGAGTTAATATAACTTATTTTAGTAGTTTAGTTGAACAATAACCTTTCTAAGTTATTAGTTTTATTGATTCACAAGTGTGCTTTTTTGATGAATCGACGTTCCAGATTTTGATCACAAAGTTCGTTTGTTAGACGTCGTCCTGGTAAAAAAAATATCCAGACTGCTAGTGGAGAGGGTTAAACACCTAAGAAGCATTATAGATATGGTCTGAAATATCAGCGAAAGGTATGGAGCGGCTGTATATTGTAGAAGGGACGATGAAACAGGACCAGTGCAAGAGAGTACCATAAACCCGGTTACTGCCGCAGATCAACGAATGGTTCCCTGATGATGAAAACTATAGTTTCATGCATGACTGCACCATATCATAAAGCAAGAATTGTTTATGTGTTTTTGTCTGATAAAAAAATTACGATTTTGCCTAAAATGGGAATTCGCCAGACATGAACCCTATGGAAAACCTTTGGGAACTCACGAAACGGGCGATTACAAAAAAAAAGTGATAACTATCAAGCAACTACTCATTGATGCGTTCATAAAATAGTGGCACCTATCACCAAACATCAGTAAAATGTATTGAGAGTATGCCTCGCCGCATAAAAGCTCTTTTTGTAGAAAATACTGACATCGCAAAATATTGGACTTTAGTTTTCTCTCTTTTCTATTCCTCATATAATAAATAATTCAAAATGATTTGTAATATTTTTTGTTGTTATTATAACCCTAATAGAATACAGATAAAAATAAAAATTGTATAAGAGACCTACAACTAATCATTTGTTACAGAAAATCAATGAAAGTGAAAAATTTTAAAATTTTTGCACTGTCCCTAATAATATGGCCACCCATGGTATATAGAAAACATCCAGACCAATACAAACAGACATGTTCATGCGCACAAATGTTTGTACTGTACGGAGATCGAGCCCACGACCCTTGGTTCAGAAGGCAGAGGTCACTACCAAATGAGCCAACGGGCCAGTAGGTATCTCAAAATAAATGAAGTGGTTAAGTACATCAACGCCTCATTTCTTCCTGCAGGTGTCGTAAGATTTGACTAAGGGACTTCTTAGGAATTTTTCTCCGCCGGTGGTAGGGCTTACCAGCCTGCCTGGCTACCATCGCAGATTCTATAGGCCTCACCAGTTGTATGCCACTTAAGGCAAACATCTGGAGGATATACTCATAATCGCTACGCTGGACAGGTGAGCTGGGAAACTATTTAGATACATACTAACATCGTTGAATATTAAAATTTTATAGAATAGTTAATCCTATATTGTGAACCTATAAATACAGATATAAATAATAACGTATTATAAACACGACAATATTTTAACCGAACAGTGCACCATAAATTTAGCTAAATATTTACATTTAATTGTGCAAATTCCCAGTGAGAATTCAATAACTACGTGTGGATACAATAGTGACTGGTATGATTAATACACGTATTAATACATGCGAAGCTGGTCTCAGATGGTCGCTAGTGGCCGTCAATTATCCCACAAATCTGAGGATAACCCGTGTTATTGTGGCATACGCGATAATGTACTGCAAATTACTTGACATTAGGCTCAAGCCAGGTATATCCAGTAATTAGTTTAGCCAATGGGCGCTGAATTAATTACACAACACAACGTTTAAAATAGGCAGCCGGGAATCGAGAGTTTAGAGGGCGATTAAACAGTGCCTAAATTATGCTGCCTTGTAGAAAGGCAGGTTACGGAATAAATTAAATATTACAATATTTTTACTTACCCACTTACGTTTAACAACAGATTTAAGAACACTTTGTGTTTATCGTTACATCGTCATCTGATAATAATCTTATCTGCTTTAGTTGCTTAAATTCATACTTTTTTTGTCCCATTGGTATTTCAAGATCTCTTATAAGATCATCTAAATTGGGTACTAACAATTAATGCTATCGAACTAATTTTTTCACTAATATTTCTTTAATGGAGTTTTCTATCGATAATAAGACGAAAAGTCATATAGCTTCTTATTACAGGCACAAGAAATGAGATATTTAGACTGTTTTTACGAGCCTACTTAAGATTGGGTATGTTGAGAATTAAGCTACTTGCAGATTCATCATCATCATCAGCCCACATCAGTCCACTTGCAGATTACTTGGTGCTATTTGGTCAACTTAAAATATTAAGTCTCATCTTCGCCTTAAGATGGTTCAAAAAATTATAACAGGTTGAGAGTGACAATGAATGAATAAACAAACATAACAAAATTGCTAAACATCACACTTAAATACTGCTTAGTCTCGGTGGCTGTAACACAGATATTATTATCAAGAGAGTGCTATTAAATTACATTATTAAATAGGTAAGCTAAATATCTCTACGGCGGCAATTACTAGTACGTATATTGTTGATATTCCATGCGTGTATAATGAACTGACATACAAACCGGGATACGGCAAAGGAATATTTGTTGCTCGGTGGTTGAATAACTTGCGTTGCTCTGTTAGTGATACATGTACCCGTAGGACCAACAATATGTGCATTTGAGCTGCAGTCACGGTTCTATTTGTAGTCAGCTGGGTTACGTTAACAACCTAAACGGCCGGTGCTCTAGCGATCCCCTTTTAGCAACTATATTATTAAAGCACGTTGCAATTGTATCTTGACTATAGGGCCCGCACTTATATGTATGTAATACAGTTTTAGCATGGCTATTATTGCTTAAATATTATTAGTGGATTTTTAGATTCAGGAATTACTTAGCTCTAGACCAGTCGGGAAGTTAGCGGTGAAACACCCTTGTTCATATGAAAACACGTTTAGTTCTGCGGCTGATCTCTTTGTGCTCGTGTCTTCCTCTCATTGAATATGAGAGTGGCGGAATAGAGAGTGCACCTATACATACACTTGTGTACTTTATATCTTGCATATTTGGTTAGTCCCATTAGGACAGATCGGTCCATCGACAACCTAGGACAGATCGTCTAGGCCCCAAAGAACTAGTGGAAGTAACATTATGATAGTTTTCGAGAAGTTTTCTGAATGAGCCGATTTCCTCATTGTTTGATGATTTTCCTCACAACCAAGAAAGTAACAATATTAGCCAAACGTTACTGCAATATTTCAAAATATTCTCATATAACGAAACTTATCCTAGTCGTAAAACATTCTGCAGTAACGGCAAAAACTAGGGCGCCATTACCTATGCACATGAATGTTGAAACTACTGACAGATTTCAACTTTACTGTACAAAACTCTTAACAATGGTAGTCTGTGATAGTGGTCGGAAAACGGACCGTTTTCGAGTTAAGTCGAACCATCCGGAGAGCACTCTGGATTCTCATACTTTTATAACGCAATATGTTTGTAGTGACCAACAATAAAATTTAACGGAGACAGTCGCATATTGATTTACTTGTATAGCTTGTTGGTATTTATCAAGTAAAGCGTAGGTGTGCTAACATTGTTAAACTAAATACGTAATATTTACACCTACCTTCTGGTCTTAAATCAAAACTTCCCGTAGATACCAGTTGATGAAAGTCGAACGTTCCTGAAAAGGTATAAGCGTAAAAATTATATGGTTTGGGCTATTTACGCACCTTATTCTGTCATTGGGTGTCTCGTTCTCTTCGAAGTAACGAAATACTATTACTATTTTGTTATGACTCCGTGACCCTTACTATAAATTATATATCATCTATACTTATAATAAATCTGTAGAGAGGTCAATTCTGTACATGAAATATATTTTCAAAATAACTATCAGGGGGTGATTAGTGATCGATACTGATGCCAAAAATGCAATCAGTAAAATTTTTGTCTGTCTGTCTGTCTGTCTGTCTGTCTGTCTGTCTGTATGTTCCTTATAGAAACAGAAACTACTCGACGGATTTTAACGAAACTTGGTACAATTATTCTTCATACTTCTGGGCAGGTTATAGTATACTTTTCATTACGCTACGATCAATAGGAGCAGAGTAGTGAAGGGAAATGTTGGGAAAACGGGAGAAGTTACTCCATTTTTTAAGCTTCCGTCGCGTGTGCAACTTTAACCATTAAGGTTAATGTACATAGAAATTATGTATGACAGAAATATTTTACATAAAATTGACTAAAAATATCCCGCAACAGCATATGTCTATCATTATAGGTTGACTCACAATAACACGAGTAAATCACTGATAGCTTAGCAGTTCGGAGCATTCTGATTATATTTGTTACACTTACGTTTATAATACTCTCATATCATCCCTAATTTAAAAAAGTTATCTTTATTACCTATTCAATAAAAAAAGAATCAAAGAAATCGTATAGAAACACCAAACATTATACATGAAATAAGCCATCGCGCCGTCGACCGTGAATACTGAATATGCTATAAGGATTATTTTTGTGTAACGGTTGCCGCGCTCGAACGGGTCGCGGCGGCGGTAGGGTATAAAAAGGCGGGAGGTCCGAGAGCTAGCTTCATTCAATATTTGGCTGTTGATGCGTTCAGAGCGATCGGACCTTATGGACAGACAATAATAGAAATTGAGAAACCGTGCTTATCAGCGCGACTTTTAGTGTTTAAATAGTTTTAAATGTGAATTTCTTTGTTGTTATATTGTCAAATATTCGTTCAAATTAAAAATTATTAAGCGTAGTACTTTTATATAATTAAAGTAGTTATAAGTATTTATTTTTAAGTGAAGTAGGTATAGGTAGAATAGTTTGGCACAGGCGTTTCAGCTTCAAAAATATATTTACAAAAAAAGTATCAGGGGGTGATTAGTGATCGATACTGGATGCCAAAAATGCAATCAGTAAAATTATTATCTGACTGTCTGTCTGTCCGTCTGTCTTTCTGTCTGTCTGTAAGTTCGTTATAGAAACAAAAATTAACTACACAACGGGTTTTAACGAAACTTGGTACAATATTCATCATACTCCTGTGCAGGTTATATGATACGTTATCATCACGCTACAATAAATAGGAGCAGAGCAGTGCAGGGAAGTGTTGGGAAAACGGGAGAATTTTTTACTGAATGTTTGATTGAGCATCACGCAAAAAGTACTGCATGGAATTGAAAGTGGTTTGCACCATGTATTGCTATATAGAGTCTAACTTAAGATTTGGCATTCATTTTATGGAAGTCCGTTAGTTTTGAAACCCGATATCCACGCGTGTCGACGCCGCTGGCACAGCTAGTACATAGTAAGGCTCATCTTTGACATTTTGTTCACAAAGCACATGACAGTGGCATTTGTATTAATCGTACATGGGCGGTATCGACTGTTTACCATCACGCATCATATTAGTTGGTCTGCCGCTCATGCAAAAAAAAATCCTGAGAATCTATCATACAGAAAGACAGTTCACAAACAGACGAGCAACTAAATGTCGTAGGCATTCGACAATGCGGTACAACAAAAAAGAATCAGTTTTTTATGTCCCGTCGCAGCCGGCTACTCTTGGGCACATTAGCTATGCTCCTCACCGCTATATTACTAGCACTAGAAAGGACTTACACGAGTACTCACCGGACACCTAGTTACGTGGATTTTTTGAGTAATTCACTTTAAGTATTGAAAAGTAATAAATATATACTTCGACCGAAGTATCCGAGGACATCTCGTTGTGTATCGGAAATGAAAGGTGGAGCATCCATTTTATTGCAAAAACACAAATAAGAAGGTTGATTTCTAGTCTAGACAAAGCCGGGTATAGATGTATCTTATCTAGGTCATCGGTGTATGTTGTATGTAGACAGTTCGGATGACCGGTTTCAAGGAGATGTAATGAACTCGAATCGTTAATCTAATTGAAGATGATTAGAAACTTTCGAAATTGATTAAGCTTTCGTTGTAAGACGTTTTTTACGGCCACAATATGGCCGTATTTTTTATGGAATGGTTGGGTTTTGTTTTTTATAATGATCGAAAATCGATCGAATAACCCCCGACCCCCGAAAGCACCGTTCTTTATACATTTCTCAAGTTATGAAATTCTTATGGTAATACGTAGGCTAGTGGATGATTCAAATAATTTGATAGCAAGTATCGAATTAAAAATGACGATTTGTTATTAAAAATGCTTGAGTAAATAAATAATAAATAAATAAATATCAGACAACACCACATACTTTGCTCCGATCCCAAGTGAGTATGCAGATTGTCTGAAATGAATCAAATACAAAACAAAGAGTGATCCAAGTGTTATAGTTTTTATCGCTTCACATACCTACAAAATGTATAAATCATTAAAATAGTATCATTGGTCAGAATAAGACATGTGTCTTTTTCTTCGATTCGTCTTTGATTATTTTGATCATACATGAATGCAATGCACTTGTCAGCCTGGTTGACTAAGATTTTATCGCTCTTACGCCAGCGGTATGGGGCCTTAGAATACAACAGAGTATCTCGGCCCGTTATAGAAGCGACTAAAGGGGATTGGGTTTGGACTAGCTAGCCCGAGGACAGGGGTATTTGCCCTCCCCGGACCAGGAGTGCCGGCCGCATATCATCTGCGGCTGGCCAGGGCAGGCAGGATGTGGCCGTATGCTTCGGCGCTACTCGTGTCCCTGCAACTTGCTGCCCACTGGCGATACAGGAGGGTTATGGGTATGTGATTCCCACACACAATGCCGCCTCCCCCCGGAGACGGCATGAAGGTGCCTAATGCATTCCCATCAAAAAAAAGAGCTAGCCCGAGGAAGACGACGATAACGTGCTTCGGGCACAGTGGACAGTGGCGTTGCGCACCGCCAAGGTTCCGGGATACCACATCGTTCTTATGAGGTGTTCCACCCACGCAGAGCGCTTGTAGGACCACCGCACCATCAGGTTTAGTGGGTACTGGGTAATTTTCCGCTAAATAGGAGTCTGCCCCACGCAACCCATGTGCTCCATACCCGGTCCTTGTGTATGCACAAAGGCATTATTTATTAGGCTGAACCCTCCAATGGAAACATACATTGTGGGCTGTTGAGGATGATAAGAATGTAAAATAGCCTTGGATAATTCTGAAAAGATTTATTATTGTATATGTAATTAGTAACTCATAGTAACAAAACTATAGATATGACTCTTCATTATTGCTATTACCAGACCATGAATCAATTAGCTATCACGAAACAAAATGCTAGACCATTGTACGTCGAAGTTTTTTTTTCTTATAACGAATCCCACAAGTTTTCTTTTTAAAGAGTCCGAAGTAGCGTCAGCAAGTTTCTTTTTTAACTTCCAAAACTGCACACCTTTCGTAGCCATCAATGGCTGCCCACTCCAGTACCGAGACTCGTTTCTGTTGTCCGTACTTACAACGGCATTGGGCCTCGGGAGTTATTACCGGCTCTTTTGTAAAAGAAGTTTTTGCATACACAGGTGGCTACAATAAATGTATTATACAGCCCTACTCAAGCACAAAATTTGGAGGAAAAACGCACTGTGCGACTTTTTCGAAGCGTCAAATATAATTTTATGTATATCTTGTGGCTGCTTCGCTATACTAACGAAATAAACTAATAATCTTAGATGACGATTTTAATTAAAAATTTTTTTTTTTCTTAATATCCGAAGATACCTTAGCTAAATTTGGTAAGTAAGCATGTGAATAGTTTAAGTCGGGTTTTAATTTTTCCCAAAGATTATTTATTAAAAGGTACATAACCGCTGATTGCTTTTTCACCCGACGGAGTTAACCCGTTAACTTAGATTTTACATTCATGAAAAGTTTAAATCATAAAGATGAAGCACAGAACAAATAATTTTGTGAATTTTGATTGTTTTCAAAATAATATTTTTTGCTAAAAGTAAAGATAATTAGGCGTACCTTATCTATTTTTAATTGCTAGAAATCATAAATATTTTTCATTGCATAATAGAACTTATCAATCAAAGATAGCTTATAAATTTCTACACTTCATCGTAGTATATTTTAATTTTTCTGACTGACATTGAAAAATCGGCTCTAGCTCCGAAATGTTATTATGACAATTGTGTAAATATTATGCTATGTTAAAAAGCTTGCTAAACATTGTTTTGATTGAAAATATTCTGCATACCTACGAAAGTTCACTGTCTTTATAATACACCTAAGTACTAACTCGTACTATAAATCTCGTGTTAATACGTATTTTAGATGCCTTGAATCACGTGAACATCACGCAATAATGAAAACTTATCAGTAAGATATAGATTTAATATCACTTTATATGCCGCGATAAATTCTAAGTGCACTTCATGAATATCGAAATATGAATAGGTAACGCCGTACAGAGGCTGAGAGAGTTTATATTCGTAAGTTGTGTCAACCTTGTTAGATTGTTGTTTTTGTATAGAAACGCAGGAGATCTAAAGTAAAGTTTACTGCAAAGTAAATATAATTTGAGTTCTATTTCATTACTAGCTGTGCCGGCGGCGTCCCACGCGTGGACGCCGCCGGCACAGCTACTAATAAAACCTACCCAAGAATAACCTGCCCAAGGAGTATAAAAGAATAATTGTACAAAGTTTCGTTAAAATCCGTCCAGTAGTTTTTGTTTTCTATACCGAACATACAGACGGACAGAGAGACTGACAAAAATTTTATTATTATTTTGAAAAATATTTCATGGTACAAAATTGACCTCTCTACAGATTTATAATAAGTTTAGGATATAGGATAGTTATGTAATATTCTACCAATTGACGACCAGTTCGGTTCAGAGATAGTGGAAAGCTGCCTCTTGTCGCAGTCGTCGCGGATTCGATCCCTGCACAGTACACATTTGTGTGCATGAATATATCTGTTAGTATTGGCATGGATCATCATCATCATCCATCATCAATCCCACATCAGTCCCACTGCTGAACATAGGCCTTTCCCAAGGTTCGCCCTGTGCTCGGATATTGGGCTTCATATGTTTTCTATTGCAAAATATGTATTATTTACAAAACATATATCTAGTATGTTTATCAGTTGTCTAGCATACATGTTTCGGTTAGTTTGGGGACTAGATGGCCCAGGCGTGACATGTATTGGATTAGTTATAGTACACAAGCTTAGAAAATTTTGTATCTCCTTATATCATCATATACAACTTTGGGGGATGTTTACCTTATATGGCACGAAAATCCGTAATTCTTTGATGCCTACGAGGATCACAAACAGAGACACGTCAATTTTTTTAAGAGGCCGTCGTCTTGCGATATTAAAATTTATAACACGTAGTATTTCAGACTATGTCATTTTTTTATAGTAGCTGGACATGATAGCTTCCCTACGCCTGATGAAAAGCGAAAGGAGAAGCTAAGTCCGCTGTGACGACCTGTCCCCTCTGACCCCTGAACCCTAAACCCCCCACGAGCTCCAGAAACCTACTCACCGGCAACCCATCAAACACGACCGGAGGACATTTGGCAGCGGTATTATATAGTCTACTACTGTATGGGACGGTCTGAGCCTCAGTTCCCTCTACGTTAATCAAGTAAACCTGGCCTAGAGTTATGTTGTAAACATCTTGTGCACGATAACCGGGCAGGAGTCAGGAGGAGCGTGTCAACAGTGCAGCCTCTCCCCCCTCCGACTCGTAGAGTCCGGCCGGGACGTGTCAGGATCCCTGTGGCCAGACCCCTTCATTGATCTACATATTTTGGGCTTAGTAACCACTAGGGTACGTTCGGATATCAAAACTGGGTAGGTAGAGGAGCAAAATTGGTTTTTCATTCAATAATTGGTGGTGTGGATTTTATTTTGAACTTCAATTTTTTCCTTCCTATTTCGTCCATGTGCAATGGTCCTGTTGATGAAAATCTACCATTGGAACTCAATATTCATCATCATCAGCCTTCACAGTTCACTGCTGGACATAGACTGTCCATATTTGTTCGAGACTCGGATATGAATAATTGATTTTTATATATATAAATGATAAATATTATGTAAATTTGAATAGATAGAGTAGTTGGACTTGATATACAATTTTACCATGTCATTTGACTCGTTTGAAGAAAGTGACCTTGTACGTGGGGATATATTTAGTTACACCTTGATCTGTCACTCCATTTCAGAGTATAATAAGCAATATTGAAACACATAGGCTACTCGTAATGGTTATGATTATCGAATAGGTAGCAGCTGCTTTTTGATATTTTAATAATCTAAATAATGATACGTCAGTAGATGATTAAAAAATTACAAATCTATCGAATATTACTAAATGTTTAAGTAGGATTATTATTAATATAATATAAATTAGAGGCTAAGGGTTAATTTCCCTCAGGAATAATTTTTTTCTTGGAAAAACTTTTGGGGACTTACTAACTACAAAATCAGCATTTAGGAGTTAATTGGTCGTATAACTTAATTTAGGCGTCCAATATTTCATTTACTGTTGCTTCTAATTAAATTTTCTAGAATTTATTTAATGTCTATTTATCGGCGAGGCGGGCAGACGAGCATGTGGTGATGCCTGATGGAAGGCAGGTCGACACCGCCCATGGATACCGCGCTAACTCAAATCGAGCAACTAGCAACCGACCTATCAGATGTTGTATCTCGAACGTGTCCTAAGCAGTTAGCTACAGTGTACAGCGGCACGAATCACCTCGAGTGAGCTTTGCAGCTGGAAAGTACTAAATCCGTCTGGAGAGTGGATTCTAGGACTGCTATAAATTCACGTATATCGATGGCCCTTCTATAAACCTGTCATGAATGTATGTAGTTATTTTCGTCAGAGGGTTAAATACTCGCACTGATTAAAATATTTCAAACAATATCCTGTATCAATCGATTGGTAGCTGGAGGCTTAAGATTAAAAATGTGTATCTAATCCTACAGCCTGCAGCTCAAATTATAGGAAATATTTGAAACTCAGTATACCAAAAATTTTGACGTAATTTTGTGTCCTGCGATAGTTTATCTCAGGAAGCAGGTACAGGTTAAATATGAATTAGAATAATCTCAATTCCTATAGGTATTTTGAAAATACTAATATGGTATTATGACAAATAATACCCATTTCGTTCTACCTTCTTAATGATTTATTAAATGTCCTCAATATGAAGCAAATAAATAGTTTTTTTAAATCGATCTTTGAACGACAGAGTTATAATATTCTGCAGAATTCAGACCCGCACTTCGGTTTGTGTCTTTGAAGTCGGTTATACAGAAAATTATACAATTATAATAAAATAACTTATAATAGATCTATTCTCAAAGAGTATAATAATACCTACTTTCGTATGTAATAAAAAAAATTACATGTTGAAAATTTTATGCAAAAATACCAAATTGACAAGCACTAAATATTTCACAAAATAATGTGGCATTCTCTGTCCATACTTGTCCCACTACCTACCATTCAGCGCTGTTGCGTTTCAGTTGTGATATAAAGCGTTCCATTGACGGTGCTCAGCACAGGTGCGTTGCTGAAATTCTTCAAAGACGAACTTCCCAGACGTCTGCGTTTTTTTAGCAATTTCTCGCTTGATATTTTTAATTTTACCTCTCAATTAGTTTTTTTTGTACAAGTAACGGATGATCCTCTTTTGTCTGTTCCGTGCAGACGCATGGAGGACTTTTTGACTAAGAAGAAAGAGAAGAAAATTAAAGCTGTCAATTTTTTGCTTGGTGATGATTTATATAGAGAAGTAGATGGGTGTTTAAAATTCGAATTCACTTGGGTTTTATAATTGTCATACAATAGCATTTCAGGTCCAGAGTTTTAAATAATTCATTACATAATGTCCTACATGTAGGCCCCCCAAAACTTTGAAGTGTTTTTAGACATATACCTATAAAGCTTCGATGTTGAAATTAGACATGACGGGCATCGGTGGCTCAAATGGTAGTGACCCCTGCCTCTGAACCAGGGTTCGTGGGTCGATTCCCACCCGGGACAAACATTCGTGTGATGCACCCTTGTGTTTGTTCCGTGTCAGGGTGTTTATCATTTGTATTTTACTTTGTTGTTTGTGGGTACCTTCGTTGTTCTGATACCCATAACAACAAGGGCTTAAGCACTAACTTTGGGATCGGAGCAATGTATGTGGATGTTGTCTGATATATAATTTATTTATTTATATTTATATAAGGACGATTATTTGCCTTTAGTAGTTCGAATCAGATTCTTTACCCCCCCCCCCCCCCCCCCCCCCCCACCCCCAACATCATCAGCCTGCAAACGTCCACTGCTGCATAGGCTTCCACAATAACAATTATGATCTATTCAGAATCCGGAAACATCACGGCTACGGATTCCTATTCTTACATATCTCAAAATTGAAAAAAAACTTATCAGTTGAGTAGGTGGGTATATTGCGCACTTTTTTTCCATCAGTCCTCAATGTCGAAGTGCTGTTGGAAAAGTGTCACGTGCATAATGAAAAAAGCATAGTCCGAAGACCTAAGCTTAGCATAATATTTGTACCCATAGTTTTACACAATTTTTTTGATACTAAATATTTAAAAATGAAATAAAATACAAGTCATGTGATGCTATCGGTTCCCGAAGCTGCAACTGATTTTCTGTAACAAGCTTAGTAGTAGCACTATATATAAGCTATATCTAACATAAAATCTAGGGTTCCCGCCTCCAAAAACAATTTACGTCCAATACTATTAATATTAAAGCCCACCTCAACTGCCTCATGGATACCTCAACTTCATTACTAGGTGTTTATGAACTAACCGATTGCTACAAATCTTTGTCGGCATCCCCGGTAAGACCTAAAGTCCCTACATGGTGTGTATCGTTGTAGTTCAGTTGGCTTAGTTACCTACAGCCTGATATCATGGAGAGGGATAGTTATTAAGGCCTGTGCTTACAATAATCCCGTTTGTGTGGTTTCATACGAGTGTTAAGGTATTGTTAGCTGTAATACTGTCAAGTATGTAATGTACAATATTAATTTTAGAATTGTATTAGGTGTTAGATGATTTATTTTTTTGGGATTCATTATAAATCGATTGCAGTTTACAGGTTGAACTTTAGATATGCTAAGCTTGGTCATATATAGTTTACGTTACAGTTTCCTATATATTTTTAATTTATGCACGGATTTAGGTTCTTTTTTGTAACATGATTAAGATCTAGTTT